>OZ020252.1:13609023-14099525 GCA_963971285.1 Astropecten irregularis | reverse complement strand
ACATTGAACATGAGACTGCCCCTCTGTTTTAAATGCACCTTGATCAAACTATAAAGTACTGTATCTTTAATTGTTTTCTTAAGTATTTTAAAGGAAAAGTAGGGCTACGTGATTTGTTTTTACTCATCTGCACGATTTTGCTTCTGAGATCTTCCTTAAGATGTTGACAGAGGAATCAAGTGAACTTATTAAATCAGTGCACATGCACTCAGGACAATAATAATAATATTGAAAAGGGTAAAGCTTCACGTTGGCTTACCTTCCAAATGTTTTGTATCTCTGGACCGCAGTACACGCATGCTGCATCCTGGCTGGCGGCTCCCGACTCCTCCATAGTTAAACTGCTCAAAAAGCACTCCCCAGTCTCGGCTCGGTAGGAGACGGAACGGCAGCCGGAACGGGCCATGCACTGCATAAGACACTTGCTCTTGGACCGAATTTCACGGAGCGTGGCCAGGGTGCCTTCACCGGCCAAACAGACACCCGGCTGGCACTTGGCTTTGAGCGATCGGGCCACCAACGAGGACTGCTCGCCTAATGCCCATGCCACGCCGACGGATAAACACAACAACGTGAAAACAATCGGACGCGCAGTGTAAAAACCCATGACTCGGATGATACAAGACCTACAAATTCTGAAGTTTGTATTCATTCGACGGAATGGCTTGTGTCTTGAACTGCGAATGGTGAAAATAGTGTCAAAAACGGGCTGAAATATAGCAGTACAAATTAGCTGCTGGTGACCACTGTCAATAATATTGCTCTTCAAATTAATTTGAAATTTCAAGGTGAATTCGTAATAATTGGCGGCGTCTGCTCCCTTGCGTAGACTATCAATTTGCAAGCGCGTGCTTTTTCGCCATCAATAACAAAACGTGTTTTGCTCGCGCCAACGCTTTGGCGTTATTGAATTCTAGGCGGGTAATTTCTCATGGCGAGCTCGGTTGCATTGGCAACAGGTAACAAAACTATCTCTGTATGCTCACCTTTTTTCCCCGGTACTTTCTTTTTGGTTCTTTTGTTACATGCACTAAGTGAGTTTCCCGCGCAGTTTTTCGCTTTTAAAGGTATGATACAATGATTGGTAAAGGTCACAGGACAGCACTCGCACTTTGTCTGATCCAATATGTGCATGAAATAATAATCCTGTGAAAATTTGAGCTCAATCGGACATCTATAAGTCACGAGAAAATAGCGAAAGCTCGGCTAAATTTTTCTCATACAACATAAAGAATGGTTTTGATCTTACCCCGAGATCAAAACTGTTTTCGGTCTTTGTTTTACTAATTTATGGATAAATACACCATTTCAGGCGGAAATATTTTAACGGTAGGTTTCTACCACCACCATCTCCATACCTTGTAAGTTATACGTAAATCTGTGAACATTTCTGTTTGGGTATGTTACCAATCCTGTAGTGTACCTTTAAGCTTGCTGATATAGAATTCGGCACCTAGCTTATTTTCTATTTTGATTTCAAACACTATACGGATTCGTTTTGTGATAATGCGATATTATAAGCAAAGATGGTTCCCATTGGGCCTTTCTCACCACTGGACCATCTTTCAGCCCATTGTCTCTACACACGCTTGGGTTTCGACATTGAGCTGAAAGGTGACTCAAACTCTCTGAGTCTAACCTCTAACCTTCTTCTGGTCATTTATGTTTATACGCCATTGTTCGTGTATTGTTTTATGGACTATATCCATTCCACTCGACGTCTTTTTCGTACAAAACTATTCCATATGGCGTCGAAATCATCCGAATCGCTGTTCGCTTCATGCTGATGAGCTGAGGAGTCAACGAATAACGAGTTCTTGCTTTAGCAGTAGGGCTTTGTGCAGTTCTTTTTGTGCATTGGAGATCGACTGTTGGATTGTTGTTCTTCTCAAGGCATTCAGATGCATAGGGACACATTTCACATAAAAATGTGTAGAATCCGAAAGTAGACATTGACATTTTTCATGACTTATTTGACTTATATTTGACATGACTTATAAGACTTAATTTTGTTACGCCCAGAAGAAGCCTACGCTGTTTTTTTTTTAATTTTCAATAAACATTTTAGTGTCAATGAATGTATAGATTTCTTTGAGTTAGGAGAGCCCGAAGTTTCGATCTTAAACAGGATCTTTCTCAAAGGATTTCAAGTCATTGCTTTGATTGAGCAGATTGCAGCAGTTTATTACTGGTTGAATATATCACATTTGTTCCAAAAATTATGTTGAATTTATAGCTTAAAATGTAAGAACAAACAAACGTCAATGACACTTGCTCATCTGAATTTTCTGCTACCGAAATTTCAAAGAAACTCGCGATCACATATTTTATTATAAAAGCATATCAAACCGCGGGAAAGGCAAATGGCGCCCTCTAGAATATGACTGTATACATGAATATTTTATAACATGCAAATTCACATCTTTATAATTGCAGATGCAGTGATATTTTCCTAAGGGCATTGCCTTCTGCTGGTTCATGTGCATTGGGGATCACGAGGAATGGAGTCGCCAATGTTTATGCCACTGGTGAGTTATAGATTAATTTGAAATGTCACCGGCGCACCCAGGATTTTGTCTTGGGGGGGGGGGGGGGGGGGGGGGGGGCTCAAAGAAAATCTTTCTCCCACGAAACATTTTGCGACTCCCCCCCCCCCCCCCCTTCCTCCTCTCCCTTTCCCTCTCCCCCCCCTTTTGTTTTCGTTTTTTCCCTTTTTTTCCCCGTTTTTTTTTTTTCAGGGACCCTCTTTGGGGGGGGGGGGGGGGCTCAAGCCCCCCTGGGTGCGCCACTGGGAGGGGTGGCATCTCAAATGCGCATGAGTGCGATAATTATAATGGTGGCGCATAAACTACAAACGTGTATATGTCAAAACGCCAGGGTTTGTCTCTTCCATTGAAAAGGTGTTGGTTTGCCTCCCCGAATTGATCCTCATATCAATTTATCTCATTATCTCATTAATTCCAAAGACTAATATCACTCTAGGCAATTTACATACGCCTGCTTCGAGGCACTCCCCAAGAACTTGCAAGTAGATTATAAAATTCATCTTTACATTTTTATTTCATTTCATTGGGATTGTGAAAAACTGCCAGAAAAAAAAAAATTTGTGCAACCGACACTTTCCTTTTGTATAAAATGGCGTAGGCCCACACTAAGGTCGCCGTGCAAGTTGCCTGTACTAACGGGATTGCGTCGTTTTACACGGCCGTGAGAATCACTTTGTTCTGTCTATTATTTCACCTGACTTCAAATTCTTGTATACTGAGGACTCCAATATTGGTTTGAATTGCTTTTTATATACGTTTTCAGATTATTAACGTAGGCCTATAGTAAGAAAAGTCATTAGGTAGTTCATAATAAAGGTCAAGGCCATATTATTTTGAAACAACTGTTGCGAGCGCATTGAAACCGAGTGCAATGCGCCTTCATTTTCGAATTATAAATTTTGATGAGATGGAGCAGTATAGCCGTCGGTTGTTCTTCCATAATGGCTAGATCATTGACACATCCCTTACTTTTGCACGTGTTTAGAACATAATGGTGATATTCCACACACGCAAGGATGGAAAGTACATGATATGAGCAGTTTCTTGGCGATGAATTTATCATATCATTGGCTATTACTGTGGGAAAACCTGTCATTATTATTCATAATTATTCAAGGACATCAAAGGCACTTACCAGGTGTGTAACGCACGAGCATTTATGCGACAAAGGGCTATTTTTTTTAAATGGAGTGTTCATGAGTGTACGACACTAATAGGCCAATATATTTCATGCGACAATCCTAAACTAAGTTTTTGATTTGCAATCTGTTTTTTTGACCTTTTGTAAATTTTATTAATTCATGTATCGTGTTATAATTCTGACAACTAAGAGTAGCCTCAATTTCAGAAACTTGACACATTTTGTATGGGATAGGCCTACTTTATAAAAACTAACAGGAGAATATACAAGAACGTTGTTCTTTTTTATGGAAGTAATTACTGAAGTCAAGTACATGTAGTCGTGCACTCGTGCGTCGCTAGCGGATTGTCATGATACGCCCTCTCGCGGTGGCGCGTTATCGCGCGTATAACGATAATAACGTCTAGCAATCTAGACTAGGAAGTAATTATCAAACTTCCTCATCAGTAAACCGAATCATGATTGAAATGACTTTGACAGATTAAGATTCAGATTACAATGTTCACTATTGTCGCAAAGCATTTTTCTCAATACACGGCGAGGTCGTCTATTTTTTAAGGTCAAAGAAAGGAAGTTTAGTAGTAGGCACTCCCATACATTTCAAAGTGCGCCCCCATCGGTTCTGGTTGAATCGCTCCTTCGTTCCGAAATGGACGTGCAAACTTAAATCTGACGCACAGTGATAGTCTCCTGCTCACATTATTTAATTTAATTCATACATTGTATAGATATTTGTGAACAGCATCATAATGACATTTCACCGCTAGCAATTAAAGGGACTGTGCAATAGCAATTATTTTTTATGGGCCTATTTAATATCTGTATTATAGGGCCAGTGATTTTACCCCCACTTTCACAGCCATTTTAGGGTGAATTCACAAACTGTTTATGACCATGTTTTAAACATCGCCAGGTCTTCTGTATAGTGTGCGAGCTTCTTTTCATGGCCAATCAACAAAAACTTACATGACAAGCACTTTAGGGCTTTTTGCTTGGAGAGAGTCTGTGTTTACTCCTTCAGGTATGCATATTCTTGGAGATCCAAACGGAATCAAGAGCCATAAGCCACTATTAAAAAAAAAGTTAGTTAAAATGCATGTAAGAAATCGAACCGAAGCTAGTATCAGCCTAGGTTTAGTAACCCAAAGTCATTCGTGAATGTTGCAAACCAAGAGCGCCCCCAATAAATTGTCCAGACGTAAAAAAAAACATTAATAAGGGAGGGAGAATAAGCCTGACATGGGCAATGGAGATAGCATTGTACAAATGTACATCGAGACACTGATATGAGTAAACCTTTGGATGATCCTACAGAGAAAATAAAACACAAAATGGGGATGGACATTGGATAGAAACTAGAAACCAAGAAATCTGATAATGCATCGGTAATACACGTCGAGAATTGGCCACTAGTATTCACACCCCCAATCCTCTACTTGCTTGGCATTAACAGCGCCCTCTTCGGTTACACGCTGAGCATAATGTTTGTTGTGCTTGAATTTTCCTCATATGAAAATAATTGTTTCCTCCAATATTATAAAGAATTTATTAAGACAGAAGACCTCATATCTATAATTTCACCGAATACGTTAAAGGTACTTTCATACTTTGGTAAGAAACCAAACAGAAATCTCCACAGATTTACCTATAATTTACAGGGTGTAAAGATGGTGATTGTAGCAACATACCGTTAATTTGTTTTGCCTGAAATGCTGTATTTATCCAGAAAAGAGTAAAACAAATGACCAAAAATATTTTCAATCTTTTAAAGATCGAAAAGAACGGTGAAAAGATCTTAACAAACACTGTGGCCCTTTTTTCACTGTTTTCTCAAAAGGTGGGCACCGTATGTGAGTGAAAATTTCACAAATGACTGTTACTGTATATCTTCCTTGATATTTTTGCCCATTAATCGGCATTTCTCCGACATGAGCCAAAGTATGATATTACATATAAGTTCTACCGGAGCCCTGCCAAGTTTTCCTAGATAAATGTATTTTTGTCGTGCTTGTTTGTTGGGGTGTTTGCTTGTCTGTTTGTGGATGAAACTGGATTGATTTGCCTGTGCCTCAGTATCTGAGGCTTGCCGATTTCTGGCTTTATCCCCATGGTATTGTAATACTTTAAGCGGATTTCAGTTGCTGTGATAGCGGGGGAATGAAAGAGACCGTTCCCGTCCTGGAAAATTGAATAGAAAACAGCAGGTTAGACTGTAGTCATTTATAAACATTAAAAGCTTCTGATATTGAGTATTAATTGTAGAAACCGCCATGCATGGCATTAGGCCTATATTGTCTGAATTGGTGTACCACTGTATATGTCTCTCTGTGTTATTATTCTGACTGCATAATAACGAAAACCGTTTAAAGAATTCGTAAAAATGTGTGTGACTGAAAGACAAGAATACATGATAATTTTCTCGGGCCATGGAAGTCCTTTGAAATCGGCATCGGCCGCGATCTAAATATGATTGGCAAAATGCCCGTGAAGTGGTGCATACTTGTCCTCCTAAAACGCCATTAAGTCCCCGTTGTTTCCTCCATAATCAAGGTCTTAAGAGATCAAAGGGGCCCGGTGAACGAGCCGCCCTCCGATCAAAGGTACCGCCAGGCTGGGGCGGTCTTTTTGGCCAGCTCCGCGGCGCTTCAGATCAAGCCGCGGCAAGGGCCTACGGGGGGGCTAGTGTCGGTGCGCTTTGGCTGGGTTTTTTTTTTTGGTTAGTACACAACACGGGGCGGAGTTGTTTGCG
The DNA here is from genome assembly GCA_963971285.1 of Astropecten irregularis. NCBI lineage: Eukaryota > Metazoa > Echinodermata > Asteroidea > Paxillosida > Astropectinidae > Astropecten > Astropecten irregularis. Next base: position 14,093,089 of record OZ020252.1, on the reverse strand, counting down.
CAACGGGGATTCAGGACCCGGCCCACTATACGCCCCGGGGGGTTAATGCGTTTGTGTATTTGCTATAGTCATTGCAGCTCCGTGCTTATTGCATGTGGGTGTGAAGACTTCCCCTTTTTAATATTGCAGCAAGCCTGGGATATTATTATTTCATTTTTTCCACTTCCTCTTCAGTTCAGCATCTCATTTTGTGTAATGTGCACGCTTAGGCTATAGCCTTTATTTCGTTTGTTTTTTGTGATAATGAACGCCAAATTAATATTTAAAAAATTTGCTTCATTTTGAACGACCTGTGTATTTGCAAGCAGGTTCCTTTCTACATGGATGCCTGCATGCATGCAGAAACTTGGATTTGGATGTTTCCCATTTTGGAAATATCAATTTTCCCCAATCATGCATGTGCAACGGGAGAAGACACACTGGGGATCTATAAGTTTAATTCTCATTGCAGTATATTGGATTTGTGTATAATTTGAGTTGGCCTGGACTTTTCATCTCCCCCCTCTCGAGTCTCCCTCTCTCTCTCTCTCTCTCTCTCGAAGATGAGATGGAATGATGATATTATATCGTCAAGCGACTTGACAGGGGAGTGATTGCACTTAAATATCAGATAGCTAGAAACCATTATCTTCATGGAGCCGGGAAACATAACACGTATTTTGCCTTTGGGGGTTCATGGGAGGTATATGGCTCCCCGCCACTGAACGAATCTTAAAGATTAATTGCGAAAAATTGCTTGATTTTTACCGCATATAGCAACGGATTCCTCGGCCCAAGCTAGCTCCGGTCTTATTTATTGTGTTCCGTTTAGTTCTTCGTCTTGTTCATCGTTAATAGCTATGGACCGACATCATATTAGGTCTGTGTTGGGGCAGAGTGTTAGTCGTTGTCTTTAGTTGACTATTTTCAGAGCCATATCACACGAGGCGATTGTCCGTTCTCAGACATCTGCTATAGAAGATACAACGGCGATCACAATTTTCGCAAACTATTTCCGATGGGATTTATGTGCAGTGTACGAAAAGTGTTCCGAGGCTTTTCAGTGTGAACAATTGCCTGTACAGGTTGCCTGTAAAACTTGCCTCCCTGTATAAACGAGACCATCTCGAAATCCACATATCAACACATATCAACACAGTTCAGTATTTCGGGAAAAGTGTTAAGCTGTGCCTGTAACAGTCTCCAGGGATGGGATTTTTCAGGAAAAATTATTTCAGGTTTTTTTTGCCTCACTTTGCCTGTACAAAAGTATACGAAATGTATACGAAATGTACGATTTTCAGTTTTTATGCTATGTTTTCAGGTTGTTTATGCACTAGCACAGCCCCGAGTCTCTATAACGGGTATAGACGCTTTAAGTTTAATGTGCATAACTGCTGCAACCGGCACTTTGGTGTGGAAGAATGTCACTCTGAAGTAGTAGGCCTAATTGCTGTATGTCGGTTGTTTTAAGTTACGAAAAAATAAAAGCCGATCGTCAAGAACTAGAGAGGGCGTGGTAAAACCAGCTGGATCAGAGCCCGCTCTGAGCTGGATGGTTTGGATCCGAGATAACATCGGGATTTAGAGTGTTATAGCTCTCTCGTGAACGAGTTCTGACTTATACTGTTATAAATGAATTCATTATGCGAACAAGCACCACCCATCCACTCAGTTACTTACAATGTGTTCAGTAGAAGGCTGCAGAGAATGGCTTTATAGATATCGTGTATAGGTTTAAGTGAAACCTTTTTGTTTTCGCTTCAATGCAAATATACTCCGCATTGCATACAGAGAGGGTAATTAAACATTCATGTATGAACTTAGTCGCTTGGTCTATTTTCCTCCTTTTTTTCATTTATTTTATATGGATATCATTAATTAATAATATCACGAAGCAGTGGGGCCTAATGATAAAGAATCATTCATAGGCGCCGATTATAGTAAAGGTCATTCTAAAATTGTGATATTTATGTATTCTGTTCATCTTTATGGAGAACATAAGCGTCAAGTTGTAGGCCTATATTTATTTGTATCACGATATTTTTACACTGAAAAGTAACGATACAGAAGGCCTAAATATTGTAAAGTGTTGGAACCTGTACAATTTTGAACTTTATTTTGGGGGACCGTAAAACTTTTTCCATCTTTTTGGTTATTTAGCCTTCTCCAGAATGTCTACTTTGGTTGTATAAATTTTTATTAAATTGCTTGAATCCTTCCTCCACCTGGAACCCCCTTTAAGATGGAGGACACGCCCCTTTTGCAACGGCCCAGACCGCCAAAGTATAGACCGGGTTTTCTGCAGAGCATAGCAAGGCAACGGATATAGACCAAGCGTGTAAAGGGTGCCGCACCGCGCGGTGCGTGTGAGCCTGCCTCTGATGGCGGCGTGGAGCTTTGATCAACCAATGCAATTACTCGCGCGGCTTACTATTATGAATAATTACCGCGGGTTCTACCCCACAATTAACGGGAGACCCACAGAATTAGTATGACACGGATCCAGACGTCGGAATATTCGGTGCGAGGTTGTCAAGCTTGTACCGCTCCTTGGGTCTTGTGAATATTGTCCTGCGGTATGGTTGTTGTATAAGGCCTGGTCCATGTTTCTGGGACTTGTGGTCTCGTTGGGGGTGGAAGCCTAAGTTTGCATCACTAGAGAGCCGAGGGGGCTGGCATCTCTGTTTGAGGCAGGACCAGTCATCCTTCCCCTATGCCACTGGGGGATGGAATTTAGAGCAGGAAGTAGAATGCACAAGGAGGGGGAGATGGGTTTTGTGATAGCTAGCTTGGCTGGTCCACTGGAGGGAAACTATATAGCCCGTTAGCATAAAGAACAGAGCACAGGCGAAAATTAATTCAAATGAAAAAAAGCAATGAATATAATTAGTCGTGCCAGGCTGCTAGTGTTACTGTTATGCCGTGTAAATCGCTTTTTCGCTTGAACGTTTCCTGGTTATCGTTCTGGAATTATCCGTACTTGCTCGTCTTGCTTTAGTTATCAATACAAAAATAAACTGCTGCAAACTGCTCATCAGCCAAAATAAAGACCTGAAATTTATAAAATTGCTTGGAGTTAAGAAGGCCTACCTCCATGGTTGTACATTGTGTAGTGTAGAATGTAGCTTATTATTTTTTCCAGGGAACCATTTGCAAGTAGAGTTGTTTGTCATACAAGTGGGCATGCCATCGCTTGCCTATGGTCTATCTCAATGCCGTTGGTTGTTGCTGGAACGTGCTCACAGTCAACAAATATCAACGTAGTTATATCATAGCAATTTATTGTTGACATGTAAATGCACGGCACGTTTTGTGGTATAGGGTTGTGGGACTATTGAACACATAGCACACCATTATTGTTAGTCCGTGTCAAGTGATTTCGCAAAAACAGACCAAAAGCAGGCTTGAGCCTCTATATTGTGAAGCTGGTATTCCTTTCTGATTTTGCCCATTGCACAATTTTTATGAAACTCGTTTTTTTTTTTGTTCGTTTTCCTTCCAGTCTGTGTGCAAGTTGTAGTACATGATAGTCTCGCACGGCGGGCCTATACTTTAGATGGGATTAGTTTTGTCGTGGGATATGTGTCGGGTGGGGGAACCCTAACCCCACAACTCTCCCGTGGCCCGGGTTCACATGCACACCGTGCACTCGGGGTTTAATCACGCATTCAGGCCATGGGAGACTTCAGATTCAATCTAATTGCCGATTTTATTTTGTTGTTTAGACTTTTTAACTCAGAATTTTAGGTTTTTTTTTTTTTACACCTGCTCTGTACAAAAGTATAGGAACTTTTAAAATGTCAGCTTTTTCCGTGGTGTTTTCAGATTATTCGTTGTTATATGGCCACTCACATCCCTGCGCATCACGGTGGTTTATGTTTTCTGCTTTACTTTTAGTTTTATACTAAATCATGATGTTGGAAACTTGGGATTTATAAAAAAAAAAATTGGAGATCTCTCCGCCGTCTTCTGTGCACAGGATTTGCCTGTAGTGGACTGTTGGCGCTTGTGTGGAATCCATGCTCTCATTTCCCAAAAATCTTTAGAGAAAATGTCAAATAGTGTATTATAAATCGTATTTTATACGACAGTACTTTTTCTTCAATCGCCTTCCAATCGGCGAGCCAAAACCGTATTCCCTCTCAAACTTTATATGTATAATTGGTTGGCTAGACGTTTGACTGTCATATCCAGGGTGGTCGGTTTATACTATACATGTAAGTTAGAATTGTAAAGCGTCTGATGTAGATTGACAGGTTTTCCCCTCTACCCTGTCAAGAGTTTCATGGGACTGACAAGTTCCTCACGTTTTACCATGGCGAATCTTGTTTCGCCATGTGACAGTGTTTGAAGAGTGCATCAGTTTCTGTCTAATTACACCCATGGTGTCAATCAGACCCTCAACAACCCATCTGATCAGGAGGAGAGGGGGGGGGCTCGCCTGAAAGCAAAATAAGTAACAACTGACCAATCATCTTTGCCTTGCCACCTTGCGTGGCGAGCACAACGGCTTGTGATTGGGTGAGACAGACACGCCTGATAGATCATGCTGTCAACAGCAGACGGCCATTCACGAGGTGATTGACAATCCAGCCAGCCAGGTGGTGAAAAGACCCCGGGTGGAGCAAGCCGTGAACTGTTGACTTAAGGGGAGCCCTGTGATGTTCACCGGCACGCCGGCTCAAGGGGGGCTGGAGGGGAACACGGCCTATTGTCCCCGGCACGGGCTGATGTAACACAACCCCCTCCGCGACGCCCAAGTTGTGCTGAGCCTGTCACTCGGTAATGAGAACTTCCCTTGAGTCTGCCGCCTTAGATCTGGTCCTGTATAAGAGGATTTACGAGCTCAGGATTTTCACAATGGGGTGCGAATTGATGCCTTGGTCCTCTTACTTGTAGGTTTTAGTAAATAGGGGATGATTGGAATAATGAGAGAAGGTTGTTCTGAATGAGTTGTAAGTATAATGAACGTGGAACCCAGAGTTAAAATGGAAAAATAGACAAGGATGGTAAGAGGGAACAATACGACAATGAGAGCTATTAACGTCACGCCTGGACATTAATTTTAGCATTAGTGGTCAAACTCATTACACCTGTATAGAAGTAGAGACTAGAGTAGATTATAATAGTTCTGCGTTTACTTTCTTGGAGATAGGCCTATATCACCGCTGTTCTGTGAATGTAAAATCCACATAACTATGGATGCTACATAAATGCCAATACTGCTCTTCCACCGAAACCCGTGTAGTTACGTTGTCGAACCGATAATGGAAACAGATGGTGGCCGCACACGTTGGACTGTGTCGGGTATTGGAGCAGAAAAGTATAAAAGGAAACCAATGTCAAACGATCTTTAACAAATTGGTCCTAAAGTATAGGAGATACAATCATGGTATTTCATGTAACAATGTACGAGGTTTATTGCACACATTAATCGAGCTAAATATGAGCTAATGTTACTTATAGTCAACTGAGTAGACTATCGGAATGGTGCGCTAGTACTTGAGCACTTCATCGTATTAACCATACGCCCTTTAAAGGTAGTATCATACTTTGGTAAGAAATGTTCACAGATTTACGTATAACTTACAGGGTATGAAGATGGTGATGGTAGAAACATACCGTTAACTGTTCTGCCCGAGATGTAATGCAGAAACTGGAGTAAAACCAATGACCGAAAACAGTTTTGATCTTTTAAAGATACAAAATAACGGTGAAAAGATTTAACAAATACCGTGGGCGTTTTTCACTGTTTTCTCAAAAAGTAGGTACCGTATGGGACTGAAATTTTCACAGATGACTGTTGCTGTATCTTCCCTGATATTTTGTGCCCATGGGTCTGCATTTCTTTGACAAAAACCAAAGTATTACCTTTGAAGGAGAAGATCGAGAGAGGGGGAGAGAAATGATCGGGTTGTGGTTAAAGTATAGGAGAGAAAAAGGCTGGTTTAAAGGCTGTACACCGAACCGCCAAATTAGTGATTCGATTCAAAATCTCCAGTGCACGTTCTTTAGTTAGAGGGGTTATTAGATCAAAACGGGGAGATCGTGCCGGGCCAACAGAGGCAGATTCGCCCGTCATCTGATCAGACAGTACGGTTACTGCTTCTTTGCCCACCGCTGCTGCTTGCTTCCACCCCACAATTTTCGGTTGCACTCTCGATCTCACCCATCCCTTGCACCAATTTGGATAATTGCTCCGTGATAAGGTGGCGAAAATACACCCACACGATGGAGAAGATACACCGCCAAGCTCTAGAAAAAAAGGTCAGGGATTAATACATTGTGCTAATTGTGACCTCTGGCACTTTGACGATGGCAACAAGCAGCGCCCTCTCGTGACTCGCAGCAGTCATTAAATTAAAGCAAAGCCCGTGAAATGACCATGAAGAAATTAACAACCCATCTTCCTTGGCACTTGCCTGTCTATAGAGCTAGCATTGTTTATCTACATAGCAAACAATAAACAAGTTATTTTTCCTTTTAGCCCTTGAGAAAGATCCTGCTAGGATCGAAACGTCAGTCCCTCCCAACTCCAAGAATTTGATGCCGGATTTCAGTTCAATATTTTGGTTGATGAGCAGTTTGCAGCAGGTCATTACTGACAAGTTATATTTTTATTGAAATGAAAAGAAACTTTAATTTCGCAGAGACCAAATTCCTTTCCATGTTATTATTGTAATAATAGTGGGCCAACTTCACCTGATATTACCACTAGGAAAAAATACCGTTTGTGGCTTTCTTGGGTTCAAGTTTGGTCGGGGTGTTGGTGTGTTTGTTAGTAAGTTAGTTCTCCCCTTCATTCGTTGCTTGTTTGGGTTTTTTGCAATCTACCGTATAGCCCTCAATAATCTCATTCGTTTGCCTGGATTGTCATCTTGGAGCGACAAGCTAAAGTACGTGAACTTATCTCGCACAATGTCTTTTATCAGAAAGACATCACGGGCTCTATGCCACAATGGAGGATATAAGTTATAACATTACCAGAGATGTTTTGATTGTGTGATATTATATTGTCGTCTAAATTTTGCCGAATTCTGACATTGAAATTACAGCACACATTACAATAACTCTCTCGTGTGTTTATATAAGGCAGTGTTCTCCATTGCTTTGTTGGATTCACTTTTCTTTAACCTCGAAGCAAATAGTCACATTGTTGACACGGTTGTGCCTTAGTGAGACATCAATCAATTTATCATTATTATTTTTTGTAACTTAATGTGATTTCCAGGCAAAGGTCGGTGCCATTGTGATTCTTGGTGATTCGATTATTGTTGGTCCGACCGACAAAAGGCCACGCGAGGAGTCCAAATGCAATGTTATATCGAACGTTTTTTTCTTCCCATTTTAAGCGAGCTGGTAATGACATTAAACTTGCCCCTGCGAATGTTCTGATTAACGCGACTCCTACATCATCACAAATAACAATCACTGTGGGGCACACGGCATTGAGATGAAGACAAAATGCAGAAGGATGGCACATACAGAGAAAACATCACGTGCAATTCCTAGAGATTTTAACTAAATTAACACAAATAGGTAACGCGCCAGCCTAGCGCTGCACTGGATTCTCGTATCGGTCGCTTCTGATATTTTTTTAACAGGACAACACACACACTCTCATCATATACACACCCACACATCAAGAAATATTATTATTAATCAGTTGGAATAACTCTCCAGCGAGCAGGAAGGGAATTGATCCAATGGAACGAACTCCCAGCAATCGGCCAGCCAAAATTAATTTCCGAAAGTCGGCATGGTGGCACAGGCCATCATGCCACGGGGCCCTCGGTTAATAATTGCCCCGGAGGCTGTTAGGAAATTCACCCGGCCCATGATCATCACCATCAGCGGCAAAGCTTGTAGTCTTGCCGCCGCTGTCTCTATTTAAGCCTCGGCTGTATAAGGTGACTTGCCGTGACCATAAAGAATTGAACAGAAAGAAGAATAGCTCCAACTTGTGAAAATGTTGTTTTATTTATTATCTTATTTCCCTTTTTTCCTGTTGAAACTGTCAATGCAAGTATCTGTCGGGAAATGCTTCTCATAAAGTATTGCTGTACTCTTCAAAGGAAGTGGCGGAAACGCTTAGGGCCTATTGCACCCCAGCCCTTCTGCCAACAGTTGTGCTTATACTAAGGCTAGAAGTCAATACGGTGAATATACCTTTTGTATCCCTTGGTAAAATAATATTATTGTCACTTTTATAAACTCACACACACTCTAAAGAAAAATTGGGTAAAATTCTTCTCTTCTTGAGGGTATGAAAGGAACATGGTTGTCGGTTTGGGTAACAACTTTACCCAACTTTCGATGTGTCAGGCTACGGTAATTTCTTGGCTTGTTTTCTTTTCCGAATATCACTTTATCACCCACAACTTTTGTGATAATTTTCATAAACGTGAAGAAACATAATCACTCATCTAGTGAGTTTTGAACCAAAGACGATTATTCATAACAAAACTCACAATTTATTGTTTTGTCCACTTTCAGACATTCAGACAATCTCCATCTGCTACAAGCTCGACGGCCAGAATATGCATATGTTGTAAGTAATTATATTTCGTATTGCAAACCTTTTTTTTCCAAAGGTTTCATGATAAATAACCGTGGTCATTATATAAACATCGGCTTTTACACATCGCAAACAGAATCTCCCGCTACACCATTCGAGAAAATATTAAGCCCATTCAGACGTAATATCAATGTCTATGTGAATCAGTAACACTTTCAGGTTGAATTTCGATAGTCTTGCCATTCATGGATATGGCGTTATGGGATAAAGGAGTCTTGGACAAAAGCTACCTGCAGAACTGCCATCTGCAGTATGATTGACACCAGACAGTGCTGGCCAAAATGACAAAACTCCTAGTACCCACATTTTAGATACTCTATTAATGTATTGTCATTGTGCACATGTGTAGCAACACCCTGGTACTTTTTTCACTTCACTGTTTGTTTGGTCTTTGGTATTACATGTATAGTATTACTTTTTATTAACCTGCCAACTATTGGCCGTCCAAATTTTGGACCAATGTTTTCATTTGTGTAGTAGTTGGTCGTTTGATTAATACCTGGGCTTTATGGTGCCAAACCTAGTTAAGGCTGACTATAATATCCTGTAATTATACCTCCTTGATTACAAGTTATAGAGGTGGATTATAGCGGTACACGCAAACGGATGCAGAAGGAAAGTTTGTCACGGTCGGCAAGTCCTGTGTGTACTGTACTTCCCCTCGGAGTTTCATTTAATCCCTAACTTGACGAGCATTCATTACCAAAATGACTCCATGACTTCACTCTGAGTTCCTTCAATTAGTCCCTGCTGTGTCCCTTGTCAGATCCTCTACTCCTATTCTATAGCATTGGTAAATGACAGGGCCTGCTTCTTCCTCGTCCCAAGACAAAACTGAAAAGTGGCATCCAGAATTCAGTTTTCCCCATCAAAGTTCTGTCTAAATTTCCTTTGCAGTGGATTATACGATAATTCCCCATGAAACTATACTTCACCCTTATAAGATAAGGGGTCTATTTCACGAAGCCCTACGATCGATCGTAACTCGATTTACGAAGGATAACCCATCATTTGGGGACCTATTTATATACATAGGGCATGTCTAAATACGATATTGCACGATTGATAGTAAGTTAAGATGAGTTTGGTGACATTGACCCCATGCTCAGCCTTTAACTGGTCACTGTGTCTATCAAGATTTAAGCATTAAATCGGCATTTGCATTTTGACAACCTTAACGTTGTTTCCTGGTCCGTGTGGATATAAAGTCCTCTAAAACCATTGCAACTGTTGCGCAATTGTCAGTGAGACAAGACCTTACAAATAAAACTTTCGTAGGTGTTGAAGCAGCCACTTCTTCACCGAGAGGGGGCGCTGCCACTCTTACTCTGACGTCACCGTTCAAGTCCGTTGAAGGGAGGCGTTGACACTCATTCTTCCTTTTACTCATTGTGCGTACCTGATATTGATTTGGCATCTTGCTCATTGAATGGGAGGTGGGAGGTTGGTTGATGCGCTGGCCCCTTGACACTGAGGGACAAACACCCACTCTAACCCAGTAATTACCCCCTTGATTTGGGGACAAAACACCGGGGTGGACCAGCGGCACACGCAAAGGGGTACAAGTCGGACCTCAGTTTGTCACGGGCGGCGCACCCTGTGTGTTCACTAATCCCCAGCAAGTTGATTTAATTACTTTAATTACCTCTGTAACATATTGACCATTCAAGGGAGCTTGTTGTATGTACATGTAATTAGGAGTCCAGTAGTAGCCACTAGCCAGTATCTAAATGTTCCCATCTCCCTGACGCAATTGTCGATTCTGTGTGTGTACCATGGCCTGTCACTCTGGGCTTTAGTGGCTTCCCCTTCCTTGAAGTTTTGAAGTAGGCCTATACGATAATTTTTCTCAAGCATCCCTTGAACGGAGCCACCTATCTTTGGAAAGAAATAGGAACCGAAACATCAGAAACTGCTGCAATTTGGTCAATTCTAGAAACCAGTCCGTGAATAATAGCCTAGGGTTTGATTTCAGGAAGCCCTGCGATCGATCGTAACTCGAGTTACGAAGGATAACCCATCGTAGGGGGCCTATCCCACGTAGGGCTTCATTGCATCAAAAGTCCTACGATTGATAGTAAGTTACGAAGAGTTTGGTGCAATCAAACCTGATGTTGATAAATTTCAGGCGTCGAGACTTTTCTCAACTACTTTGGGAGCTTTCATTTTCTTGAAGTTTTGAAGGAGTATCTCAAGCATCCTTTGAATGAAGTACCTCTTTTGAAAGAAATAGGGAAACTAATCGGAAACTGGTGCAATCTGCTCACCTCTATACAAACCAATCCCTTATAAGTATGAGGGCCTGTGATGATACTTTTCTCAAAGAAACTAGAAAGAAAACACGTATTCTCCCAGTCTTTCTTGTTGAGTTTTCTTTCTCCATTTCTGGAAATGACGCATCGGCATAACATTGGAAAGCACGCACATTTTCTCCAATTTTATCCGGTTTTATAATTGGGTAAATTGTTCGTCTTTTTCGGTCGTGTATATCCAATTTAGGTTATAGGAAATCCTTTTTGTGGGGGATTTGGGGAAACTGGCCAGCCTTGGTATAGGATTCTGGCTTTGGCCAATTTGATTGCTTTTTGGGATACTGCATGATGCAGAGTCCAATCAAAAATGGGAAAATGTCCGGAGCGGAAAATGACATGACTCAATAGAATTAGCTTGCCTCCTTGTCCTGTTTTTCTGTGGACCTTCGAAAATCAAAATACAGATGAGAAGTCATGTTCCCAATGTTTGACTCTGAGTCATAGGTGTCACTAATTGCGACGCACCTGGGCATATACAATCAACTCCTGTGTCAAAATAGTCAAATTGTATTGAGCACAACGTGGATTCTGCCAGTTTCGACATGTTGTTTATAAATACAAAGTAAAGATGTCACTCCATTAAAATATCATTTGGCATTGGGTTCCGCGCCCCACATCCGCTGTTTAACCACCCTTGATTTTCTTCCCCATCTCGAGGTAGCCGTGTAGCAATTTACCTTGGCCAAAGACAGGAAGCTTCAGGTGCATTTTTGCACATCCTTCATCATTTATTTTCTCTCTCTCTCTCCCTCTCTGAGCGGACAATGGGGCAGGCTGATTATGGGACGACCCACGGTTGACGGCCGGCGGCGCGGCTCGCCTCAAAGGGCACGACCCAATTACGTCCCCGGTCTTAAGCTGCGTGGTTTCTCCAGCACACGCGGCGGCCTCCCCTTTGTGCCGCCGTGGCTTTTCATTAATTTAATTAGCTCTCCGGTTTAATTGACAGGCAGACGGGGAACGCCTTCCATATTATGAATTATGGAGAGGCCACCGAGACTTTAATGCAGCAATCAAATTCTCCCTCCCCTCTGTAAGAAACAAATATAAAAATGTTCGGTCAAGGTCTTGACATTTTTGTATTGCATGTTTTATAAATCCATAATTAATGCAGTATAGGTTTGCCGTGTGGATGTACATGTATACGGTCTGTTGTTATCTTCCAATGGCTCAGGCGATGTGAAACACTAACCAGTTCATTCCTCCCGGTCACCCAGGAACCCTTTAAAAACTACGCCAAGTATAACGGGGTTAGTCGGCCTTCAAGGCGGGATCCAGGAGCGGCGGTTTTGATGTAGGCTGACGTTCCTTATACCAGGACAGGATTGGGACAGGTCACTACTCCGTAATTAGCAAGGGTCTGACCGCTTGCAGTGCCATGCTTTTAAGATGGCAGTCAATATTCTGAAGTAAAATCCAAAGAAATTCTCCATGTGTAATGTTAGCAAGAGGTCATGGTATCGAATTCCATCATAACAAACCTGCTTCTTTTTCTGCCATCTCAATGACACACATGTCGCAGTAATGTTCTCTCAACCACAATTGGGATTCTAGATATCCATTTTACTTGTGTTGCTATTGCAAGCTGTGATGCATGGAGGAAGTTAATGTACCAATAATTATATCTGGCAGCAAAATGTCTAATTGCACCGCATGCCTTAATACGAAAAACAATTCGTATATACATCGTTTCGGTGGGCAACATGATTTTGTTTCCCTAATTCCAGTTAACTGTTCCCTATGGTTAAAATGTAGGATGCGATAGATAGATAGATAGATAGATAGATAGATAGATAAATAGATCAAAACTTTATTCAATTCCAAAATTGGAAAAATACATATAGTAAAAGATGACTGGTATCGGTTCGTGTGTGCAGCCACACACGTTGCTAGCTTCACAAAGACAAGTCGGTTTCAAGAACAGTATGATGACATTAATGGATGTAATAAGGGGGACATAAGTTTTTCTTCGTTTTGGCATAAGCATAATCATAGAGCTAGGAACAGATTATAGTGGGTGAGCCCTACTTCTACAGCCCTCTCTAGCTAGCCTCAAGCTGGCCTGCTTGAGAAGAAGCCACCAGCCATCTTGTCCACTTCAGGAGGTGAAAAGAAGCACCCCCATGTTGAATCATCAAGAACCTTTTGTTGGTTTTGGACTCGTCTGCCCCTCCCCGGTCCTGTCTCCCCATTCATCCCTATAATTGAAGACGCTAATGTCCCCCTCTCCCGTCCCCCCGTGTCGGCACCCGGTCCTCTGTGGTCCGCTTAATCCCAAAAGTTGTTAGCGAGGCGGTACTCCCTTTAGGGTCTTATACCTCCCCACTAGACCCCTATTCACGGGCCGGTAATTGACACACGGGGTGTAATTAGCCTCCCCCTGTCGAAATTGGGCTGGGGGAATCCAGAGACGAGTACGGAGGATTAGCTGTTATCCAGACTGCCCTTCATGTGACTAGACATGGGACATCATGAACGAAGATTTAAAAATAAAATAATGTCCCAGCACTGTGTTGACTTAAGAACACAACCGAAAACCAATAACGGAGTGGCAAGTGTAAATTATGTATTTATATTTGAATAGCAGTCCAATGCACACAAAACGCTCAGTACCATGACAACATTGGAGAGGGTTTCAATAGGCTTCTTTGTCATATGGTCATATTTATATTTTAATGACTAAGTTAATTCACGAGTACAAATGAAACGACGGGATGGGCATAATGCACGTGGGCGTATTATGCCTGGATTGTGAATGATGTTGGTACACGGTTATTGAATGCAACTCCAATGAGCTTACCCATAAGTTCTGATAAGACCCAATTGACTGAGTCATCTGTAGACTATATCAAAGATGGGACACTATTTTGGGGAGAGACAGGACGACATTTGGATGGGATGGGCCCTTTTTTCATAAGTTGTAGCAGTAATGGAGGTGGTAGAGTGTATACCAGGGGTATAGTAGACCCATCCATTCAGGCTCACCGTTAACAATGGGTGCGATAATGCAGTTCCTACTCGGGGCCTGTCAATTACCCCTGTGGACTCCACTGAACAGACTCCAACACACACAGGGCACCGCCGTGCCACAAACTCCCCATGAATGGGCCGCCTTTGAGGATGCCGACAACCCGGCCCACTATTGTCACTTGATAACCGGGGCTTGTTGAGGCAGGGGGCCCTGAGGGTACAATAGCGCGCACTGGTTCCATGGTCCGGCCACCAACGTTCCGCTGCAGGTTACGGGTACTGCAACGGCTGCACCGCACGCATGCATTGAAATAAAAAATACAAACCTGGCTCATACTTGTCCTTCCACTGGTATATAAATGATAATACGTATACACGCCGGGCCCTGCATTTCGTTGTTAAATATCGTTCTTGCAAAAACGAAGGACACTTTACTCATGGAGTTACTCTATGCTTAACCAAGAAGTCCATTTCCAAAATTAATAGTAATTTTGCAATGAGTGGACAAAAAGTTTGCGAGTCCTATGATGTGTGTTTGATCCTAGAATTCGTTCCGACTTTTTGGTAAAATTCAAGGCATATGCCTACGGCTCTTACTATTTATATTTATTAATTAAAAGGAATTATTCTCTTGGTTTTGCCGCACGTGAGCTGTGATCTGTCTTTAGTGGAGTGGCCATATAGGGTCGACGGGAGTCGCCGGTCGATCCAGACCAGAACACGGCGGGGTTGCTGGCCGCCAAGACAACAACCTAATCCCGGGATTACGGAGTTTGTACGGACTGGCCTTGGTGCCTGTCACTTTGGCCCTTTCAAATTAACCTCATCATAATCGCAGACGTCCTAGTAGAAACACTTCTGTTCCCAACCAAATTCCACTTCTTTTCTGCTTACCAGTTACTAACTTGTGGTTGAATTTCCATGACGAGGAGGAGACTTGTGGCCAAATTGTAATCTGAAATTGAATTTCTCGTTTAGATTAGAATCGTAGATATTGCTTTTGCTACTACAGAAGTCTAGCCCAGATAAAAGAACGTGTGGGGTGATCTACATTTTGCATATTATACCCAATAATTCTAGTATTTGTGCCCTTCAGAGGTATTATATCTCAGCTGCGGTCAGTGGCCTCGTCTTTTCTCCCAATGTCTTCAGAATGAACCCGGAATTGAGAGCATTTACTCCTGCCAACCCCCTTTTTCTCTTTTTTAATAAGCCTCTTTCCAATTACAAATTTCTAATAGGCCAATCTTTTTTATCAAAGAGATTGATAATCTGCGGTTGGAAAAGCTTTAAATGATTTTAGTACCTGGGCATCATTTGGAATAAGAGGGTATACTGTGTGCACCCCTTACAGCCTACAATCGGAACATCATGGTTGTATTTACGCTGTTTGGCGCTGAATATTATTACTGGGTTGGCAGGCAGGCTCTGCACTCCTGGCCAATCGGCGACCTCCTTTCTCGGCACGTATGCCTTTGATCTTTCCCAATCCAATTATTTGTTTACACAAAAGTGGTGCGGACCTATTACTTGGTTAACTTTCCCGCCTATTGTACCGCCTCAACCGTCCCCCCTCATAATCAACGTTATTTTTCGTGTCAACAAATACCCAGTAGGATCTTTGTCAGCAGCTAATGGGTCCGGTTTCCTTTCAGCGCGCCCGCTGCACGATCTGATTGGCCGGCGGTGTTCATCAAAGGATGACGAGCCCGTCGCTGATTGGACGGCGGCACATGAAAGAAACACTTGTGCCGTCGTCTGCGGTGCTGGGCTCATTCACACGCGCTATACAAATACGACGGCTCAGTGTGCCGTGGGCCTATATTCACAGTCTTGAACGCGTAGTGTGCATACGAACTCCAAGCTCTCGTCCTGACTGTACACTGTCTGCGCTCTCTTCTGCCATTGTACACTCCACTACATTGCTACGGTTTTTCTTCGGATTTTGTAACTGTCTTTCGGTTCAAAATGCCTCAAGTCGACTGCTCGCAATTTTTACAGGTGGGTACTTCTTAATATATTATTTTGCCTACTCATTTTTGAAAAATAAAAAGATTGAAATCATAGTTCATAAAAATGTTCATGTATACGGAAGCATTTACCGCTCGTTGGAAAAGGTACATTTGCCCGTATAACTTGCCATAACGTCTCTTAGACGGTGATATTGTAACATGAAAAGACTCTGCATAAATAAGACATGAAATTTCCTCATCACATTCGCCATAGTGGTCTATATTGTAAAGGTTTTAAGCAATAATTGTCAGAGTTTTGTTCGTCCCGTACTCGGCAATATTTATCAAGCTGAACCATTGGAAATTCTATGGTTTCTCGTCTCGGTGCTGTATGTATTAAGCTTGTAAATTTATTGACATATATTCTTCTTTTTGTATTTTCCAGTTGCCTGATAGGTCTGTCAACGATCTCTCCAAGCCCAGTCCGTTGGCTCTCCTGGCTGCTACTTGTAACAAGATCGGCGGTCCTGCACCCTCCGTGCCCGACCCGCCACCTCACGCACCGCCTCCTCAGCCACCAGCCGTGCCACGTCCCATCAAGTCTGACCGTCTCCCGGGTTACTACGCTCCCCGTCCGGCTTCCTCTTCGACGTCGGCGGTTCGTGGAAGCAGCACGGTGTCGAATTCACCGCAGTACGCTGTGGCCCCGGCCCTACCGAGATGCGACCTGCCCCCCACGCCACCGGCTGAGCCGTTCCCTGGATGCATGCCGCCGGTCATTCCCAGCAGTTCCAGCATGGTCTGCCCGCACTCCGTGGCGGCAGCGGCCGCCTACTTCAACGCGTTCCATCCGCCAGCCTCGGCTTGCCCGGTGGGATTTACCCAGCTCCCCGGTGGCCCCGTAGCCGTGTCATCGTCTCATTGTCCCGGAGTTCACGGACTTGTCGAACATTTACCGTCCTATCTGCCGAGCGGGATGATTTCCCCACCGAATTCCTTCAACATCCCACTCACCGTGCAGCCAACTTCGGAGGAGATACCGTGGTGGAGCATCCCATCCCCGGGTCATCATGTGCCACCATCTCCGCTCACTCCTCCATCCCCGGGCCTATGTGGCTACACCGGTCCCATCTTTCATCAGCAATCACCCATCGCCGGTTACTCACCGTACCAGTACCCCGGACTCTTTGATCACAAGTCGTCTCTGGCGAAGCTGGCGGCCAGACGCTGCCGACGATGCCGGTGCCCCAACTGCCAGAACGCCAGCAACTCTGGGGAACCCACTAAGCGGAAGCAGCACATCTGTCACATTCCCGGCTGCGGGAAGGTGTACGGCAAGACCTCCCATCTCAAGGCTCACCTCCGCTGGCACTCCGGGGAGCGACCCTTCGTCTGCAACTGGCTGTTCTGCGGCAAGAGCTTCACGCGGTCCGATGAGCTCCAGCGACACCTTCGCACACATACCGGGGAGAAGCGCTTCATTTGCCCCGACTGTGGCAAGCGTTTCATGAGGAGCGACCACCTGTCCAAGCACCTCAAGACCCACTCCATGAAAAAGGCTGAAACAGACTCTAAGCTTGGGGACGAGGAATGTGATGACGACTCACAGGATGAAATCTTGGATGTCACTTCATAAACTCAGAACTGTACATAATGTACATGAATTGACTTTTCTTGAACTGCTTCAAAACTCAATGTTTGTTGATTTGTTTTCGTTTTGGCTGAACCATTTCAAAGTCAACCAAGCCCATTTGAACATCTCGATGCTTACTTTGTCATTTTTAAGCTACTGAAAAAGAAAGATTGACCTCCAAATTCCATAAAATTTTCATACGATGTTTCAGCATCCACAAAGTTTACTATTTTGCCAGTTTTTGCCAATTGATTTTTATATATTATTTTGTGCGGTCGATCTGTGAGATTTTGTTTAAAATTCAAAATTGCCAAATTCATTTGGACTTTTCCTTTTTTTCAATACAGTGATGAAGCGAATATAATTTGAAATGTCTTGCAATTGAACTCATGTTGTTTACTTAATTGATGTTATTTTCGGATGAAAACAAGGTTTAA
Organism: Astropecten irregularis; assembly: GCA_963971285.1. NCBI lineage: Eukaryota > Metazoa > Echinodermata > Asteroidea > Paxillosida > Astropectinidae > Astropecten > Astropecten irregularis. The sequence goes on along the minus strand of OZ020252.1, from coordinate 14,075,225 downwards.
TGTACATAATCTTTCAACAGTGCGATCCTAATTTGAAAAATTAAATTATTTTAAAGATTCCACAGAGAATTGAATCTTGTCCATCTTGTCTTTACTATTTGAATTGTCTTTACCATTTTTCTTCTTTAGTTCAGGTTCAGTTTTCTCCTTACATAAGCCTCGGCCACAGTTTAAACGGAGAAAGGTTGTTGATCAATACATTAGTAATAAACTGCAGCAAACTGCTCATCAACCAAATTAATTATTGAGCTGAAATTTACCATGCTTATAGTGTTAGATAGCCGGACGTTCCTGGAATTATTCTCGAAACGAACACTTAAAGCATATACACATGTAAAGTATTGATATGTCTAATCGACTCTCCTGTATACGGTAACATTGTTACAACAGAGGCCAGTAATAGATGTACATTGAATTCCACTGTTCCAACTGTTTTTAATTGCCTTTTCACGAGAGTAAAGTTCATTTATGCTAGCAATGACTGATGGCTACCGTGCCGACAATGTTCGTCTTGCAGTCGGCCATTTCCGTGAATTATGCATCAAAGTTCTGAGCTTCATATTAAAGGAGAACATTTACAATATCAATCGTAGAGGGCGCTATTATTGTTGAAAGATGGTGAAATATTGAGCCTCGGGTTATAGTAGTCTTTTTTTAGTCTAGGCACAATAAAAACGGGGGAAATACCACAAAAAGTCGAACGGGAAATGTTACCCTTCCTCGCGGAAGATCAGCACTCTTTCAATAGGCCTAATACCGAATTTGTAATCGTAATCTTGGACGTTTTGTGCGAAACTTGTTTGTTAGGGTGTCTCTAGGTTAGGATTCACCCAGTGGCTATTCAGCAGCACGGGCGCACGTCGGTGTGTGCAACAATGTTGATTTATGGCCCTACTTGTGATTTATTGGATTATTTCTTTGGTCGTGCCTTTTACAAACAGTCATAATTTCACTGCTCGTCATCATGCAGCCTAGTATGATTTTCAATTTTCGCTCTCAGATGTTTTTGACCATAATTGTGCTCACACGCCACATGACGTGAACGTTGGTTCGAAATGTACAATGTATCTTCTTATGTACATGTACAGGTATGTTCTTTCATTACCAGGCATGCAACTTTTCCTCGGATAAGCTGATTTCCTCGTTTTTCTCATCACACTCATGCCATTGAAAAATAGAAAAACACTGCACAAAGTCTTGTAAAGATTGGAATTTCCTCATGTTTTGTTAAGTCTGAGTTGCATTTCTGCATTACGTACAGCGAGTGAAAGCAAAGCTACAGATATACGTACGATTCATTGAAAAGTCTTTGTAGACAGAAAAGTAATCCAGATTAAAGTAATTTTAAGATTCAGCTTGCATTTGTAAACTATAATTAAGACAACTTTGTTCAGAGTTAAAGGAGATGTTCAGCTACCGTGACTGGGCATGGTCGAAGATCAGAGATGACGCGTGACGTGTCCCACACCTGCCTGGCATCAAACGGCACCTTTAAAAACAATCCCCTCCTCCACACAGCAGTCTCTCTCTCTCTCTCTCTTCCTCCGTATATAAAGTGTTCTTCCACTCCTCTCCTTCATTTCCCATCTATACAGTCGGCACTTTGTTGTGATAGCACGGGCAAGATAGGCATCTCTCCCCGTAGATATATGGTAATGGTTTTCCCCATAGGTGGGTGTGTGTCAGGGGGGAAACCCACCGAACACGCTTGGGCTCAAACTGCCTCCCGATCCGCGGCGATAGTGCCACCGATCGATGGGACCGGCCGGGGCCCCCGCGCCCCTGCCCGGCGATGCGGCAATCGGGCGGCGCGGTCTTCGGAGATTGAGTTTTTGTTGATTATTATTCTTTCCATCGCCCGCGCGGCACTTTGACAGCAGCGACTGAAATGACAATCTTTTACCGGTCTATTTTTAATGTCAATAATCATATAAGTACAAGGGAGTTTGCGAGTGGAGATGGCGTCCTTTTCATGAAACGGGCAAATAATTACTTTGGTTTTAGGGTAGACCAACATAAATGACATCGCAAAAGACATGGAAATATTGTTTCTATGATGGAAATTATTAATGTGACACATGAATCCCTTGCCATTCCGTTAAATACTGCACAAGATCAAATCAACTCAACACAATTTATTTCACGCACCTCTCTGCATGCTGGGGTCTTGAAGCGGTCGGTGCACACTCCAGTACTCATTTTGTACAGTATATAGGGGCCAATTTCATCATAGCTGCTTAAGCACAACAATTTGCTTAAGCATGAAAAGTCTTCCTTGATCAAACAGGATTACCAACCAAATTTTCTTGTGATGTTTACTGCTTTTGACTTGTATTCGGCCATTGTTTGCTGAGCATAACATTCACAAAGTACTTTTGGCTGGCATAATAATTTTATTTAACAAAGGTTTTTGGCGCTTAAGCAAATTTGGGTGCTCAAGCAGCTCTATGAAATTGGCCCCAGATGAGGTATACATGTACATGTATATCGTGCATCATGGATAGGATTCAGTGGAGATTGTCAAGACTTGGTCATGTCCATCTTAAATTTGCCTTGAACAGCCACACCCACCGTATCTTTAGTGCATGATGGTTTGTGTGCATGGCAAGGGCTAGGGGGACTGTATGGTGTTGTATAGTTCTTCTTTGAAGCTGAGTAGATTTCTGGCAGTGATGGCACTCTCTTGAAGCTTGTTCCAATCAATCATTCACGACACGAAATTGGCTGGAGAAATAATTTCTTAATATGTTTCGTTTTGACTTAGTCTTGTGCATCTTCAGTGTGTAGCCTCTAGTCTTCTTGTGTTGTGATCTATGTAACATCTTATCTGGGTCTATATGGTCGATAGTGTTGAAAATTGTGTATTTCTGAATCTAAATCGTGTCATGAGTTGCTCAAAGAAATAAGAAAACCAAGCAAAACACAACCATTCCACATGAGGAATAATGGGTATGTTTATAGGAATCGTTCGTTTTGATGTAATTAGTACCGTAGTGTGCAATATGTATTTTTGAGTTTATATGGAGATGGAAGTTTGTAAGATATTTGCAAGAACGGCTCATAAGGTTTAGAGTTGGTCCGCATGAAATACAGAGGGAACGTTTTCTGGGGTCGGCTATCCTTATACAGAAAAGTAATTTACACGGAGATACATTTTCCAGCATACAAAGATCACTTTTGTTTTGTTGATGAGGTCCCGGTCGAGTCAGATGCTTTTGAGGAGTACCAGTGTTGCACGGTACATGTACATGAAGTAATTCTCCTGAAGACGGCCAAAGCATATACTGGCCGAAACGTTTATAAGTTACATTTACATGTACATTGTCTATACTCTTTCTGACCAACCTGAAAACTTGCCTTTTGCATCGTGTGTGAATTTCCCAGCAATGACAATTCTTAGATCGGTATTGATGCAAGCCCCCATCTATGGTTCATGGAGGCAGTTTGTATCGCTGTTACACTACACGCTGCTACTTTGATGCTTTACTTCTAAATCAATAAAGGCCACGCCCTTGCCAAATTCCAATCCACAAATCTCCAATTAAACATTCACATTTCATCATCTGCACGTTTCTTTCATTTTTTGAGGGGAAATTCGGTTTCAATAATGTTTTAAGTCGTATTGTTTTTCTTTATGCGGTGAGCAGTCAATTTGCAAATAAACGTCGGCAAGAGATAGGCTAGCACTTGAGAATCTTGCAAAATGTCTCGCCATTCGGTCGAGCTGTCTGTCTGTCCCGATCGTATCTCATGTTAGGATGGGTTGCCACTTGCCAGACCAAACAAGACGCCAAGAACGCTGAACCTTTGCCCGGGACTGGTACCGGTAGTGACTGGTGAGCACCCGCGGTCTCCGTGACGGTCCGTGGCCCGGTTCGTCACTCCCCGGATGGACGGCTGAGGCTTGTCGAGGCGCTCCGGTGCCGGCCAAGCGGAGATACAAAGTATTCGCGTATACAACTCATAAAAATCACAGAGGCGCGAAAGAATGTATAGCAAGGCAGGTGTTTTAGTCTTTTTGTTTGCTTCTTTTTGCCTCTTTTTGTTTGTGTGGGGGATGATGATGATGATGATGTTTCTGTTGCTTCAAAACGTTATCCACTCTTTTTAACACTCACAGAGTTATTGGCGCCGATAGAAATATCTCCTTCTGGCTACAAGGCAAAAGTTCCATTTTGCATAAACTGATATTAGCCTTTTGGGCCAGAAACTCAGTTCAGGTTCCACACACAACCATTAACATCTTTCGGATATCAATTCACCGTAAAACAAAAAAAAACAGCTTTTCCAAATGTTCTGTAACCATGCCAGCCTTGGGAACTCCCAATAAAACAAAAACAACCTGAAAGTAACTTTGCAGTTACACAATCTATAATTAGGCTACACCCTTTGACAGTCACAATCACAACTCGATCCCTCAAAATTGTCAAAGTTAAATTTTAATTAAGTTCTCTTTCCGTGCTTTATGATAACATGATGGGTGCTGTGGGATATTACACAAAAGTAGTGCTACCACAATTGGAGGCCACATTAATGTTCCCTGTGGTCTGTTCCATCAATTTCAACACAAAGAACAAGCAGAAAATTGGTTTGTATAACCAAAGTCGAAACTTGTAGAACTAATCCTTGCGTTGATAGGTGATTGTTGGAATGTTTATACATGGCACCAACATGGGCGTGCCCTAAACCTCCTGATATTGTTACATTATGATATTTTGTGATTTTTTTTTGTTCACAAGAGCAAGAGTGAATCTTACGGCCCTCACCCTATGGAGAAGTCATGCATGCATGGGCCCGGAGAAAGGTGGGGTGAAGGAGACCAGGGCGATATTTGAGTCAGGTGCGGGTGTCTGTGGATTACCTCATACAAACACTGCGTGGACATGAAGTCCACGCAATGTTCATGCCATGTCCACACAATGTACCTTCGCGAGACGCTATGTGGACTCGCCTCGCGTCCACACTAGATTTAACGAAACATATTAACTCTCAACAATAAAGACAAAATGAGGCAATTCAATACATATGAAAAGTATATTCTGCCATAATTTCGACCTGTAAAAAAACCTGCTAAGCATTCAAATGAAAAATGACAAATTTGAAGTGGAAAATTAAGTACGCTCGAGACTATTGAGAAGTCCACACGGACGTTGGATAAGCAACACGAATGTCGTTTCGTGGCGTGTAAGTCCGTGTGTTAGGAGAATGCTACATGAACATTATCTAAATTCGTGCGGTTGACTTGTACGTATTCAGGATTTGACCTAAATCAGGATTTAGGTTTAAACTGATTTTAAAAATCAGCAGGAAATTTCCCTATAGGCCTACAGTATGTTATTTTGCAATAGCCGCAATGAAGGCATGCAGTATCACATTGTCTTGACGTATGTCTTCAAAATTAGCCAAGTCGATTTTTTTTTCAAGCCATGAAAAACACGACTTCCACAAGCGCATAAATATCGCAATAATTCATTTGAGTTTATATTGCTTTGGGTTGTTCCTATGATTAAAAATACATCGTTGGTCCTTTCCCGCTCCAAGTTTGAAAATTTGCATAATTTACATAACTAGATAATGACTAGGCAGGCTAGTCGAAACGTTGTTGAGACCTTACGAGAAGTGCGAACGAAATAAGAAGTGCGAAAGTACAAACGATTCTTACATGGTGTTTCCTCAAACCGATCCACAAACCAATTGTCACCATGCAAAGCCTCCTTTCTTGATATTATTCCTCTCAATTATTGCTGTTTCCCCAAACGTTCCTAAAATGAATTTTCCTCTTCTGATAAGTTAAAAGAATTCCATCATGGCATTTGTAAAAAAAAAAATTGTCAAGTGAACTCAAGGAAGAGTGTATGAAAACATCCAAAACGGGCACTTAGGAATTTCCCATCAGAAACAACAAAGCGTTCCAATGTAGGGTGACTATCAATGGTCTTACCTGGAAATATGCACATAAATTCAGAAATGTCCAATTGAGCTGCGAGCTTTACAGGGATGGAAACTTCAGATTTTAATCTGATTTCAGATTTTAACTCAGAATTTCAGCTTTTGTGTACACCTACTCTGTACAAAAGTATAGGAACTTTTAAATTTCAGCTTTTTCCTAATTGTTTTAATATTTTTGTGTGTATGGCCACTCACAACCCAGGCTTTATATATGCCTATGCCAATGAATTTAATACAAGGAGCTTTTACGATCTGTTTTAAAGGTGCATGTACTATCATACTTTGGTAGCATACAGAAACGGAAATCTTCACAGATTTATACCTGTAACTTAAAGGGTATAAAGATGGTGATGGTAGAAACATACCGTTAACATGTTCTTTTTGAAATGCTGTATTTATCCAGAGAAGAGTAAAACCAATGACCAAAAGCAATTGGATTTAAAAGAAAATAAATGACGGTGAAAAGGTTTTTACAAATACTGTGGTTTTTTCACTGTTTTCTCAAAAAGTGGGCACTGTATGGGACTGAAAATTTCACAGATGACTGTTACTATTCCTTTATATTTTTGCCCATGAATCTGTATTTCTTTGACAAAAATCCAAGTATGATAATATTACATGTACCTTTAATCAGAGCTGAAAACGTTCTTTTGAACCTAGTATAGAACAGTTCTTTCTGTCTCAAATTTGTCCCAGTCACTTCTGTCTGCACGTATGCCTCAGCCTACCCTAGAATTATGATTATTATTATTATTAAAACACAATTTCAAGCGCTCTAGTTCTGACTGAACACTCTATAGCCCTACACAATACCGAGTTATCCGACCCACAATCTCTTCAACTGTTTTTTTGCCCCCAGGAGACAGGGTAAAAAAAAAGAACGGCCCTCCAAAATAAAAATGCATTCCACACTACAAAAAAAAAATACTGAGAAAAGAATTATAACTGGTGATAAAATTTCAATATCGTTAACTGACAATCGGCGACATCACAGTGACTGCGGTTGCACTATCCTGTATATTTTTTCTTTATTCTGGTGAGAGGTTTTAAATTATTTTACCGTGTATTTTTCACCCATCACTGCTGCCATTGTACACAATGAGAGAAGGGGGAAAAAAGGGAGGACTTATACTATGTACTTGTACTTCCCAACCATTTTTTTTTCTCTCAATTTTTCTTTGGCCGTGCTTGCAGTCCGGGTATGCAGGGGGATAAGGTATTGTTTGGGCCCCATCAGGCGCTGCAGACGGCTCACAAAGGATTCAGCAGGGAAGAGAGAGTAAAAAAAAAAAATCATGGGGATGGACTACTTACATCAAAGCCCAGTGCCGCGTCAGTGTTGTACACTCACCAGCCGCGGTGGAGGATTTGAAAATCAGGCGTTTGGATCATATTTTTGTTGAGTTTCCCCGGCCCTTGTCAATGTCTCACTGCATGCATCATATACCACAGGGGAATATACCACTTCACTTCCAATGGATAACAATTTCATCCCAAACCAACTCATCACTATACTATGTAGGTCTTGACTCAGGCCCCCCCCCCCCAAGAATGTTACCCCCTTTTGTGCATTACACATTGTGTTGTTAGTCTTCTCTCGAAACATTGTATTTACTTTGATTGGAAATCTGGAATTGTATTTTATGGGTTCCTTGCCTGGCACATGAATCCATTGTGGTTGTGTTCGTGACCAGCACGGGCTGCTTTTTTGTAAAATTGTCATCAAAATGCCCCTTTTCTTCCATTTTTATTCTCCTCATTTTTTTCAGGTCGGTAAATAATGCATAAGTCATACACATTTACAGATCTACACATCAATGTGCTAGCGCTATAGGCCGAGATATAAAAGGAAGACTTTCGCTTGAGTTATACAACCCAATCGAAATGTAACACAATGTAACGTGGAAAAGTCTTGGCCTATTCAATTTTTCTTTTTCAATTAAAAAAAAGCCAAGTGTGTGGGTTTGTTGAAATTAATTTAGCACTAATGTAGAGTTGATTTGGTTTGCCGTTACTGTCTGTAACAACATTCAGAACAAGCGAACATCTAGGTGCACCGAACACAACCACACTTTAAAAAAAACCCAGTGAATTTGGATTGCTTTCCGTTCCTGTACGTTTTTGTTTGTGAGGTTTTACTAGCCACAAAAATTGCTTTTAATAGAAAACTCATAAAAGTCAGGGGAGCGTTTTTATGGAAAGAAAAAAAGAAGTTGTTTTTATTTATTCATTTATTTATTTTTGATTCACTTTTAGTCTAGGCCCTATGTGATGTTCTCTGAACCATACACACAGTCACACACAATGAAGGGGTGACGATGCATGTGCAATGGTAACAACAGATCTTTACCAACTGCACCGCCACATATTGTTTGAGAGACGAATTAAAAAAAAAATCATCATCAGTAATTTCCCATGACTTGAAACCTAAATCTGAGGACAGTAAACTTGTCTTTCAACCGGGCGAGCGTGCGTTTCATCCCAGAGTGTTAGATACTAGAAAGAGAGATGGAGGGGACGGGGGAGGGGGGAGACTGGAATTGCAAGCGGAGTGTGAGGGGACTTAGGTGGGAAAATCTCGGCGGCATCCGACAATCGCGTCGGCGTCTGTGACTGAGACGGAAGGGGGTATAGAGACAAGAGACAAGAAAGCGGCACGGGGCGACCGAAGAGAGGGAGCAAGGGGAGCCCCAGTCAAAGCGAGCGCAACGCGGCGTAAATTTGTCCACTTTTGACGGTCGGCCAGGCGGAAACTTGGTAATCCCAACTCCCCTCCTAAAAAAAAAAAGCAAGAAAAGAAACAGAGAGACTGAAAACAAAAATTGTCGGCGTACGTTTTTATCGCTTGAGCGCAGTTTATGGAATATCAGCATTGGGTGAGATTTATCATTCACATACAGGGAAAACATTGAAGTGGTGCTTGCAGCGCAGCTCGTAGGCGGGGGAAAGAGGGAGTTGTTTCATCTACAATGGCTTGCCGTATTATATACAGTGATCTTTGGTTACCCATTAAAAACCTATACTAATCATATTATTTGAGGTTGCTGATATCACTTTGTTTTACGGTGGCTTTTTTTATGGATCGGTTCAGTTCCGTTTGGTTCATGTATATAGGCGCAGTGCTGTCCTTAAGCTTTCATAAAAACACTATCTTAAACAAACCCGGGGTAAAATATCATAATACGAGAAGTAGTATTTTACTTCATTCTACACAAAATGCCACCCATTCAACTGGATAGAGACTTTTCAGAATGTTATGTACATTTATTTCATACTTCATGTCATAATGGTTGTGGATATGAGTCGCTTAACTTAATTAACAAACAGAGAAAGAATCCGATTTAAGAGTCACCGCGAACTGCCGTAGCAGACCGACCAGATCGGATCCTTCGAGATTTTTCAGAATAGATTTCTAAAAACTAGTTGCTTACTTAGCTCACTGTAACAGTAACACCTGACTGCAGTTACACCTGACTGTGTTACACCTGACTGTATTACACCTTTTACTGTGTTACACCTTACTGGTACACCTGACTGTATTACACCTTATACTGTGTTACACCTTATGTGTTACACCTGACTGTGTTACACCTTATACATGTACTGTGTTACACCATACTGTGTTACACCTTACTGTGTTACACCTTATTGTGTTACACCTTATTGTGCTACACCTTACTGTGTTAAATTGTTACACCTGACTGTGTTACACCTTACTGTGTTAAATCGTACTGTGTTACACCTTACTGTGTTACACCTGACGGTGTTACGTCTTAATGCATTATATGTCTTAACGTGTTATGTCTTACTGTGTTACCTTAATTACTATGTCGTATCTTACCTTGTTACACTCAATGCTATGTTACACCTTACTGTTTCTGTTCAGCAAAAACATTACTTTCACTTACATTTCCATTATTTCATTTCTAATTAAGTTTTGATATGTAAAAACCTGTATAAATATAAACTTCGTTTAAACTAAAGTTAGGCTTGTCTTTGGTTCACCCTATACAAAATGAACTTCATTGCAATTCTCGTTCCACGGACCCTGTTAGCGATTGGTAAAATATTAAGGAATTAAAAGCCTGCACTACTACTTACAAGAGGTTATAGCGCCTACAAGTCGATTGACTTTATGCATTATTCTTATACTCGATATTATACTATATTTTATCACCTACATGTATTTATTACTAGAAATAATATTGCATGGGAGTGCTACATGGGAAAACTTTTCTGTTGGTAACAGTACTGTTTCAAGACGATCATGAAGCCTGGTAAAACTGAATCTTCAAGATAAGCAGAATGTTAAAACCACGTTGCAGCCAATGCTGGCTTGGATATTAATGCAACGGCAACATTTTTCTAAAGAGGCACTCCCTGGCCAACCCAAAAAAATTGTCCCTTTGACTGACTCCTTGGCCATACGACGCCTTGCCAAGACTGTCCGTTGAGGGCGCTATAACGCCTCATGTCCCGCGATTTCCATAGACTGGCCCAGTCACCAGTGAGTTGAAGTTCACTGTCATGAAAACCGTGCGGTGATCCCTCAGCGTGCGGATGTAATTGAGCGACGCCTTCTGGTTCTGATCCGTTATGTTCAGGTCGGAGTACAGCCTGGCCAGTCCAATGCTGTGGGCGTCCTCCACCACCGCACGCGCATTAGCCTCGGCCCGGGAGCCAATCAGAGCCGCCTGGGCTGTTGCATTCTGGGAAATCTCTTCAGCTGCATTTTGAATATTTGTGACCTGTCAGAAACAGACAGACAAAGGGTTTATCATGACTTGTGTATACCAATGCCCTAGAGCGCCTGTACGGTATTTAGGAGGTCGCCGGTTCGAATCCCACTCCAGTCAATTTATCTTTCACCTTTCAATTACATGTACTTATTTTCAGTCCCGTATTCAGTCCATTTAACCCTAGCCCTAACCCTTGTGGTTATTTTCAATGTTTTTAACTTGTAATCAATGAAATGCATTAATCATTGTTCGCATTTCACATTTTCTCGCTCCATTGTCCATTTGAGTGCGCTGTTTTTCCTTAGTGTAAAAAACAGGTCCATTTAATGTATGAAACTGGAATTTAAACGTTGACCTTCAGATGTTGTTTCCAACACCTAAATCTGATGGTGATGAACATCCGTGCAGGGTTAGAAGCTCTGATTAAGCAAGGAAAGCCGAAACTTTCAGGGAATCTAAACATGCAAATCCTGAGCCTTCTTAGTACATGTATACACAAACCGTACAGGATACTAAGCATCAGTTTTTCATGTCATCACTTGTGTGCATATGAACGTGGAAATTAACATCCACATCAACCGGACACTAAATTCTTGACTTGTTTTCATACCCTTCCCATAGTAATGAAAAAGGGTACAACTGGTATTCGTGTATGACACACAGTTTGAGATTTGTGATTGGAGTTGTAACAAAATAAGTTGAAACTGGCAGGATGCTTTTATTATGCCGCACAGTTTTCATTATGATATCTGGAAATGATGCTTTATCGCACTTCCATAATAATTAGTCTCGGGGTTCGATTTCACCAAACTTATCGTAACTTACAACCAATCGTAGGACTAATATGATGCATTGCAACCCTACGTGGGATATGGGGCCAATTTCACGGCCCTGCTTAGCACAAACATTTGCTAACCATGACATTTCTGTCCAGTTAGTATAAACAGGAGTAACAACCAATTTTCCATGTGTTGTGTATCACTTGCAATTGTTCTTTGGCTGTTTTTCACTGACCATGAATATCAAATCGAATGTTTATTGGTGGTTTGTTTTATTGGGCAAGACATTTTTGTGCGACGGCAATTTTTTGTGCTTAGCATCTCCATGAAATTGGCCCCTGATGGGTTATCCTTCTCAACTCGAGTTACGATCGATCATATAGGCTTCGTGAAATCGTATTATATTAGCCCACGATATTCCTGAACTTACGAGTTCGTCTGTCTTTCTCCTGACCAGCTGTTCCCGTTGGTTGTACGTTGCCCGTATGCCGTCCTCCATCTCCGTGATGGTTTGGAGGTTGAGACTGAGCACACTGTCCGGGATGTCCACAAAGCCCAGCTGGAAGAAGCGCACGTCGGCATTGAGGCCCTGGTCTTCATCCGTGCAATCCTTGGCTGGCTTACATCTGGGCTCGCAACCTGATGACCACAGAAACATACAGACAGAACTGCCGCATTACAAGATGTATAGGTATGTAGATATGATTATGCCTGAATTTAGTGTTGGATTTCACCAAACACCTAAACTCCTCAAACAAAGATCTGCAACTCAAGTTTGAGGGATGATGTCTTGAAATGAAATGTTGCAAAATTCGTTGTTTTCAGTAGTGAATTTCCAATCGTTTCGGGGATGCCCTGAGTTTGATGAAAGGTGTTGATGCGTGAAAGCACGTTCCAAACATGGTGTATTCTCATTTGCATTTGGAACATTTCACTTCTGACTTTGCCCTTTATTCAGGAGAAATGCACATTCCATGATTACATAATCACAACAGATGGCACATGCATTGTACAGAGGAATAATGAAGCTTTCCAATGATACTAGTTTCACCGTTCATAGATCAGTAACAAAAATGATATCCCTCAAACTTGAGTTGCAGAACTTTTTGAGGAGATTAATCTTAAGATGAGTTGTCAATATCACCATAGTGATTTGTATCGTGACACCACACTTTGCTTAGCGATCAAGATTGATTCACATTTCAGATTAACCTTAGTTTAACTTGAAAATGACCCCTGATCTTTAAAAAAGTATCCGTAAAAAGTTTAGGGGCTGTAAATGCGACAAAGAATTTTCAGTTTCTTAACTCCATAACGTTAAAAACTGAATCGCAAACTTCATTCGTGTCAATACGGCGTTAAGACTATTAAGAGGCCTGTGTAAAATTAATTATTGAATCAGGGGTCGATTTCACCAAACTCATCGTAACTTACTATAAATCGTTTAGGACTAATGATACATTACAGCCCTACGTAGGAAACGACGGGTTATATCCTTCGTAACCCGAGTTACGATCGACCGCATAGGGCTTCGTGAAATCTGCCCCATGGGCACCAGTTAGCGAACACCCATATCTCTCCTGCGCACAATAGCAAATATAAACTTTAAAGTGGTTGCGACATCTCAATCTCTCTCGCCCTAAAATTTCATATTTCGCCAAAAAAGGAACCCCCTTGAACCAGAGGCCTGATGTCTCCCTTCTATAACTTTCAAGTCAGGACTGTTCGTTTGCTGGTGAGGTTGGGGTGTGGTTGAGGAGGGTGGAAGTAGGGGGAGTTGATCCATGGAGGAAGGGAGAGCCTTCCTCCACACTAAGGCCATAATAATAATTGCACACCTTCCGGGAGGTTCTGGCAGAGTGGCTTGCAGCAGGATCCCCCGAGGCGCCGCCTGACGGCAGCGAACAGCGTCCGCTCGATCTCGGCCCTCTCCGAGCCGAATTCTCGAGTGGAGAACTGCGAGGTGGCCCCCTTGAGGGCGTCCACGGCGCTGTTTCTCAGCGTGTCCTCGTACTGTAGGTCGTAGGTGTCGTGCAGGCGCTTCAAGCCGTCCGGTCGGAGGAAGTATTGGAAACTGCACGTAATAGTCACCTTGGGAGGCAGAGTTCAGACCACACATATTAAGCAAGCTCGTGTATCTTTCAAAACTAGAATGATTTGTCTAGAGTATTTAGAGGACAACTATACCTGCGTTCTTTTTGTGCTTACACCTTTCAAAACCTCAGATTATTTCTCAACATCCATTAAAAACAAGTCGTTTAAGGTATTGGCCATGGACGTGGTAAGTTGTTGCCTTAAAGGTACATTGGTTCGTTAACAGAATAGCTGCGGTCTTTTCATGATTTGATTGTCATGGAATAAAAACAAACCTGTGGAATTTTCAACTGAATTGATCATTGGAAACAGTATAGAAAACAGCCAAAAACTGTAGTAACTGTTACTAGGAAGTGAACGGAAATTGTAATTGTGAGGTTTTGATCTCGGAGATCAAAACTGTTTTCGGTTTGTTGTTTTATTCATTTCTGAAGTACAGCATTTCAGGTGAACATTTTGTACGGTATGTTTGTACCAGGTCCATCTTTATACCCTTTACCTGAATCTAAACATTTCTGTTCCGGTTTTCTACCAAAGTATGATAGTATCTTTCAGTTTTTATATTTCCTGATGAAACGCATTTAAATGTCGGGTGAATGAAATGTTCAGACCACAAACACCCGGACAAAGAGTTGGCCATTTATCGGAATTTGGTTTTGGTAATTGCCAATTGCCCTATCCATGTTCTTGTTTCTGGCGAATTCTATTTCTAAAATAAACGTAAAAGAGCAGTTAATTGATGATAAATGTAGACATTTCGAACCTCTAGTCTGTTCCCGGTGAACACGGCGATAGAGTCCAGGTTGACAAAGTGTGCGTCGGCACGGTACTTCTTAAATTCTGCATCCAGGCCTATGTAATGATTCCCAGCTTGGTACACGAAGCTGGTGTCCACTGCCCCGGTGGTTTTACGCCTCACGAATCCCATCTGTCCAATTAATAATCATATCAATCCTATATTGAAGTAATCGATTTCAGAAAACGAGATTCGGGTCAAGGTCTGCATGCCGCAGACCAAGAATCGATTAATTGATATTTGAGCTGTTAAAGGGTTTAATCTTTACAATTTGGTAACTGTGTATAATCACATTTTTATAATGCAATGTATGGAGGATAGACATCGGGTAATTCAAGTTTCATCATCCATGTGTCACTTTTATCACGTACTTTATGCTCAGGCGAGTGGATCACGCACATTATCACGGTCGACCACCATGGTCACTCATTGGCTCTGAACGTGACCTCAAGCCATTAGCGTGATCACGTATTTACAGGCTCAAACAGTAAATGTGATAAAACAATAACAGGCTTTAAGTGGGATCACGCATTAAAAGGTTGTATAAGTGTGATTGTTTTCACGTGTTGTTTTAACGCCATAAAAACGTGATCACGTTCATTAATCGAACGTGACCACGTATTAATGATAATGAACGTGATTTAATACACGACCTACCTCGTAGTACTCCAGTCCGTGGAATGACACGGCTACGAGTACCGTGATGAGTAAGACCACGATGAGTGCAATCACTCCCACGCAATTCACAAGGACGCCGGTATTCCCTTCTCCCATGATGGCGGATCGTGGAACACCAGTGGGTCAACCTTTCAAGAAAACAATCCCTAAATCAAATATATTCCCTAGATATAGGCCTAGGTCGAAAACACATTTAGTATGTCAAATCAATACGTGTTCATTTAAATACGCGACAAAGTACGCCTAAAATTGCCTTGAATAATCCAAATTTGTGAGCAATAGATTATTACATGAAGCAATATAATTATAATAGGTCAGGAACCCCTATAATTTATCATTTTCTCACGTGGCTTATGAAAAAAATTGGTCTCAGTCATTACTGTATACACAGACATTATAGGTTTATATATAGGCATTGTGCGTACATGTACTGGTAATATTATTATCACCGAAGTATCATCACAAAATTAAACTTCTGATACATGACTTGGCTTGGTCTTTATGTGGGGCGGTTCAAGCTCAGTATGTTTGTGAGTATTGCAACTGGTTACCCGCTAACAGACTCGAGTGACAAGGAAATCTGAACTTCACCTTCTCAACCCAACCCCTACCGTGACACTTTGTGGCATATAGCAAGTGTATAACGGCTTGGCGTTTCACCATTCACATCAATTCTACATGACGTACGTCTCTATAGTATAGGGCCTTAGGCCTATGGCACAGAAATACCAAAATGTCTCAACATTTCTGCAGCCGGAATTAGAAGTTTGTAACCAGTAACCAGTTAGCATACTGTGACTTGTAGTGAACAATGCCGTCATATCATAATAACCATTCTCCTCGTCGTTCAAAACCATTGATGCGTTAAAATACAAATATTGAGCACAGGAACACACACATAACAGTGTCATTACCTTAAGAACGTGGCGTCTTTCAGGAATCGGTTCGAGCTTGCTTGCCGGAGCTGAGGCCCACGGACGAGAGCGCAGCAACAGTAAAACTGTAATGCTTTTCGGTGTAGTTTTCCGTATCCGTACGTGTACAAGCTCAGAACTCCATACAGAAGGAAATGAATTGAGCTCACTATGGATGTCAGTAATCACGTAATGTATAGGCCTATACATGTGTACGTGTGCACAATCATGACTTCCAACCCGGAACAAGCCAGGAAATGATATATGATCCTGCAGTCGTTCAATGGTAGTTAAGGTCAGAGGTCAGAGGTCAATGTCAGAAGGTAGGCTGTGTTGTGTCTGAAGTCAACGACCGTGACATGAAATAACATTGCAAATTCTTTTGTGGTTTGATTTTATATTATCATACACAACATCGGCTGTTGGTGTATATTATGATTCATTATTATTTTACTTAATAGTCAATTCATATTGATAATGATTAGTAAAAAACAAATGCACTTATGTACAGTACAAGCAAAACACACATAAGGCCTAACTATAAAGTCTAAGTTTACATTCATGCGGTTTTACCTTTAAAGCTACGTAGCCTAATACTTTTGCGACGCACCCGAAAAACATGAATATATCTTTATTTGATTAAGAAGCGTAATTGATACAAAGATAACAATATATAAAATGTTTCTATACCAGCACAATCTCCATACCCTGAAAGTTATACGTAAATATGTGAACATTTCTGTTTGGGTATGTTACCAATCCTGTACTGTACATTTAAGGATCGAAACGTCAGGCCCTCTTTATTCCAAACATTCCCTTATAAGTTTCAGGTTATTATTTTGGTTGATGAGCAGTTTGCATCAGGGTACCGGGGGTATTAAAAAGGTACATTATTTGTCAATCAAATATTTGTCACAAACTCTTTCCCTTCCCGAACACTGGAAAGGGAAATCCTTCTAGTGACATATGAATGCGGTCATGAAAATGGGGGGAAATAAAAGGAAGTTCTGCGTGTAGGAAATAGGCACACCTGTGCATGGACGGTCAACTTATCGTTGGGGGTCAATTTGCATCATGTTTGCTGGATTTGAGGAAGCTAAACCGGTACGGATGCTCAAGTCAGTAAACATGTAGTTGTTTTACCACTACATCAGCAACTGCAGTGTTGTTTTCTACATTGCACTGCAGGCAATGCAGACGGAATTGGGTTAAAGGTACAATACAGGATTGGTAAAATATACCCAAACAGAAATGTGCAAATATTTACGTATTACTTTCAGGGTATGAAGATGGTGCTGGTAGATATTTCCGCCTGAATTGGTGTAAAAAAAGACCGAAAACAGTTTTGATCTCGGGGTAAGAGCAAAAACATTGATATCCTTATAATAAGGGACAACGGCAAAGTTATTGGATCAGACAAAGTATGAGTGCTATTCTGTGACCTTTACCAATCATGTATAATTATACTTCAATACACTACATTTTTCTCTGCATTACAGTTTAGGTCGTATTTGAATTTTAGTATATATAGGTGTTGCCCATATCCCGTACATGGTTGCTTATAGGCCCGCTTCAACGTCAACTTTTGTAGTGAGTTATTCAAATATTGGCCGAAGATTTGAATTAGACACGGCAGAAATTCGACGTTTGAAGCAACTGCCGGCTTTCTGCCGAAAGATCGACAGGGCTTGCCGCTTTTAACGGCAGAAGAGCGGCACGGCTTCAAACGTCTATTTTCTGCGCTGTCTAATTCAGTTGAAACGTCCAAAGTCAGAGTTCCATCACCGTCCCGTACCATTTTAAAAGAAAAAGTGCCGCCTTCTAGTCAATGAGAATATATCGCAATATCATAACTCTCTTTTGGTCCGCCATATTGATATTTGCATTAAGGTTTATAACAGAAAACCGGCGTTTGAAGCAACTGCCGAACTTCTGCCGCTTTTATGTCGATTGCAATGTGCATTATAGACACGGCAGAATTTCAACGTTTGAAGAACGATTTTACGAAGCCCTACGATCAATCGTAACTCATCGTATCCTACGTACGAATTCTGCAATGCATTGCATTATAGTCCTACGATTATAGTTATGGTGAGTTTGGTGAAATCCACCCCTTATCATATATCCGCTGACAATGTTCACCTTATACCAGTCGGTTTCCTCTGATATTTAAATGTCAATAATACAATAAAAAGTAAAGAACAAAATCCCCTGACAGTCGAATCTGTTATACATGGACTCCTGATCCCATGCGGCGCTGCCTGTCTCCATTGAATCAGTGCCGGCATGGACGGTTCCAATTACGATTCTGATATCTTAAAGGTAGCATCATACTTTGGTTTTTATCAAAGAAATACAGATTCATGGGCAAAAATATAAAGGAATATACAGTAAAAGTCATTTGTGAAAATTTCAGTCCCATACGGTGCGCACTCTTTGAGAAAACAGTGAAAAACAGCCACAGTATTTCTTAAGTCTTTTCTCTTTTATTTTAGATCTTTTAAAAGATCAAAAAGATTTTCGGTCGTTGTTTGACTAATTTCTGGATAAATACACCATTTCAGGCGGAAAAAATGTTAACGGTATGAATCTACCACCACCATCTTCATACCCTGTAAGTTATACGTAAATCTGTGAACATTTCTGTTTTGGTTCCTTACCAAAGTATGTTACTACCTTTAAAGGCAAGTACAGGATGGGTAACATATTCACAAACAGAAATCTTCACATATTTAAAGGGTCTCTGCAATGCGAATATTATGGCCTGAACATGTGCCAATCAAAAAACTGTACATGGGGATTGTGATTTTACCCACTTCCTCACACTGATTCAGGGTTAAAAACAGGTTTTTCACTATGCTAATTGGCATTTCCATATTCATGATCAAAACTGTGATGTCATCTGGGGAACTGAGAGCAGTAACTCAATTGATTTGTGCACAAAAAGTTGCGGTTGTTTTATAGGTTTTCTGACAAACCTTTCCCCCTCTATGAGTTTTATTGTGCTGAATATGTTCCTTTCTCTCAAATGGTGGTGTAATTTTTTTGACCAACCATTTATGTGGGTCATGTTTGCCTCTTCATTTGTTTATGTTTTTTCATTATATTTTGGCTGTTGGTTCCCTACATGAGTATGCATGAAAATCCCCCATTTTGCAAAGCCGTTCAAAAGAAAACCAAATGCTGGTTTGAAACCAAAATAAGACTTGTCATTCATTATTTGTCAGTATATTTTCTGTATGAAGGCAATAAAATAACCTGACTAAAAAAAGCACTGCAGCCGCCCTTTAATTATAACTTACAGGATATAAAGATGGTGCTGGTAGAAACACACCGTTAAAATATTTCCGCCTGAAATGGTGTATTTGTACAGAAATTTGTAAAACAAAGATATGAAAGCAGTTTTGATTTTCTCTTGACTCAGATGTCCGATTGAGCTCAAATTTTCACAGGTTTATTGTTTTATGTACATGCTGGATCAGACAAAGTGTAAGTGCTGTTCTGTGATCTTTATCAATCGTGTATTATGCCTTTAACTCTTCTTCTTCTTTTCATCGTCTCTGCTCAGCCCACAGTCACATGCAAAATTAAATATTACGCCAACTCTCAGTCGGACTGTCAGTGTTCGTTATTCAAACTCTCTTTGATAAGTCTTATTATAGGGAATAGATTATTTTTTCATTCGAAAAAGAGCTCTCCAGTAAAATGGGATTACATTACAACATTCTGAATACGAATCAGGTTAAAAAGGAAAAACTTAAGAATGTCTTCACCACTGTCTCAATGTGCTCGTCGTTAGACTCGTGCGGGCGCACTTTCGACCGGGATGCACCACAGACATAATCAGGGGCCAATTTCATAGAGCTGCTTAAGCACAAAATGTCCTTAAGCATGAAAAGTTTTCCTTTATCAAACAGGATTACCAACCAAATTGTCATGTGATAGTTATTGCTGTTCACTTGTATTCGGCCATTGTTTGCTGAGCATAACATTCACAAGAAGTTTGGGCTGGCATACTGATTTTATTTACAAAGTTTTTGGTGCTAAGCAAATTTTGGTGCTTAAGCAACTCTATGAATTGGCCCCTGAACGCAACACACAGCATTGAAGGTATAATGCATGATTGGTAAAGGTCACAGAACAGCACCCACACTTTGTCTGATCCAATATGTGCATGAAATAATAAATCTGTGAAATTTTGAGCTCAATCGGACATCTGCGTTACGAGAAGACAACGAAAACCTAAATCAATTTGTCTTATAAATATAAAGAATGGTTTTGATCTTACCCCGATATCAAAACTGTTTTCGGTCTTTGTTTGACTAATTTTTGGATCATACAGCATTTCAGGCAGAAATAATCAAACGGTATGTTTCTACCAGCACCATTTCCATACGTTATAGGTTATACGTACATATAAATCTGTGAACATTTATGTTAATGGGGTATACCTTTAAACATTGTGCCAAATCTGTTTGTTTGTTTGTTTTTTATCACAAAAACCTATTGTATTTTCGTAGTTTGTAATACTTGGATTGAAGTTCATTTCATTCAAGTAGGTCTATATTGAGCATAGGCCTATTCCCTTTCCGACTCGTGAAATCCAAGATGACGTCCTCAGTTTGGCCAACTCGGTTTCAGGCATCTCATTTATGATTGGTCAATAGCCCTCACGTGACTACAAGGCGCCATGTTAGCTACCAACTTTGAGTCAATCAATTGCAATATTTCACATTTGTCTTTGCCCTATATTCAGGAGAAATGCACATTCCATGGTTTCATGATCACAACAAATGGCACACCATTGTAAAGAGGAATAAGGAAGCTTTCTAATGATTTCAGTTTCACCGTTCATAGATCCGTAACAAAAAAGATATAATCTCTCAAACTTGAGTTGCAGAACTTTTTTGAGGTTTTTTTTAGACACACAACCGTTGCTAAAATAGTTTGCGCGCCCGCGCGCGCGTGTGTACGCGCATCCCCTGTAGGTCCCTAACATGGCGAAGTTGGCCAAACTCTCTTTATTTACGGCTCTGGACGTCCTTATAATACAGCGCCATCACTTGTCCAAACAAGGACAGTCGGCATGTAGATAGAGTAACTTATTTTGTGTGGCATTGCAGCGACACCGTGTACTGCGTTTGAAAAGCTGAGAGGGGCGGATCCAGTGGCGTGGGGGCATACGCCCATTATCTTTGATGCCCCCCCCCCCAAAAAAAAAAAAATCGTATAGAGAGGGAACAAAGCACAAAAGAAGACGAAAAGGGAGGGGAGACCAAATTTATTGGGCAGTTCACGTAAGCCCACCGTAACTGAACGCATTTAGAAAAAGAATGTCTTAAATCATCAGTAGACTAGAGTTTAAGCAAAAAAGCACTCTTAAAAGCGATGATGTATTCATTTTTGTGTGTACTGACTAAGGTACCGGGGGTGCTTCAGGTGTCACGAAGAGCTGAAAGTGCTGTACATTGGCGTGGAATGCACGGCTAAGACGTGCACTGACGGCCTGATACAGCGCCGGTTCCGCTACATTTAGCGGGTTGTAGAACGTCCCGTATGTCATCCCCGTCGCTTCAACTTTTATAGCATCTTTGGCCTGAGATACTAGAGCATCCTGGTACTGGGCTCCGTAGGCATCCAGCACTAACGTGAAGTTGCTGGCATTGATGGAGTACTGGAACGTGATGTTAATCGTCAACTGCATAACAAAATGATGATTGCAATGAAAATGCAACAGACATGGAGTATAAAATGTTTGTCGTTTATGGTGAAATGCTCGGAACACTACAACATAGGCCCTACTCGAACTCAAGCTTATCGTGGCCAACTCTACCCAGGTTGTCCATATAAGCCCAGCATATAGTAGGAAATAGCGGCATTTGCGTCTTTTGGCAGTTACTTCTTGGCCACTTAATAATAGTAATCATTATAATTATCTACTCATAGCGCATAATAATCAAAGATTTTCTATGCGCTTTACATATTATTATCCCTGGTCATGGGGCCATAATTTACATTCCTGAAACCATCTCAACTCTCTGGGAAGTAAACAGCCCTGGCTACTTTTAAAGCCCACATAGGCTGATCAAACCACAAAGCCATCTCTTCCATGGCAGGTTTTTCCTTGGTGAAGAGGAGTAATATGTCACAAAGCGTCTTGCCCATGGACGCAAGCACCACTAATTCATGGCTAGATTCGAACCCACAATCTGTAGATTGACCACAAGACCTTGAGTTCGACACGCCAGACCACTAGGCCACAGCACTCCAACTTATTGCTTCTCTTCACCTAGACATATAAACAGGCGACTGACTTGTCTGATCTGTCTGCTTGAGGAGCAAGCAATACAGACGGCCAGTTGGTAAAGAGCACATCACAGATTCAGTCATGACGATTTGGCCAAATTTTGTTGAGAAATATACTTCGACGTACACACTTACCTCGAGTCTGTCTGCCGTGAACACGACAATGGAGGTCAGCGTGACGTTACTGGTTACCGGGGTGCTCACGGTGGTCTGCAGTGTGTCCGCTTTGGTGGTAGCCGGAGTTGTAGTTGCTGGATTGTTGTCAGAGACTTGTTCATCGGGATCACGGTAGCTCTTTGGATATGAACAAAACAAACAAACCCAAATAGGACAGACCTTTCTTTTGTTTGGTATGGGCAGCCAAAATGTTGCAAACGATTTCATCTTCTTGAAAGACAATGTAACCATGCAAATTCAACACCATTTTGCAAACTTTCTAAAGCTACACAAAATACATCCCATTATTGTGCTGCTTATGTATAATCAGTTACATAAAATCTCAAGAAAAGAAAGTCAACGGGCACGCATTTCTAGAGAGAATCTGAGCGATACCAAATAGTGCGCCACATGTATTGTGTCTGCAACGCCTTGGTCAATCACAATGTACGGAATGTGTCAAATCTTTGGGCTTTCACGAAACGGAGGCTTAGGCTCCGGCTCCATTTCGTGAATCCATTCTGAAATTCATGTAACTGGTATGAAAAATAGAGGCTTTTGGATGCGGTTCTGATGTAGATTCTCACGGTTTGAAAAGGAAAACAGAGTTTCAGTTTCATTGAAAAACCACTGTGAGCATAAGCCTAGGCATAAGAGCTGGAGCCTAAGCCTCCTCCATTTCGTAAACGCCCCTTTTCAGACCATTTAGCATTTTTGTCGACAAATTCCGTGAATGGTGACTTGGTGAGGCCAACTCGTCGCAAACTCTTGGTGACGCACTGTTTGCAAACGTCGAATTAATTTTGTGTCGCAATGAATGGTTTGGTCCTTGCGATGCAAAACCTTTGTCCAAGAAAATTGTTTGATCGTTGGATTATTAAAGGTATAGTACAGGATTGGTAACATACCCATTGAACAGAAATGTTCCCAGATTTACGTATTACTTTCAGGATCATAAATTGTTTTGATCTCGGGGTAAGATCAAAACCATTCAGCATTTTATTATAAAAATTTAGTCGGGTTTTTGCTGTTTTAGATGTCCGATTGAGCTCAAATTTTTACAGGTTTATAATTTCATGTAGATGTTTGATCAGACTAAGTGTGGGTGCTGCTCCGCGACCTTTACCAATCATGTATTATACCTTTTATAAGACCTCAAAAACGACATTAAGGCTAAAAGTACAGTACAGATGACCCTGTTTAAATCTCTCTTTATTTTGTTTCAACAGAAGAGGAGTTTAGCCTACAAACGAGGTAGAGGCTGCCAGCAATTGGGAACTTACCCGCGGTACCAACACGGCAATCGAGATGATGCTGGCGATGATAAGGACCGCCAGGCCTAATGCGAGTAACACCTTGTCCCGGGTCCAATCCATCCCCATCGATGCAGGCTCAGTCTGTAGAGACTCACGGAGGTCACTGTCACTGATTCGGTGAGCTTAAAGAAGAATTGTTCATTAAAGGTATAATACATAATTGGTCATGGCCACAGAACAGCACTCCCTCTGATCCAGCATGTACGTGAATAACAAGCCTGTGAAAATTTGAGCTCAATTGGACATCAGAGTCAAGAAAAACCCGACTCAAGTTTTTCTATTAAAAGATAAAGACTGGTTTTGATCTTACCCCGAGATCAAAACTGTTTTCGGTTTTTGTTTTACTGATTTGGGGATAAATGCACCATTTCAGTTGAAAATATTTTAACGGTGTGTTTCTACCAGCACCATCTTCATACCCTGAAACTTATAAATAAATCTGTGAACATTTCTGTTTGGCTATGTTACCAATCCTGTACTGTCACCCTTTAATACCAAATGCGTGTCATCATTGAAATATAATGTTTTATTCTAGAATAAGGCGACAGTATTTGGACTCTTCAAAACCGTACTCCACATCACAGTTGGGCGACAATTGGGTTTCAATTATTTAGTGCTGAAAGTAGGTTATTTTGTTATCCTGTTGCCTAAACGTTAAAGAGGATTTAGAGGATTTATTTTAGTGCACGAATCCATGGAACTGTCGCCCTTTAATTATAAAACGTGACCATTTCCCATGTGAGAAATTTGTCCACAAACTAAGGCCTATGTGTTCAAAAGTTCACGTTAGCTAGCTTGGAAATTTGTGCGTGGAAAATGGTTAATATTAGCAACAATAGAAATCCCTGTGTATGTGGCACAACACCTCAAGCGCATTTTAGTTTTAGTGTATTACGATCGTATTCACTTATTATTCATACACGCTGACTGAATGTACAGCACTATGACACGGTGAAGTACATGGCATTGAGGAAAGAATAATGGCCACTGGTTAACAATAGCAAGCCGGTCCAGAATTACACTTTACTGTTATCAAAACTCCACTAACTGTTTGTTTGATATCTGTTTTGAGGTCAGCAAGGTAAGGGCTTGGAAAGTTGGCAGGGTTGTGAGTTTTTAGGCACATAATGAGTGAAGTTGGTGACCGTGGCGAACGGCACTCAACTTGGAATACTGGCAACCGAAAGTTTACTGAGCACACACTCAAAACGGCTCGCTTAAAAAAATGGGTCAGATTGAGACCAATTTTCTTAGTGAAAACAGCATTTAAAATTCCAAAAACTAAGAAATTGTAATAGAAGAAGGGTTTCTAAGTTGTAGAAAGTAATGTTTGAACAGGTAATGCGTGGTATTGTAAACCATTACGAGAACAATGTAGCACACTCACCTAAACCGTCAGGCTCTCCTCGCAGTTGTATGTGTATACTCCTGATTGTAATACTCTATAATTATGTGGTGCCCGTGCCTGATTATTTCAGAGTTCAAACAGCTAGGCATCTTTGACCCGGATTGGTTTGTTCTACAAGTAGTTAAAGGTAGTATCATACTTTGGTAAGAAACCGATACAGAAATCTTCACAGATTTACGTATAACTTACAGGGTATGAAGATGGTGGTGGTAAAAACATACCGTTAAAATGTTTCCGTCTGAAATGGTGTGTTTATCTTGAAATTAGTAAAACAACGACCGAAAATCTTTTTGATCTTTTGATCCAAAATAAAAGAGAAAAGACTTAGGAAATACTGTGGCAGTTTTTCACTGTTTTCTCCAAAATTAGGCATCCTATGGGACTGAAATTTTCACAGATGACTGTTACTGTATCTGTCTTGGTATTTTTGCCCATGAATCTGCGTTTCTTTGACAAAAACCAGAGTATGATATTACCTTTAAGGCGTGGTTTCCGTAACATGGCCGCCGCAGTAAGTCGAGGTCGTGCGTCATAATGAAGGGCATGTACAACATAGGTAACAAACCGAAACAGAAATGTTCACAGATTTACATATCGTTAAAATAAGTCTCCCCCTGTTATCTGGTGTATTTATCCAGAAAGTGTGAAACGGCCAAACACTGAAAACATTTTTGATCTTGGAAACATCAATAATCCTTCTTTATGTTTTATTAGAAAAATTGGGTCGGGTGTTGGCTATTTTCTCAGCACGTGCTCAGCTGATATCCTATTGAGTTCAAATTTTCACAGGCTTATTATTTCATGTACATGCTGGATTAGACAAAGTTTGAGTGCTGTTCTGTCACCTTTACCAACGTTGTACACGCCCTTTAAGATGAATGTTTCCAGTGGGATTTGTTCGGGTTGAAAAGGTCGGACTCGGAATGTTGCCATAAGTATGGTCGGCCGAAAGGACCAATGTTGGTAAATTTTAAAAATTGCTGGCCGACTAGTTCCCTGACAGGGGTCGATTTCACCAAACTCATCGTAACTTACTATCAATCGAAGGACATTGCAGCTCCACGTAGAAGTGAACGGATACGATGGGTTATCCTTCGTATCTCGCGTTACGATCGATCGTAGGGCTTCGTGAAATCGACCCCAGACCGTGTCGTAGTGTTTCATGTACATGTACATGTACATGTACATGTACGGTGTCTCATTGTGATTACCATTCCATTCAACATTGTGAAGACGTGTACTTTTCAGTTTTGTCATCATGGCTTTAACCCCCGAAGTTGTATTTGTTTTGCTAATCCAACCGGTAGGACCGTGGAAGATTTACAATAATGAAATGTTTTCAGTGGCTCGTGGAAAGTTTAATTCATAAAACAAAGTTCAACGTGAACTCCACAACTTTGAAAAAAGTTTGTGACTCTGACTCGAGAGATATGACTCGGAATCGACCTGGATGACCCTGACTTGACATATGTGACTTGGACTTGGCCTCGGGTGACTCGGGACTCTGACTCGAGAGATGTGACTTGGACTTGGCCCAGATGACTCGGGACTCTGACTTGACATATGTGACTTGGACTTGGCCTCGGGTGACTCGGGACTCTGACTCGAGAGATGTGACTTGGACTTGGCCTCGGGTGACTCGGGACTCTGACTCGAGAGATATGACTCGGAATCGACCTGGATGACCCTGACTTGACATGTGACTTGGACTTGGCCTCGGGTGACTCGGGACTCTGACTCGAGAGATGTGACTTGGACTTGGCCCAGGTGACTCGGGAGTCAGACTCGAGAGATGTGACTTGGACTCGACCTTGATGACTCGGACTCAGACTCGGACTCAAGAGATGTGACTTGGGCTCAGCCTGGGTGACTCAGGACTCGGATTTCAACGAGACATGTGACTCAGACTCGAGCCTGGGTTACTCGGGGTTCGGAATCAAGAGATGTGACTCAGACTCTGCCTGGGTGACTCAGACTCGAGAGATGTGACTCGGATTTGATCTTGATGACTAGTGACTCGGACTCGGACTCGGACTCGAGAGATGTGACTCGAACTCAGCCTGGGTGACTCAGGACTCGGATTTCAATGAGAGATGTGACTCAGACTCGAGCCTGGGTTACTCGGGGTTCGGACTCACTCGGAGATGTGACTCAGACTCTGCCTGGGTGACTCAGACTCCAGAGATGTGACTCGGATTTGATCTTGATGACTAGGGACTTGGACTCGAGAGATGTGACTCGAACTCAGCCTGGGTGACTCAGGACTCGGATTTCAACGAGAGATGTGACTCAGACTCGAGCCTGGGTTACTCGGGGTTCGGACTCACTCGGAGATGTGACTCAGACTCTGCCTGGGTGACTCAGACTCCAGAGATGTGACTCGGATTTGATCTTGATGACTAGGGACTCGGACTCGAGAGATGTGACTCGAACTCAGCCTGGGTGACTCAGGACTCGGATTTCAATGAGAGATGTGACTCAGACTCGAGCCTGGGTTACTCGGGGTTCGGACTCACTCGGAGATGTGACTCAGACTCTGCCTGGGTGACTCAGACTCCAGAGATGTGACTCGGATTTGATCTTGATGACTAGGGACTCGGACTCGATCAGATGTGACTCGAACTCAGCCTGGTTGACTCAGGACTCAGACTCAAGAGATGTGACTCGAACTCGGGCCAGGTTGACTAGGGATTCAGACTCGAGAGATGTGACTCGGACTCGAGTGGCACTCCCATACAAGTCTGATGGTTCCGTTTGAGTCTGTTTTCATGATGTATTGTTCTAGTTGTGGTTCAAAATATTGACGGCATCTTGAATCACGTGAAACCTACTAAGAATAACATCCGAGGCATGGGCAGGCAACTTAAGGGGAAGGACAGACGGCTCAGTCTATGCACTCCTGACACCCTCAGTGGGACTGGAACCAGGGAACTGGAAAGCAAAGAAAATGTACTCGATTTGCTCCACACTGATTACTCTGATTATGTATACAGACTTGACCATGGCATAAATCTTCATTATACATGTAATGTACTGCAGCAATATGCAAATTAATTGTAACTCAGAGAATTTTTAACGTGTCTTGTTTTTGACGAACTGGCATCATTCCGGTTGACGCGTCTTTGTGCAAGATATTAAATGAAGCTGATAAATGTTCGTGCTTCATTAAATTAGCAATTTAACATCTAGATATATTTTACCGTCAAATTTGCCTAACATCTGCCAATGCATCTTGATATTCTATCCGCGGAGCAACTCAAAAAAAATTTTTTTTTCGTAAACCTTTCCGAGAACAATGTAGCACATTCACCTAAACCGTCAGGCTCTCCTCGCAGTTGTACGTGTATATACACCTGATTGTAATACTCTATAATTATGTGGTGCCCGTGCCTGAAAATATTTCAGAGTTCACTGACAGCTAGGCATCTTTGACCCGGATTGGTTTGTTGAACAAGTAGTTAAAGGTAGTATCATACTTTGGTAGGAAAACCGAAACAGAAATCTTCACAGATTTACTTTTAACTTACAGGGTATGAAGATGGTGGTGGTAAAAACATACTGTTAAAATGTTTCCGTCTGAAATGGTGTGTTTATCCAGAAATTAATTTAAAAAAAAAAACGACCGAAAATCTTTTTGATCTTTTTAAAGAATGGTCTATTCTACTTTTGGAAGACCTTTCCAGTCATGATAAAGGCATGCATTGGCGCCAAAAATCGCCCAAAAAAGCGCAACGAGGCCGGCGTGTACCTTTAAGAGGACAGACGGCTCAGTCTATGCACTCCTGACACTAACCCTCAGTGGGACTGTAACTAGGCAACTGGAATGCAAAGTATACATGTACTCTATCTGCTCCATACTGATTAATCTGATTTTGTACACAGACTTGGCAATGGCATAAATCTTCATTATACATGTAATGTACTGCAGCAATATGCAAATTAATTGTAACTCAGAAAATTTGTGTCTTGTTTTTGATGAACTGGCATCATTCCGGTTGACGCGTCTTTGTGCAAGATATTAAATGAAGCTGATAACTTTTCGTGCTTCAATAAATTAGCAATTTAACATTGAGACATAATCATTTTACCGTTAAATGGGCCTAACATCTGCCAATGTATCTTAATAGTTTATCCGCGGAGCAACTAAAAAGAAGGCCCCGTGCTAAACATCACCGATGATGTCTGAATCGGTTTACTGAAATTGGTAAGGCGTCTTGATTTTTGGAAACGGTTCTTTTAATTATCCTTAAAAATCCTCCTTAAATGAGAAGATGTTGGTGTTATGATCTGGCAATGTCTGGGTGTTTAGTTTAGTTTTCTTTTCGGCTTCCAGACTTGACGTCGTTCAGAAAAGGGCGGTAAGGTGTTGGTATCTACGCCTCCATGCATGATGTGTGCAAAGCTTGGCACAGCGTAGTGAAAAGGCAGTTCAACTTCAACTGGCGTCGCTGACACGGGGAGCCAGCGGTAGCTAGGCCCCTATGCGGCCCCGGCAGTTTGCCAGCTTTCCAGGGACTAGTTAACCGTGGTTTCAAACCAGGCGTGATTTGATGGGAGGCATTTTTCCCTTCAGTAGCCCCGATTAAACAAAATGATCGTTAGGTCCCCCCTACACGGGATATTAGGCAAACACAAGCCACACGGGTGGTAATGAGTGGAGACGCTGTCGATTAAAAGAGAGAGGGGAGGGAAGGGGAAGGATGGAGGTTGGATGAATGGGGGGAGGGGGAGGGGGTAGTCCGTAGTCGCTCTATTTCTATTCTACGCTCACTAATGGCGAGTTGCCACGCATGATGACGTCTCGCCGTTCTCTTTGCTATATGAGGCTCGGCCGTAAATGCCCTTCCTGTTCATCAAATATCAATTTGGAGTCTGCGCTCCGTCGATTCTTCGTTATATTATAGCTATGGAGGGACGTACATGCATGCAGCGCAGGCGGACCAAATTCATTACCTGCAGGCCTAGGCGTATTATTTATTGCCCATGGGTGATGAGGCGAAGCTGGTTAAGGGTCATTTTAAGGTTGTTTTACGGCGGGGGAGCCAATAACTTGTTCGCTGCTCAGAGGAGAACAATTCCTGAATCTCCATTGTTCAATCGCTGAATTCACGCACCGACAATTTCTATAACAAAGAACCCACTGTTTACGAGATGAAATCCAGACTTATTCTTTTTGGTGTGTGTTTATCAGGAACCATTATGGAGAAAAAAATGAGTTTAATTTGCCAAAGAGAGAGAGAGTAAAATCAATTTATAATATATGAGGTGGGCTTGAGAACACAATTACAGGCAATTTGGTATTTTGGGGGGCAGTTTTCACGCCTTCGTGGTTTTCAATGAAGTGCCAATTAAAGGTATGAGTTTCTCATGCGTGGCTTCATGCGAAAATGGGAAGCCTTTTTTATATAAGAACTAAACCGTTCATCAATACCTACCCACCCCCCACTGGTTCACAGACATATACAATTCCAATAAAAAAGTCGAAATGCATTATTGTATACCCATGAAAAAATTGAAAATATATCAATATTATGAAACACATCTCTTTTTTGGCAAGCCGTGGTGGCGGCACACAACCAATTCTCGGCTTCAAAGGATATTGCCGATTTATGAACCGAAAAAAAAAATCCCAAGATGTATTGGTTCATTCGAGGGTCAAGGTGTCCTAAACTATAACCGTGCAGTTCACGGGTTTGTAGGCCTAAGATTAGAATTAGCAGCGCCGAACACTGAGGCTTGAAATGCAACATCTCAAAAAAGTTTAATCACCAAAAACATAAATGGCGGGGAATCATAAAAAAAAGAGTCCATTTGCGGCGGGGAACGGTCGCCACAAAGGCCTTTGAAAATTAACCTAGATGCTCGCCGAGCGGGTGGGTATCTGAGAAGAAACTGCATGTACAACCCACCACGCTCTTGCTGTATAGACTTCACGGGGTGTGTGTATTAACCACTCTAGTTATTACAATCCCCACTGTAAATTAATATGCCTTGCCAACCCAAGGCACTTAAAAAGTCCTCACTAATTACTACGTTTTGGTCGAGTTCTAGGTCAACCCTTCAACCATTTTTATTTTATTTCTTTGTATTTTCCAGACAGGTCGAGAAATGTTGATGTTGAGCCTATCAAGACCCTAGCTGCTCCACACATGCCGGCACGGGTTCGAATCCCACCAGAGACGCTATTTAGACTCGCATCATGGACAAAGCCTAATGGCTAAACTACCCTCCAGTGGCAATGTCTCTGTAGACGTTTGGTAATTACAGCTTGAGAGTTAAGCAGAATGTACACTGTCAACAATACCCAGTTAGGGCAACACACCCGGGCAACACGACTTTGGGCCCTGTGTACACTAGCGACATTTGGCCAACATAACCGAGACGTTGCTACGACATGTTACCCAACTCGTTTTGCTCTACAGTGACAACATTGTCAGCAACAAGGTACCTGGGCAACATGTTACCGAGATTGTTACCGAAAATGTTGACAGTGTACACTCTGCTTTACACTAACAGCCAATGTGTTGTGTACCGTGGAATTCCATCTTGGTTTTATCCACATTAATTTTATATTAAAAAAATATAGAGAACAACATCGGGAAATTGCAGATCAATCATATTCTCTGCAATTAGGCTTGCCCTTCACCGACGTGGATGAGCACTGTATACTCAGTGCTTGTGAGAGCACGTGAGAAAAAATCACATGCTTGCTCAGGTGGGATTCGAACCCACGACCTCCTGCTTACTAGTGCAGATGCCCTACCTGCTAGGCCACCGAGCTAGCTGGGGTCTGCAGGGTGAATCGAATCCAATATCGCGGCAGGAACCGCAGTAAATCATGAATATTGATGATCTTGGTCGGGAAATAGATAATATGCAAATTAGGCTTGCCCTTCACCGACGTGGATGAGCACTGTATACTCAGTGCTTGTGAGAGCACGTGAGAAAAAATCACATGCTTGCTCAGGTGGGGATTCGAAATATATTCAATCATATTCTCCTTTTGAAAAAATATGTTAGCAGTATTTATGGGGCATGATGTTCCCATGCTAAATAGGAAACGAATTACCTCACTTTAACTTTTCAGAGGAACTGCAGCCAGCTGAATTGCAGTTTTCCTCCCGGACAAAATCCCCTGAAACAAGGACCAAGATTCACGATCAACTGCATAAAAAACTTCGAAGTAAACGGATGCAGGGGCGTGTTGAGTATTTCGAATTACAGTTGTACATAAAAGCCTATTCTTACGGCAGGGATGAGGTCTGTTTTCGAGATAAAGTTTCGACGTAAGCGACTTTGAGTTAAAGAGATTTCACTGAAGATTTGAGTTATTTTTGTCCCGTGGAATCAAAAGTTTGTGCCACCAAAGTTGTCCGCTCGACGCGTGTAATTATTTGAACTTGCACCTGGCAAAAAAAAGAAAAGAAAAATCCATTAGCCAAAACTGAGTGAACAAAGTAGCTTTTTAGCCTCCAAACTTGTACCGTGTTCTCTTTGTGCTTATCACTTGGATCTGAAAACGCAGTGACAAAAACCCCTCTTTCTAGGACGGCGTGGAAATAATTAGCAGGGTAGAATGTTGCCCTGTCGAACTGTTAAACAATCCAACTCGATCGAATGAACATTTTTGAGAGTGCTAAGCCGAATGTTGAGGAGAAAAAGGGGACAAAATCCGGGCAAGCGGGGTGGTTAACACTCCATGACTGTCAGTAGACCGGCAGAAACATGATAGAGATCTGCAGCAGTCCCGACGCCAAAAACATCCACCGGAGAATTAAGTATTGTAGGCATCCTTGTGATTGAGGTAAAGGCCTTTCATCCACACGACTGCCTGTTCCTTAAAGAAAGGGAAAAAATGACGGCAGTCCAAAGTGCTCGTCCAATGTCAGGGAACAATGGACGAGGAGTATCTGTAGAGAGCTGAAAGTACGGACCATCCCCCATCAAGCTCCTGTCTCATAGTTCTCTCTCTCTCTCTCTCTCTGGAGTCACCTTGCTGTTGGCTCTTTCAATCAGTTCCCTTGCTACATCCCATTGAATCTAGTTCCCGTACAGTCTGCCCAGCTCCCTGGAGAAACCCTTCCTCATTGTGGATGCGTGTATATGCACATCCCCATTTTACTAACGGCTTTCTTTCTTTCTTTTCCTTCCTCCCATCGTCTTAATAACTGTTTCATCAACGGTTGCCATTAAGATTTTAGCAATGGCTTCCTCCGGGGGTTGCGGTTTTTCCTCTTGGCGGAGTGTAGCAAATTGCTCGGGGAGGCTGGGCGATTTTTAGGGCGAGTTTAAGTGGCGTTGAGTCTGCTCTGAGGCGTTTACCTCGGGGATGATGTTGCTAAGAGGGGGCAACCGCTATACGTCAATCGTTTCCTTTCAAAGCTGTTCTGATGAGTCTACTCGGCTTTCAAGGTCGTGGCGTCTCTTAATGTGACTCCCAAGAACTGAACTGTGTTCTCTTAAAGGCCATCGTGTTCAATTCTACTTCTCAGCCATCAAAACGTCAAATTTGGGTCACAATTTATATTATGTGAAATGATATTTTAGACTTTGTGACAAAGATCCTATACTAGCGTTAGGCCCTCCTAACTCCGGACAAGCTTGTACCAATGTCATCGAGTAAAAATAAAATTGAAATTATTTGCAGATCCATTTTGAGCATAAATATTTGTTCCGTCCAGAGACAAATGAAAGTTATTTTGAAAGAAAAAACGGTATTTTGGGGCACGAAATTGATAACAACGGCCATTTCAGATATTGAATTACCTGCATGTAGTCTGGGACACAACTTCACACAAATGTTTTTTGTTGGGGTTCGTGTGGTCAGACAGTAATCTTCTATTCAAATTTCAAGACACGGGCTGCTACACAATACAACAAATCTTCAGTCCTTTCTTAAGTCACTGGCTGTTGCATACTGGCTGCTCAAGAGGTTGCAGTCCAGGGCGTTGAAACTTTACAGAGTGTATAGTATAGTTACATTCCTTGATTGACCATGCATAATTATAGTCCGGGTATTAAGGGCCCTCAGTGGAAAGGAATGGTCCTTGTTATTTGGTTTCATTCACCCGTAGCCCCGCACTCGTTTGGTTGTAACATGGAGGTAAAATGTCTACCTCTGTGGTTGTAATATGTAGCAGAAAGGACATGTACATGTATTTTATTGTAGAAGAACAGTCCTTATGAGCACCATTATACCACTGGGCTGCCTATGGGGTGATAAGATGACCTAGCTTATGGAGGTATGTTTCCAAATTTTATTTACTAGTCCATGAATTTGAAAGGGAAAGAGTTGAACGATATCACTTTGAAACCCTGTGCACAGACCCTATAGGGCTGAACTAGTGCCTGACAGAGGGCGTTTTGAAATTTAAAAAAAATGCTGCGGCTCAGATTCGAAGATGTATTATTGTAGGTTAAAAAAACCCAATAAAACTAAATTTTCAGATATGTTTTCCCAATTTTACACAGCTGAGATTGAAGTTCATCATATCTTGTATCCTATACTTAAAGGTAGTATCATACTTTGGTAAGAAACCAAAACAGAAATGTTCACAGATTTACGTATAACTTACAGGGTATGAAGATGGTGGTGATAGAAACATACATTCAAATTGTTCAGCCTGAAATGCTGTATTTATCCAGAAATTAGTCAAACAAAGACCGAAAATCTTTTAAAAGATCAAATATAAAAGAGAAAAGACTTAAGAAATACTGTGACCGTTTTTCACTGTTTTCTCAAAAAGTGGGCACCGTATGGGACTGAAATTTCCACAGATGATTGTTACTTTATCTGTCTTGGTATTTTTGCCCATGAATCTGTATGTCTTTGATAAAAACCAAAGTATGATATTACCTTTAACTCTTAAAGGATGTAACGCTTTTTCTATATTGGCCTTCAGTGGAATTCTTCCTCTCTCTCAATCTTATGTCAATACTCCATTGTTTTATTGTGCTGTAATTTTTTATTACTGCAATGAGCACTGTATTTTTCAGTGGAATCAAAAAGACTCATGCATATTAAGACGCCATTTAAATTTCCAGCCGCCCGTTTTGTCCGTGTTTCGGCTTTGACTTGTACAGGTTATCAAACAGAGAAGAGAAAGGGCATCATTTTCCAGTTTCCATGTCGTCACAGATTTATCATCATCATTTCATCATCATCATCATTTACATTTATTTCAATGTTGCCATAGTAGTACATGGTATGTTTTACCCAATCAAAATTTACAATACATAAACAAAGATAACACAATTTATATAATAACAATAATCATAACAAATCAATTATAACACAATAGTGACGCAATAAAACTAAATCATCGCATAACCACAAGGCAAACTGGTATACAAGTTTTTCCTTAAGATTTACCAATGAAAACCCCAAGACCAATTTGATAGACATGCCTCAGCTTAGATGGTGCTGAGCATAGGCAAGTTGGTAAGCAAACAGCAAGGGGCCAATTTCATAGCGCTGCTTAATCACCGAAATTTGCTGTTTTTTACCAAAAACCTTGGTAATTAAAATCAGCTAGTATAACAGCCAAAAACTTAACTCCTTGTGAATTAATGTTATGACCATATAATTATTAAAACATGTACAAACTGTCCAATTATTTATGTATTTCAGGTTTGAATTACAGTAATTACATTTAAAGATAAGGATGTTATGATGTAATTTATTTGGGACTGAATTGTTCTGAAATAAAGAAGAATATTCACTCTCGATGTGTTTCCTTCATTCAATTCGTGAAACTGCCATTTCCCAATGATTTCTATCTTTCAACTTAATCAAAAGAATGGCAATAACGTACATAGGGCTTAGGGAATGTGTTTAATATCCCAGATTAAGTTAAGAATTGGGTCAATTTCACCAACAATTTTTGATGCGACAAATACAAGCACATTATACTCACCTTCCATGAGGACGCTTTACTGAATTATCTAACAATTGAGAGCACAACATCTTCGCCAATGAGGGCGGTATACCAACTTTACCTTGAAAATAATACTGGTATTATTTGCCGATGGGGGCGGTATACCAACTTAACGGTCATGAATAACTATGTACATGTAGGTACGAACACAAAAAAACGTGAACATTTGGATTTTTAGGAAAGAAAAAGAAAAGTGGACAAAGGGTCTCGAAGCAAATACCCGTTATTATTTTTGGGGGAAAAATCAACTTTTAATTATTTTCTTCATCCAAAATACATAAAAGGTTGTTTCACACATCAGAAAACACATTTCAGCCATCAATCAACATGTAACATTTTCTTCTAACAAAGAAAATTGCTCTGTGCTCTGTATGGTAGACCCTTTGGATTGCTGTCCCCTGGAACATTCCCGGTCTCAAATGTGAGTATTTCGTTCTAAAACAAGGGGATATGTCGCTTTTTATTTTGCTCTGCACATTCGTTGGCTTGCTGTCCCCAAGAACATTCCCGGTCTCAAAAAAATTACTCCTGTATTGTTCACCGGGGCGAGGCCTGGTGTCAACGGAGACCTGCTGCGCTCTGCACGGTCGTTGGCTTGCTGTCCGCTAGAACATTCCCGGTCTCAAAAATGACTAGACGTCCTTCTAAAACTTGGGAATATGTCGCGTTTTATCTTGGAAATGTGTTTCTCGTATCCGTCGACAACTGCTTGGTTAATTATAGTCAAATCCAGAAAAGTTTAACTTTTGGCCCAAATTGACAAAAATGGCAAGGGGTACGTACCCCTTGCCGTTTTGGTAGATTTTCACCCCAAAATCAACTTTTCCCAATTTCATCCAAAATACATCAAAAGTTGTTTCACACATCAGAAAACACATTTCAGCCATCCAAATGTATTATTTTCTTGTAACAAAGAAAATTCAAGAAACTGTTCCTGCATTGTTCAGCGGGGTGAGGCCTGGTGTCAACGGGGACCTGCTGCGCTGCACGGTAGACCATTTGTATTGCAGTGCCTTATAACTTTCCCGGTCTCAAAAGTGAGTATATCCTTCTAAAACAAGTGGATGTGTCGCTCTTATCTTGGAAATGTGTTTCTCGCATCCTTCGACAACTGCTGATGTAATTACAGGCAAATCGAGGAAAGTTTAACTTTGGGGCAAAATTTACAAAAAATTAATGGTAAGGGGTACCCCTTGCCGTTTTGGTAGATTTTCACCCAAAAATCAGCTTTTCCCAATTTCATACAAAATGCATAAAAAAGTAGGTTGACCGTTTACAAAAGAATACATCTTTCTCGGCGTCGATCAGGTCCGTTTCAGATCCTTTAAATAGGTTTTTACTATCTCATGGTTTTTGAGACTTAATTAGATTACTGCAAGTCGTATTGATTAATTATTAACACCGTTAAATTGGTGTACTGCCCCCATCGGCTAGTGTGCACCACAGCACCAGTTAAGTTGACCGTTAAGTTGGTATACTGCCCTCATCGACGAACGTTCCCAAGTTTTAGCAACAGTTTAATTGATATACTGCCCTCTATCCTCGGCGAATTATCTATGGAATAATTAATTATTCTAAACTTGATCTAAACGCTAAAGCATTAATACCATACTTCACTTCTATCTCTGTCCATTTGACATAATCAATTCCAGACAACATTTCAATGAGGACTATAATTCACCTACACTTGAAGAATGAGACACACTTCAGCCAAAAGATTTCTGTGAAATCCATTTTGTTTGTAAAATTTTTCCTGTGTTCGGATAGTCAAGTGTACTGTTAAGACTTACTAAAAGTTAATATAATCATCAATCGCCGGTTCGAATCCCGCTCCAGTCAATTTTTCTTTGTTCACTTTTCAACAACTTCAAAGCTAAGAATTGATTATGAATTCAGTTTTATTCAGGTTTACTTTATAATCGAGGCTAGCATAATTAAAGCCTTTTGACACATCATGGTTAGAAATTAACTGGCAAATCTACGAAAGTTAATTCCTTGCTAAATAAACAATGAACATACTCCCAGGCTTTTTTCCAATTGATATTTTAATAAAATAAATAACATTCATCTACCGTCTCCCTGACGGTCTAAATGATTTATTATCTAGATGTTATATGCTTGGAGTTATAGGATGGCCTGACGCGTTTCGATCCTAGCAGAATCTTCATTGAAGGCTAATTAGACGGTGAGATGATAATTATTATATAATCATTATTATGCCGATGCCCACTGAAACTGCACACAATGAGTGATCGAGCCACCGATTTATATTTACTCAAACGGCAAACAGAAATTGTATTGTTTCAGTTGGGTTAACTGCAAAAATATAGGCGATTTTGCAAATTTGCAATGAATAAAGCGAAAATTTAGTTCGTGCAATTACAAAAATTCTGTATTAAAAAAAAAACTCTGCTCATTATCCAGCACCACTTTTTAGGGATGAAAACTTAGTAACTTAGGGGTCTCAATGTATGAATGAAATCGAGGTTAGGGTCAAAGGTCATCATTCTGAGCTTGTGTGGTGTACATGTTCAACATCGACGTCGTGAAATCGGCAATTTTGCCGGTTTTGTTGACCAGTCTGCAAGATGTATGGTTTGTCAAGATTACGACCATCATTTCGATCGCTTAGACTTGTGAAAAATGTGGTGCAAGATGCATCAAAGAGGCAGTAAGTACATAAAATGGAATTCCACTGACGGCCATCATTTGTGCACAAACCTATCGGACCGGCAGAGGGCGTTATGAGAAAAATGGCTATAGCTAGCTGCATTCGAAGTTTATTATTGTAGGTGAAAAAAACATGAAAATCTCACTTTTCAGATATGCTACCCGGGGATTATACACCTGACATTGAAGTTCAGGGGTTAGTGTCTTTTACGCCATCCATTTTCAGTATTTATTTAGGCTATTTTAGGGCGATTGTGGGTTAACGGGATCCCAAAACACATTGATTTTTTTGGCTCTGAACTAACTTCTACTCCTCAAAAATGATACTTTTGTCTTTCAGCAAATGTTCCTGGGTCCTTAAAAGCCTACATTGAAGAAATTTGTTAAACATTTCAGGGTTAAAATTCAATTTTCTTACGCGCTTCTTGTAAACTTAAAAACAGGCCGTCTGATCGCGTGAGGCCATTTTGTCTGGTCTGGTTAGTCTAGTGCCCAGACCCAACATGTCAAGAGTCCTCAAAATGTCAGAGTGGAAACCAGACTATTCTCTTGTGCGGCCGTCCGTGCAGCGGTGAAATGTTACAATCTTGGTTACCGTTTTTACCCCATAATTTCCCTCAAAAATCAAAGCCCTGCCCTCTTTCTAAAAAATTAACCTTGGTAATAAAGAGGAGAAGACCAACAAAGTATATGTAGGTAAGTTACTTTTCAAAAAGAAGTTTCCTTTCCTTTATAGTTTTAGGACCCGTAAAGCTACAATCCCCTATTTTAGCTTCTTCTGTTCCAAAATGAGATTTGTTACTTAAAATAAATTTGATTTAGGCCTAACGTTAGTTTAACTTTAATAGTTTAAGTTAAACTACGGTGAGTTAAACTAACGTTAGGCCTAAATCCAATTTATTCTTGGGTGCTGTAAACCCTAAAATTAGGGATACCAAAATGTAGGGCGCCCTCACACGGAAAGTGGCAAATATTTCACTTTCCAAAAATAATTGTCAAATTTCAACAATTTTTTTCTCCATGAAAAATACAAATAAAGACATAAACACGTTTTTACACACATAGGTCTACAACTTTTACACACTTTTCTTTTGTTTTGATAGAAAAGGGATGTTTCGTTCCGGAGAAAACGCTATCCAAAAATGGCCCAAAACACAAAAATCTACTTTCAAATTGGCCGCCAAAAAATGGGCCTATCAAAGTCTTCGGGAGGACCCATTTTGATGATAGGTGTACGCTCCTTTTACAATGACCAATTCTGACGATCTTGGTATCAAATTAAAGCTTATAACTCATTCTACATTCAGAGGACCCGTACTTATTAGCTCATGAATATTAATTAAGTCTTAAAACAAAGGGACATCTTTGCAAGTGAATAACTTGGGATCCATAGGTAGTACGCCAAACTGCGACACAGTACCTGAAAGCTTATCTCATGCTCTTTCCAACGGTATGTCTTGGTCTCGTATCCTGAGAGCGAGGAACTTACTATAAAGGTTTGTTTATTGCCACCACCTCCAGGGAAAGAGGTTGGCTAGCGAGTCACAGGTCTGTTACTCGACTCGCTATAAAGCGCACTGTAAATGGAGCAGGGAACAGACTAATCACAGTCTGTGATTCGCCGCAATAATGCGCGCAGTGAACGGAGCGGGGAACAGACTAAAACCAGGGGTACTAGTACTTGACATGTGCTACCATGCCGCGTTGTTTACGTCGATCGTACTTGCATGGAATTTGGACTGACGTTTGACAGCCGATAGAACTTTAGAAGGTTGGCGGATTTAAAACTCAAACTATTTGTTTTCATTGCTATTTACATTGAAAATTTGACTTTTGGATTTTCAACAATGAGTCGTTGTGTTTCAGCTTGTCAAGTCCAAAACCTGCCTTTTTCAGGGCACCCCACACGTTCCAAAAAGAGATTATTTTTGTGTCTGTTTACTGGCACTGCAATAATAAACAACAAATAAGAACCTAGGCTAGCTTTATAATTATTCATGCCGACTCAAGATTTGTGCCTCCAATTTCATTTTTCTTCAGCTTAGGTTACGTACAGCCCGATTCTTAAGTCACATTTTAGGGGGGATTTCAACTACCGTAATTTAGGAGTCACTAAAATTGTACACTTTACATTTTTTGTCCTTTTTAAAAATGGGGCAATTGATTATGAAAATAATTCATAATACTATGCTATTGACATATTCAAAAACATTATGCAACATGCTGCAGACCTCCTACGTATACATGTACCATATTGAAAAGCTGCTTATGCACTCCAAATTATATTAACAGGATTAATAACTCAGTTTGTGACATGTGATACATGCCTCATTTTGTCAGAGCAGATCACACTTTTGTACAATTAAGCCCTTTCTTAATGTAATTAACACATTAAATGAACTTTCCATTATTGTGGGTATTTGTTACAACTCATTGCTTTGAAATGGTGAGAGTCCTTGCTTTGTTTTGTGCACGTTACTATTGAGGGGATGTATTCGATCGTGTTAATTAGGTCTTAAAGTCAGATTTTAAAAATATTTAATTAATTTTCCCATGATTGCAGATATTCACACATACAATAGAGTTAGAGAGCTCCCTTAATTTTATACATACTCCAAAAATGAAAAGAATCAGCCAAATAGTTTTTAAGTTATGATTTTTTGAAAATCGCACATTGATGCTGTAACAATGCTCCCGACTCCGCTGGCACGTCTCGAGTCTCGAGTTGCTTTTAATAGCGCTGGTTTTGAGTTGTTCTAGCAACTGATCTAAAAAGTAATTGTCGTGGCCCAAGTGCACAGACAGCACAAACTTTGAAGAAGTGTTCTCTGACAAACTTGAAGTAGTTTAAGAATACGAGATTCTTTTATTCACAAAAACTTCACCTCATGCGAAGCTTCTCACAGACAAACAGGGAGCTGGTGAGGAAAGTCCTCCTGTTTGTTAACAAGTATTTCACCGCAGCAAAACACTTAACAAAATAAGTATTTTCTTAACACGAAAACACTTCACAGGCTTAGCATCAAAACTGGTCTCATCAGACATTAG
The DNA here is from genome assembly GCA_963971285.1 of Astropecten irregularis. NCBI lineage: Eukaryota > Metazoa > Echinodermata > Asteroidea > Paxillosida > Astropectinidae > Astropecten > Astropecten irregularis. The sequence goes on along the minus strand of OZ020252.1, from coordinate 14,033,435 downwards.
CTCTCTGCTTACAAAGTTTCAACTCGATTTCTCAACACATTTTGGGGGTTTTTATACGCTACCAAACTACTATATCACCATAGTTACTAAATACAAATCATAAGTAAAACATGCAGTAAAGTTACATCACCCTTCTCTATATTGATGACTAATTCTACTAGACCAATCAGAATAAAACAAAATGATGTAAACCCATTACTAATCTCAATTTCCTAATAAAAGTTCCACCCCTTATTCCAAAGAAATATGATTCCATGAATTACGGACAACTTGTGGGTGTTACTGACCTTAGCCCACATTCCAAGTAACTAACCAAGTTTTATCAATGGGTCAACTGACCTTGATGAACATCTGGTGTTTGACTCACTGGTCACTACACCTTTCTGGGAACTTAAAGGTGTTCACAAAACCTCAACCTTGTTACAGATGCACAGGATGAAAATTCAACAAACAGGCCCATTTTTGTCACATAGATTATTTAATGCCAAGTAACAGGGTAATGGGTCATCTTCAGGCTCCTGTAACTTGGTTCAGGGGTCCTTGGCGGTTTTGCAACTCCTGTAACAAAAAATATACATATAGATGAACAGCTCTGCAAAATTATACCTTTGTGGGGCATTGGGTTTTAGAACAATGAATTATGCAAAAATTGATAAAGTGCTTAACATCAATTTCGGTTGCTAGGCAACAAGGCATTCACCATGAGCTTGAACTTTAAATTGCTCTAACTTTGAAACGCCTGGGCCGATTTTCTTCAAACAACTTGCAAAATGCTTAGATGAGAGAGTTCTTTGGTATGAGATACAAAAATACTCCTTAGCTTGAAGTTGATTTTTCGGATTGGTATCCCTACTAAAATGAACATATTTCGGCAATATTTCAGTGAAAAAAACCCAGTTTCTTACCCAAATAAATACTGAAAATAATATGGGTGGCGTAAAAGACACTAGGCTAATGTCGACGAAGTTCATAATGACTTGCATTCTTGGAGGAAATAACCCTTTTTCTGTAAATGTAATGGCCGTCACTGACACTGTGTGAGTGGAATTCTTTCCGTCTGTACTGTAGGCCTAGACTATAGGCTAGAGCCTACGTTACACACTAGTGTAGTAGGCAATGAATTAGTTGTGATGATCGTAACCCTAGGTCTGACATGGGGACTGGGACCTTAGGGTTACGACAAAACTGGATACAAAAAATGGGTACAACCTTTTTGGCCAACTCCTGAAATACGTTTCCACTTAGTTTTCCACCTTACAAAATCTGACTACATGGATCTGATTGGTACTTATCAATGAGTCATATAAAACCACCTTGAATATCAAAAGATCATTAAATTCGGAAAAAATTGCCCAAAACTTACTGAAGGTGTCGAGATTCCCTCCGTTTGCCGTCAGTCGGCCATTTTGAATAGTGCGCAGTGTGCCATCTCGACCAAATTACGTCATGCGAAATGTCGTTTTGGCTGTTCCACCTTTCAAACTCAAACTCGCAGCCCTATGGAGGGTGTTCCCAGAATAACACGTGCGCTGTGATATACCGTGTACACGCATATCGTATACAGTATGGATCATTTTTTATAAGTCCGCATTGTTTGCCCATGTCAAGCTGCCGCTGACAGTTCAAATCTTTCATCATGAACTGTTAAGGAAATTGCTAAGATTATCAAATGATTTCCTTTATGAATGGTCCCACAAGTACAAACAGACAAATGTTAGCAAGTAACAAACTCGGTGCCGACCCAATCCATGATCAAACAGAAATAAAAAGGTCATCCACCTCATCACAGATCGTGCACTTTGGTCGGAATTAACGCTGGACTGAAAAATATATCCGGTCATCAATTACACCAAAAATGATCATACCCAGTAGGACAGTGAGGACATATTCCTAAAAATATCACCGGAATATTCCACTGCGGAAAAACCACAATTTCTTACTGCAAATCTGTAGTTCTGTACCGAGCCGGCCGCGGCTGTGAGCCACCGTCCATATATACTGTAACGAACCCGGCCGCGATCCAGAAAGGTACCGACCGAGCGCAACGTACACTTCAATTTCAAGCCCAAGGCGAAATCTGTACCGAGCCGGCCGGCCGTGAGCCACCGTCGATATATAACGGTGGAACGAACCCGGCCGCGATCCAAAAAGGTAGGCCTTCCGATCGAGCGCAATATACACTTCATTTCAAGCCCACGGCACGTGTGTAACATACTGATTGAGACTTTCGCTGGTGCACGTTTGCTTTGAAACTGTGGCTATTACGCACGCGGATACCAGGCTGTCTTTGTCTGCGGTGTGGGCAATGTTTTTACGTCTCAATTTTTTAATGCGATCGTCGGTCGGTTTCGGAAGGATTTCACGATAATTTGTTTAGATTCAGTATAATTATGAAAAGAGTGTTTCTACTTGGCCAATTGAACAAAATAACTGAGTGAAATTCAAGTAAGATTTATAAGCTGATCAGCCTTCGATTTACGGTACTTTGGAAGGACGGTCGATCAGAATATTTTTATTTAGATCTCGCAACGATATAACGCATACATAACGTGTATAATACACCATTTCTTTCTCCATGAATCGTATTTTCGCATGTGTTCGATGTCGGCCTGTGTTGGATGTCGGAAAAAAATCACGCCGTATACGTTTTTCTTCACCTGTCATATCAGAAGAGCGGCGGAAAATAAACTTAATTCGGCAGTTTCGGCACACGTAACGGGTCTGATCAATTCAATAACGGACACGCTCAAACACTGTATGTGATATGCCGTGTATAGCACTGTACAACGCACGTGATACGAGCCCTCAATATGGCTGCGAGTTTGAGTTTGAAAGGTGGAACAGCCAAAACGGCATTTCGCATGACGTAATTTGGTCGAGATGGCGCACTGCGCACTATTCAAAATGGCCGACTGACGGCAAACGGAGGGAATCTCGACACCTTCGATAAGTTTTGGGTCATTTTTTCTGACTATAATGATCTTTCGATAAAGTGGTTTTATATGACTCATTGATAAGTACCAATCAGATCCATGTAGTCAAATTTTGTGTTTGGATTTTGGAAAGTGGAAAACTAAGTGGAAACGTATTTCAGGAGTTGGCCAAAAAGGTTGTACCCATTTTTTTTATCCAGTTTTGTCGTAACATTAAGGTCCCAGTCCCCATGTCAGACCTAAGGTTACGATCATCGCAACTAGCAATGAATGTGTTGAGCGCAATTTTGACGACTGCACAAGTTTTCAACTAGGCCGTGCACAATTTTGAATTTAACTTTGATTTGTGATTTTTCCAAAATCCAAACACAAACTGACTAGGCCTTCATAATACATGTAGGGCCTACATGGACCTGATTGGAACTTATTGATAAATCATATCAAACCACTTACAAGAAGGAAAAATAAGAGGGTAAAATCTTTTATGCGGAATAAATGAACAAAAACTTCCCGGAGGTGTCTTTTCCGGGAATTCCTCAGCCAGCCATTTTGAATTTGTGTGCAGTGCGACCCACTACCAAACTACGTCATGCGAAATACCATTTTGGCTGTTCCACCTTTCAAACTTACCGCCCTATGGAGGGTGTTCCCATAACGATACCTCCGCTGTATGTATTACACGCATATTTTATATGAAACTTGCGCATAAGAAATGAATAAATTATTATTATTATTATTATTATATCGCATATGGTGCATGAGTGTGCCCATAGCAACGGCCGGCGCTCTGCACACAGTACGCCTGTACAAATTTGTATGTTTTTGGTACCATTACAAAGATCATGGCAAGGTCCGTCAAAGTGGCAACAATTTGAGTGGGCGTTGCGGAGTATGTGCCCATGCGCGTCAGTTTCATTCATGAAAACTGCCATGTTTGGTCATTGCAATGAGATATGTCAGATAATGAGATGGTTGTGATGCCCTCTTGCAGCCGTTGTGAGCCAATTCGTGTAAGGTATTTTTTTCGCTGTGACATGTACATGGTGCAAGCTACGGTCAAATCACGTACAACACTGTCCGTTGTCGAGTCGCGATTCAGAATTGTTTTCTGAATATTTTTGTCAAGAAGCAAGCAGAGATCGTGTTCTGTATGACTCGCATTGTTGAGTCATAGATTGTCATCAGACAAGCAATCCTTCCTTGAAGTATACTAAGATTAAACAATCCTGGCAGCTTATTTTCTTAAAAACCTTACAATTTGCCTCTTTTCATCGGTCCAAGGTCGGCAAGTTGGAATGATGTCATTCCGCGCTGAGCTATTTTGGGGGGTGAAATTGTGGCTGTTACGCACAACAGATACCAGTTGTAGATGGCTAGGCTGACTGTGCGGTGTGCATGCGGCATGCGATGTTTACTTTACATCTTCTCTAATCCGATCATCGTGATTAAAATAAACACACACCCCTTTTATACAAAAATGGTTTTGTCAAATGCTCCAAATTTCTGACTGAATTTGTAATTTTTGCAATTGGGGTGGCACAAAATGTCCATTTTTTTTCTCAAAAAGTTTGTGGGTCATTTACAAAAAAGGGAACGAACAAGCAACACTGGAACGCCACTATAACGAACATGCCTATACATTGTACATAAAAATTGGTAGCCAAGGATGGATAAAGTTTGGTATAGCCAAATGTTCGGTACAGCGGTGTTTGCTATAGTGGCGTTCCACTGTACATACTTCTAGAATAGAAAGTTCCTCAGTGAGCCTTTTTCTAGCCCGTAAAATTGGCCAGGTTATCTAGAATGTCTATGGTAGGTTGTTTTTAAAGAGACTAACACATTAGATGAATAAGGATTTATTATCTATTGCATTATATTTACCATTTACCTTGCTGTTCTTACCGACACAGTGGAAGTGTAGTGTACAGGGGTGCCATACAGCCCAGCAGGAAACAGTATTGGTTGGGAGAGACTGTCTGTGGTGCTATGTGGTTCTGGATTCTGTGGAGGTTCTATCACGATTCTGAAGAAGTTCTGGTGAGTGCTTCGATCAATTCTTCTGTCTTGTTGAAGGTTTCAGATTTATTCTGTGTCAGATGGAAGTCCACATCGTGATTTCAAATTATTTTTGGGAAGTGAACATTTGGTTTAACTTGAGACACAGGGAGAATTTTTATTTTGTAACTTTCAAAATTATTGTGTCCTAGTGTTCTTATTAAATCGCTTGGAGTTAGAAGGGCCTGATGTGTTTCAATCCTAGCAGGATCTTCATCGAAGATTTGAGAAAGATCCTGCTAGGGTTGAAACATGTCAGGCCCTCTTTCTGGTAATTGTTTGGGTGATGCAGCAGTTTATTACTTGTATTGCTCTTATTAAATCCATTCAGTTTAGTTATCAGGGGTCGATTTCACCAAACTCATCGTAACTTACTATCAATCGCAGCAATTCTGCTGCATTTGCAACCCCACGTAGAGGTCGGAGGATACGATGGGTTATCCTTCGTAACTCGAGTTGCGATCGATCGTAGGGCTAATAGTGAAATCAACCCCAGGTTCCTTAATTCAATACAAGTACCCCGCAGTAATTAACTGCTGTAAACTGCTTATTGGCCAAACTCCCTGATGCGTTTCGATCCTAGCAGGATCTTTATCGAAGGCAAAAAGGCTTTTAGCCTTCGATAAAGATTCTGCTAGGATCGAAACACATCAGGCCCTCCCAACTCCAAGCAGGTTCCTTAATTGTGTGTTTCCGTTTTATTGTCATTTCCTATTGTCATTCCTTTGTCCTTTTCCTGTCCACTTTTGTAATGTTTTGGTGTTATGCATAATTTGCCAACTGCTCTCTAGTAATTGATAAGATTTGTTGTGGTCCCTTAGGGTCCCTTATTCATGTAAATGTTTTCATTGTGTGTTTAATACTTTTTGTGTCTGCACTGCTTTTTGGTCACACCATTGGGAAGCCTTTTTTTGTAACTGCAGCTTTGCTAGTTCAAATAAATAATATTATAGAATTGTGGGAAATTGATGGCAAATAATTGCGTTGTGACTAGGATCTATTATGCAGGACACTATTAGTTATGCACAGTTTGGGTGAAATGTTGGTTTAACTATCATTGCAGGGTCACCATCCATGGCCAGATGCATCCAAGTGGACTGATGAGGAACTAGGCATCCCGCCTGATGATGAAGATTAACGTAGGAGTCCAATTAGGTAAGACATCAACATGTACAAGAGACAGTCTCACGGATAGAGATAAAGGTATAATACATGATTGGTAAAGGTCACAGAACAGCACTCACATTTTGTCTAATCTGGCATGTACATGAAGTGTAACAAACAAAAACCTGTGAAAATTTGAGCTCAATCTGACATCTGAGTCATGATAAAATATCGAAAACCTGACTCATTTTTCTTATAAAACATAAAGAATGGTTTTGACCTTACCCTGAGATCAAAACTGTTTTCGGTCTCTGTTTGACTAATTTCTGGATAAATACACCATTTCAGGTGGAAATAATTTAACAGTATGTTTCTAGCAGCACCATCTTCATATCCTGAAAGTTGTACGTAAAATCTGTGAGTATTTCTGTTTGGGCATGTTACCAATCCTGTACTCTACCATTAAAGCTCACATAATGTTAATGGTCCGACAGTATTTTAATGCTAAAAATAAGAACGAAATGGGTCAAGATAAAGTGTGCAGAATAAATTATGCTAGACTGAAACAAGTCATGGGGCCAATTTCACAGCCCCGCTTAACAGAAAAAATTGATAATCATGAAGTTTATGTCTTAATAAAAACAGGATTAACAACCAAATTTCCATGTGTTGTGCATCACTTGTGATTGTTTATGGCCATTATTCGCTGACCATGAATATAAAATGGAATTTTTAATGGTAGTTTTTTTTATTGTTGGGCAAGAAATTTTTGTGCTAGCAGCTCCATGAAATTGTCCCATGGTCTCTTCACTTCATAAATAGACCTGGGAGGGGTCTCAGTGACGTTCGCATTGAAGGAGCAATTTGTGCTTTTAACCCATACTGACATTCTAGAATGTGACCATATGCAGACTTGGTCATCTTCCAATAGTAACCGATATATGCTCCCATCACAGTACAAAACTTTCTTGTTCCTTCTAATTACTATTGAGGTTCTGTCTTTGTCATCCTGCAGGAAGCTCATTATAGGAGAGTACATGTTTGTCCTTGCAGTCAGCGTGCCATACCCATTACTTGTATCTCCAGCCACCTGGACGTCATACTATGCATCACAATCTGTTACAACAATTGCTGTGTCTTATAACAACTGACCAGGATTCATCTTCGTAGAAATGCTGGGCTACTCACATAGCTAAGCACAACAACAGTTTTGTTGGTTATGCAATCAGCGACCATAATGTAATGTGTATTGCTCGAGACTGGTACTCTACATCTTTCATCCAGTTGAAGTATGAAAATCAGTTATTACAGAGTACCAGCTAGGCCTCCATGTGACTTTATACATTGCTTGTTGAAAATTGATAGCTTTGTTATTGACAGCCATGGTAACTTACTTTAGCATAGGTGACAAGAATCAACACACGTTGGATACATGGTTTTTATTACATTTTTGTGCTACTAACCCCAACAATTTTCACACTTTAACTTATAAAGAAGCTTGGAACTTGCAAAGACAGAATGAGCTTTTCCATGGAAACTAGACATGACTTTTACATAAACTGTCGCTTGAATGAAAATTCCATGCAACTGCCTTAAATTTTCAATGCTGTAGTAATTTTGAACATTATGGAGTGAATGTACATGTAAATGTACCGGCATACACAATTACACTGTCATAATTTAAACAAACTGTTTCAAATACACAAACTTCATACTTAACAAATAGTTTGTATTTCGGTTTTACATCATAAAAACTGGATATGTTTTTCATAATTGTCTTCACTGCATTTATGACAAAAATCTTGGTTCAAGTTGAATTTGAAACATTTGGTGTGATTTTTTCCCTGATTGAAAGTAGAATGATATGTAAGACTGCATGTTGTGTGCATTTGTTTGTACATAGATCGTATTGAATTTAAAAACTGTTCAGAAATTATGAAATGGAGTCCATGATTTTCTTTTTGTTTCTCAGTAATTGTTTTGTTAAACTTCATATGCATACTTCATGTGGTAATGGAATTCTGGTGTTATTCAGAAGCCAGTTTCAATCATGTATTTAGTCTTGTTGCAAGCCCAAATTTTTGCCTCATTTATGACATGGCACATGACAGAAACTTAACTGTACATGTACTTAGTACAGGAAAGAACTGTGTACTACTATACTACACATGAGATAACCAACTACTTTACTGTACTACTACCCACACAATCTGTGGTAAGTGGTGCCAAAGAAGCAGTTAGTTTTACTTGATTGCACGTACCAGCTACTTTTACTCGCAACTTGATTCAGTTTCAATGGGTGTTCCCTGTTTGTTTCCAGACAAGGCACATCCTCGGGCTTGATGCAAGACTAGACTATCACTGTCCCAGCTATTTGTGTTTGCATTACATGTAGGTAGCATATTTTTGAGTCAGCTCTGCTGAAATAATGGACATCGTCAAAGTCATGATTAACAGTCCTCACTAATGGCCTCTCTAGAAGTGTCAACACCTTATTGCAATTCTATCTTGCAGAAAAATGTGAAGAGTTAATACTTAAATTAATGTTCATGCTACGATGGCTCATCATTCCTCTACATTATCATTAACAGTGTCTGCTCTTTCTTCATCATCACATTGCTCATTGCCCTCCATGTCACTTGTGTGCTCTCTCCTCATCTGCATAGATGCTGACCTTGTTGTCATGGGTGATGACCTGGCGGAGTACAAAGCACTTTGCATCTCTAAGGCAGAATTTACATCGATGGATTGCGCAATGGCGCTTGATGGTGGAGAAGTTGTTTCCAGTAATGAAGACCCTGTGACCAATGATGAAGATGAAGACCCAACCTCTTCGGCAGGTCTCTGACCGATGGCTGGATTATCAAGAGGACTGACTCTGATAGAGCTCTCCCAGTTGGCACTCTGAAGGTCATCGCCTCCCATCAGCTCTGAAAAAGCAGCCGACGCACTCCCTCTACTGTCTGTATTATCTTCGAGAATGTTAGAACCAAGAGTAAGGTTTGTGTTGAAGTGGCTTCTTCCATCATCACAAAGATCTGTTGGAGAACTAACTGTGCTGCTTCGTTCTCTCCGTAATGATTGGTTTCTTGGGCTTCCACTTGATTTCTGTGGAGATGCTGGTATGTTGCTGCCTGCGTCAATGATATTGAAGATGTAGATTCCAGTGTTCCGGCCTTTACCTTGTTTGCTATCTCTAGAGTTAGTCTTTCTGTCTGATGACTGATCATCATCAGGGGCATATCGCTTTGGCATTTTCCTCCGCCGGACAGGTCTACCATCGTGACGCTTATCCTGACTTGATGTCGAAGCTTCTGTTCCAGAATTTCTGTAGGACCTATGTCCTCGTTGCCTTTGCTTCTCTGGTACTTCACCCGAGGACACTCCTGCTTCGACAGTGGACGAGAACAAGACTCCATCATTGAGAACAAAATACGGCCCACCTCTTGAAGAATCTGCTTCTGGTCTTCCAGATTCCCCTTGGGATCCTCTCTTCTCTCTCTTCGAGAGTCTGCCACCATCATTTGAAGCCATTTCGGGCAGTTCCATAGTGCCAGAATTGTTCTCATGCCGACTTGATGAGTGTGGTGCTTCTTCAAAATGCTCTGCGCTGCCTTCCCAATGATTGAAGTTATTCTCTGCACTGCTGCTGATCCCATGGGTGTCAACAAGGCAGGACCCCGACTCCTCTGATGATTTCCTTTGATGTTTGACCGGTCTTCCCCGTCGCCTCCGGGCTTTCATATCGCCATCTTCCCTCCTCTCCTGACGTCTCTTGTCCCGCTCATCCCTTGGACCCCGGCAGTTCTGGTGATGTCGTTTGGCGTGGTAGGAAGTGAAGAAGGCCTTGTTGCAGGACTGGCACTTGAAGTCTCGCTTCCAGGTGTGAGTCTTCACATGCTTCTGGAGCATCTGATGAGTTTTGAATCTGCGGCCGCATTTCTCACACTGTGACTAGATGCACAAAGAAAACACAAAGCCATTATACTACTAGGGCTACATCAACAAAAAAATTGCCTAACAAACAAATTCTACAAAATATCTTCTGAAAGACAATTTCATGCAGGTGCCAGTTCGATATTTTTGTGTGCTGAAAACAGTAAGTGTAATAACTAACAACCACACTCAATACTTGGAACTTGTTTGTTGCAATGGACCTCTGGCCTGTCAATCAAACTGTGCCCATTGACCAATTGGAGGACGCCTTTTAATCAGGTGACCAGGAAAGCCTCGATCAATCTCCGTCACGTGCTGTATGTAAAAGACACACATGGGCAGGGCTTTAGAGCAAAGCCGGAACTTTCAATTGTTGGCATACCTCATTATCTGTGTCGTGAGTGAATTTGTGCTGCCTAAGCGTTGAATGAGTGGCAAACGTCAGGTCACAGAACGGGCATTTCAGGTGCTTCTCCCCAGTGTGGGTCGTCATGTGGGAGATCAGGTGTATCTTTTGCCGGAATGGCTTCTGGCAAATATCGCAGATGAATTTCTTCTCCTCTGCAAATTCAAAACAAAGGTAAAATGCAAACAAGGCGGCATAATTTGTGCATGGGAATCTCTTTCAATAAAGGGGCACCAATCACAAATGCACTGATATAATTTTACCAGATACCTTTGGACAGTTCAGCAGTGAAGCTGCTATTTCACAGCGATGCAACTTTTCAATCCGAAAATTATATTTTGTGTCTATTTTTTTCCTCAATTCCGATTATTTTCCCTTGAAATGTTTTGAATTGCACAATTTATTTTCAAGTCTCCTTTGAAAATATTCATTTATCTTTATGCGGCACTGCCTTGGATCGTGCTGTGGTCTACACTCAATGACTATGTACATGTATCTATAACATAAGACAGTCATTTTCAGATTTTTTGGGCATAGACTAGTTGCATCTCTAATTTCAGTAAATTTGCATAAAGCAGTAGCACGTGATCAAATGTGATTGGGAGAAACTTCTGACCTGTGTGGATTCTGGTGTGGATGCGCAGGTTGCTGGGGTCTGAGAACTGCTTGCTACAGTGGCTGCACTTGTACGGCTTCAGTCCCATATGGGTCAGCATGTGAAGCTGCAGCTTGGTATTGGAGATGAAAGCCCTCGGACAGATGGTGCACTTGAAGCGACGGGATGCCATGTCCGGATGCTTGAACCCCAGGTGGTGGACCAACTGTTTGCGCTGCAGGAACTGCATGGGGCACTGAGTGCAGTGGAATGAAGACCCTGGCTCTTCGGGTACCCCTGTTGAGATTTCATGCAATACATTGAAAGTTTGTAGTCCACAAAGTGGATGGGAATGACCATGTAACTTTGCTCTGAAAGATTCCTCTTACAAACATAGAGCAAGAACAAAAGGTAAGCAAAAGAAAGAAAATTTGAAATACTTAATATGACTATATTTGTTATACACTATTGTTGAGGAGAATCTTTAATACAAATCATGTAAACTTGCACAAACTATGCTGTTTAATGGACAGAAGTTGTACCATGCCACTGGGCGTAGTCTCGACTATACCACGCCTTCAGCTCCTCCCCGGCCATTATCTGTTTGTTAGTGGTGAAGTAGATGTTTCCTCCACTCTGGTGAGCCACAAGGTTCTGATCCTGGGTCTTATTGGCCAGCCTGACGTATCTCATCCAGTTTGATTGGTCCTCGTCAGATATATCGATGAAGTGGCTGACGATACCGCTACGAAAGACCTGTGTTACAGATGTCAAGAAATTTGGGCAAAATTGTATTAATAGTACCAGGTGAGTAAAAGTACACATATCTAGATTTTTACCTCAATGTGCCTGATGTATGAGATCGGAATGAAACATTACCAGTGCACCATGTAAGTACCTCTTCTGGAGAAAGACGTGGTTCTGAAAATTTAAGGTTGATTGATGTTACATCTCACCTTCCAAATCCTATTGGAGTCTGTATCCAGCACGTCACAGTTCTTATTGATGACTTTGCCAACCAAAGGGCCAAACTGCGATCGTGGCTGGATATTCTCCATTGCAATCACACCTTCGGGGGTCACAAAAAGAATGACAACTCATCAATAAATACACAAGGCTTCAAATAGGAAAAATATAATGCTGTTCTTTCATTTTGAGACTGTCATTTTACTGATATTCATAATTATGCAAAGTGTTTCCTACCACATCGGATCCTTTTCCGTTTGGTCAGCGACTCGGCCAGCTTGAGCATGGGTGGCAGGGTTAGCTTTGCCCGGCATGGTATCTGTGCATCAGGGATGATGGATGGTGGGCCATGGATGGTGCAGGTGCTGGCATTGTAGTGATTGCAGTCAAAACACCCTGACGACAAAATTCCACAATTTCAATTTATGTCACCCTTTCTCTCTTTTTTTTTTCAATATTAAATATTTAAAATAAAGTTGTTTCCTCTGCCAAGCACACAGATCAAGTCATTTTAAAGAAAGTGTCAATTTACCTAAAAGCAAGGGGTGGGGATATGACTGAATCCTACATAATATTTTTCCCCTTTTTTTTCAATCTTATATTTGCATTTGAAAGAATGCTTTGAGCTTGTTTTGTCTGGACATGTTCACTGAGGTAAAAACAAGATTTTCAGTACAACACAGAGGTAGGGACACTCACAAACATTTGATGTTTCTTCCTCAAACGGCATTGCCAGGTTCTCAATGGACTCAGTGGCACCCAAATCTAAAGTGGCCATGTCGTCTGTGCTCATACCGGTGACCAGTCCATCTGGTGATATGGACACCATTCCGAGGTCCACCTCATTTGCCCTTTGAGACTTAGAGACGCTTGGAATGGATGGAACGGTCGAGACGTCAAGGGTCTGCGAGGTCAAGGACGGGGTCAGATGTGAGGTCAGGTCTGCAGCGAGCTGTGAGCCGTTGTCCAGAGACTGGATGTTCCAGTAGGACTTCCCTTGGACGTCCTGGCCCATGATGACCACTGGGGCTTGGGCCGATGTGGACACAGAGGTTGTGGCAGTCGACGGCGATGAAGAAGTGATGAACGCATTGGAGGAGTTGCCGGCGGAGTTGCCCGAGAATGACTGGAACACAGACTGCGGCAGGTGGATGTTCTGTGGCATCGAGGTTTGCTGAGGACAGGACATCTGCTGAGTTGAGCTGTCTGGTAACTGGTTGGAGATTTGAGAGACGGGTATGGCTGGGGCTAGGGTGAGCTGAGACAGGGGGATGGACAGTGGGGATTGGATGGCATTCCCAGATACTTGTTGTCCATGATCCGGGGTCAAATGGGTAGCCAGCTGTGAAGCAGACACACCCTGAGAGTTGTTTTGGAACTGGGCCAAAGATAACATGGGTGCATTGGCGGAGAGCGGCCCACGATCCTGCACTTGTTCTGGAGCCATCTGGATGGGACCAGTGATTTTGGAGACAGGTATTGGCTGTCCAGTCATCAGCTGGGACAAGGGGATTGTCCTGGCCTGTTTGGGGCCATTGTTAGTGTCCTTGTTGCCTTGGTTACCATGGGTTGGTAGATGGATGGCAATGCTCATGTTGATCATGGGGTTTTGATTGGCTGGTTGTTGGTTTGTGATACCACTGTCGAAAGAAGACAAAATACATCAAAGCTTGTTATGAAATGATAGCCACAGTGTGATATCAAACTTCAATTTCTTACTTTTGGCCAATGATCACCTAATTCAGAAATCAACAGGTCTAAATGACGCGCAAAGATTACAAAGAGATGCTAAATTGATTCCCACCTGTTACTGTTGCTTATAGGTACCAGTTGTAGGACATTGTTATTACTGTTAGTGCTGTTACTCCCTCTGGTCAGTTCAGGCTGGATGTTGAATATCATCTGTTCACCACCTTGCTTTGTCATGAATGCATTTGCTAGGCCTCCTGTCCCACCAGTTCCATCCCTAGACAGGACCAGCTGGGAGCCCATCAGTGTGTTCTGGGGTGTGCTCTGCGTTGTGCCTGCTGCCGGCACCACGCTCGTGAGGATGGATGGGACCATCATCTGAGTCCCCAGCATTTGGGGCGTGTTCACGGTGTTATGGGCTGGGATGGGGCTTGCGTTGATGTTGGCAGGGGCATTCAGCATCTGCACGGCGTTCATGAGGGCGAAGTTCTGGGAGGCTGCAGACCTACTGGTCACAGTAGGCTGGGCCATCATCTGGGTGGTCAACAGCGCGTTCTGGGGTGCGATGGCAGGTGTGACAGTCGACAGGATGGACTGCATGGATCTGCCCTGTTGTTGTGACGAGACAGTCTGAAAGCTTCCTGAGATGTTACCTGCGGAACAAATAGAACTATTTAAGACTGGAACACATCCATTTGATGCAATCTTTCACTCTAACTTGCCAGGAGAGTGAAATTTCGAAGCTAGCTATTAGCCTACCTGAGTTCTGCAACAGAGGGCCATCAATATTTGCCACCTCACCAGCTGACACAGAAGGGGGAAATGTCAGTTGGTTCAAGAGCTGCCGGTCAACATGTACCATGACGGTATTCTGCATGGAGGTCGGAATACTGGCTGGCATCTGCAGACCCAAGGTGCCCTGGAACAAAGGTACAAAATGTGTAACGTAATATTATGGCTGTCACATTTTAATTCTTAGATCTTAGATTTTAAACAAATTAAAGAGATAACAGATTTGCATTAGAACAAAGTGATTGCACTGTCGTATGGGAATATCCTCTGTAGAGAAGAGATAGGCTTAGATCATGTTTTGTTAAACGATTTTCAAATGAAGATGACTTTGTGCACAACTGGTTAAGTGTGCATAAGCAGGCCACCTGAAGATTTCCATCCATACCTGCGATACTGCACCTGCATTGTGAGTTTGTCCAGGTACTGTAGCATTTACTACAGCACTCACAGCATTGCTGAGCTGATCAACATTGATCGCTGCAAGCGAATCACTCATCATCTTGACAGATACACTGGAATGCAACCTGTAATGGATAAATTTATAAGTTACACAAATAAATCAATTGTAAACAATGATTACAGTGTATGACATTAAAACCTAGTGCAGATCCAGTTTACTAAAGCCATGGGTAACTGGGTATATTACTCCTTATTAATATTAATGATTTTGGCATTAAGTGGAGCATGTATAGGCCACAAAATACTCAAATGCATGCCAAAATTGAGATATCGTGCAATATTGGGATCCAGGGCATTGGTTCATAAATATAGCACATTTCCAATGGAAGTGCCCCTTGCAATGGAAAAGAGGCCTTGCCCCCTTCAGAACCAAATTCAAGGCCCGATAAACTAGGACTAACGTTAGGCTATATAGGAGATTACTAGAACAAGGGTTGCTTAGTTGTGGAAAGTAATTTTGGAATGGTAAAATAAAATAAAAACTTAAAAGAACTCTTATTTTTCTTAATTATTTAATAGGTATGGGGTAGTATAGTAAACAATTGCCGGGCTCCAGTACAGTTACGGGATCAAAAATAAAACACAGCTAACGCGAGTTTCCATCCTACCGTCCCTGTCAAAACAAATGTTTGATTCAAATTTAAAATGTTAACGATTTGGTTTCCGTAACAACAACGCGAATGATCTTGGTAAACCTACTCGGTTGGCTCTCAATTGCCTCCAGGACTAAACAAGCTGCCGTGTGTACACAAACCTTCGAGAATAAAACAGAAATGTATTACTATACGAATAAATTACATGAAAAAACACACATTTTACCTCAGTAAACATGAATTTGTATGCAGTATGCACAGTGAATTCAGTCCATCAGTGCTTGTTGTTGACGGCCATAATGAATGGTTGAAACCATTCGAAGCAAGTCCCACTTAGAAAACCGAACGGTAAAATTAAGTAGAAAATGTTATTTAAACTAAGCAATATTCAACATAAAAATATTGCAGGCTCCATTGTAATGGACAAAATGATAAATTATATGCTATAAGTATCACAGATTCAAAATCATCTTTAATTTCAATATGTGTATGTGCTGCATCTCCCCTGTCTATAAATGGTCTGTTCTGTGAACTTGTGACCTCTCACCTGGCCAGACATTGACCTACCTATCAAAATTTCCCGGGAAGACTGAGAAAAGCACATGTGTACCTGTTCCTGTGGTTAAACAGTAGCAACTTTCTTAATATCCTGTGTCATCACTGCAGGTGGAAATGTACAGGTCAATATTCACTCGGGTATGTTATTCATTTGGTTCCACGTGTATGCCATTTATTTGCAGTGAAGAATCTGCACAGTGTTGGGGCAAACTAACGTTAAGTTTTGACTTGTTTGTTTGTGTGTGTGAAATCGTGTAACGAATGAGAATACTGCAGCTGCTGAGTGCTGTACATCACTGGTTCTTAACGTGCTGCTAGAGTATTGTAGTAATATTGTGGTGTTAGTGTGTACTTTTAGTTCACAAGGATTATTTTGAGACCCCCCCCCCCCATAATTTCCCTAAATTTCCCCTGCCATCTTTCCACAAATTTGGGGCCCAAAAGGAATGGAAAACAACCTTTTGTTAAGAGGCTCACCTGCTTAGAAAAGTTTCAAGTTGAAAAGAGAAAAACTAAATTATGGCACTTCGATTTGAGAAAGACTTTAACACTTTTGTTATGCACATTGGCATGCCATATAAACCCAGAACTGGGATCACATGACCTGCCGTCTGACCTGCTCGAGCAGACGACAGTTTAGTTTGGAATATTTGACCACAAATTGTGTCTTTTCTATTAAACGTTTGAACATTAGCCTTAAAATGCATTAGTAATCTATACCCAAAATCACATAGTTTTTTACTTTTGAGTATCACTCACAACTGAAAACTTTATTCTCAATATCCTGAATGTTGGAGATAGCCTTGAGTGTAGTCATCACTTCAGGGATACTCATCACGAAGTATCACGCACGGTCTCGCGGTAAACGGGAATCGAATTTGGTCATCGAAAACACATGTCCATCGGAAACTCATGACCCGACGATATATTCGTGGTGTCCTCTTCAGTAATTAGGCCTAGCAAGGTTAAATTTTGGAAAAAGGGCAGGGCTTTAATTTTTGTAGGGAAATTTGGGGTAAAAATGTTGACGAAGATGCGACATTTCAATTCAGGGCCGCACAGTAGTGAATTGTACACGACATTGGCCGAATATTTCTAGATGGGAAGATTATAATTGAAGATACTGATGGAGATACTGCTTTTATCATTAAGTTATCTGTTTGTTTTGACAGGTGGCAGGATTTGCTGGGAGAAGATACAGCACAACAGTGAAGTCTGTGGAAACAGATGTTGTTGAACGAAGTAAGACTACAACTAAGAATTGTGATGTACACTTACTGGCATATTCGCCAATCGCCATGGACATATTTCATTCACAGACCTGCATGCATTAAGGCTAGACCCAGTAACTGGGGCGCCGAACTCCCTTTTTTCATTTTGGAGGTTGACGGTCGTTCTAACACCCCGGAGAATCCCATAGAGTTTAGACGTTTTGTACACAGAAAAAATTAAACTTCACTGTACTTGCGCCAAAAATTGAAAATCGCTCCATCCCCTCTCCGATTGTCAGGGATGAAATGCAGCTCAGTTTGTACGCACGATCATTCCGTTTTATGAACATTTATGTTTTCTGACTAAACCCACACGATCACCGTAGATGAGTGCGGCGGCCATCTTGTGTGACTCTGCACCATGCACATGCGCTGATGTGATCGTCTGGTTTTCCATCGGAAAACAATGATTTTGATCACACGGAATGATCGTGAGTACAAATAAATAAGCTGCATTTCATCCAGCTGTTAAGCATACAATTTTGCTGAACTGCTATTGTGCGTCAATGATCAACACAGGTTACCAGCCAAGTGACTCAGTATATATCTATTGCTACCAAATGGTTCTCAATGCATTTTAAAGTTTGCTATTAAATGACATACTTAATTATGCAAAGTGGCTCTTTGAAATTAGGGCACAAGATTATCTTTTACATAGGAAATAAACAATGTTTGATTCATTTTCTGTTGATTTTTTACACAGGTGTAAATAAAGTGACGCTTCTGGGCAGAGTCGGTCGAGATGCCGAACTCAGGGGGTCAGATACGAACCCTGTGGCACTGTTTCCGTTAGCAACCAGTGAAACATTCAGGATCAAGAAGGGCGGCGAATCGGACGGTATGTAATCCACAAAAGTCATTCCTGATGAAATTAGTCTGTGTTGCTTGTGCACTGAGTACTTGCCATAACTAGCTATCATCAGTAGCCCCTATTGGACCTATCAGGGCTTCAACCTAGCTGTGTTATCCCGGAGTACAACCACTGACCTAGGGCCTGTTTGTTTCATGCCCAAGATCACAGATCCTACTGATCCGCTTCCCATTTAAGCGTATCCTACATGGGACGTGGATCCGCTGATTTGGGATCCCGTGCGTTAAACAAACAGGCCCCTGGAATTGCTACATAAGCTGCAGAGCTAAAATCTGTGGCCTTCATTGCCTCGGTCTTTGGCCTTGATGACCCCATCAAATTTTCCACTTCACGTTTTGGTATTCCAGTGAAAGTTCCCCTTGCATTGTAAAAAATTGCCCAGCTCCTTGCATTGGAAAATTGGATCTGCATCTTGCATGGATAAGTGGCCCTGCCTCTAGTGCATATAGGAAAAGTGGCCTTGCCCCTTGCATACAGAAAAAAGTTACCCCGCCTCTCATAAGAAAAGTGGGCTTGCCTTATGCATGTTGTACTCTGTGGCCCTGCCCCTTAAGTGAAAAGTTTGAGATGAAATTTTGGAAAGTTCTTTTTGTCTGGAATGAAATGCAGTTTGATATTTTGAATGTTCTGGCACTTTGCTTACATTTTCAGAGTTGAGACAACGAACAAGCTGGCATAGGATCAATGTGTTTAAGCCTGGCCTGCGTGATGCCGTCAACAAATACTGCAAAAAGGGGTATGTACATACTCACACAAAATATGTCTTGAATCTTCTTCACAACCCTCCTGCTTCTTTCCCCTTACTCATCAACCACTTGTGCCTCAGATTCATGTCTTTGAAGACTTGTTTTGTTATTTGATTGTCCTCATGATAAACTCTGCATTATGAAAACCAGAAGATTGGAATAAATGCCATCTTCTAACAAAACAAAAGGACCAATGATGTACTACATCTTAGTCCCTTTTCCAAACCTTGGCTCAGGCTCTGGCTCTGGCTCCATTTCGTGAATCCATTGTAAAATAACAGGTATCAAAATAGAGGCTTTTGGCTACGGTACGTGTACGTGTAGATTCCCTATTTCGAACAGGAAAACAGATTCAGATTCAAGTCACAACCTATATTTCAGTACATGGATGACAGTGCTGGAGCGGAGATTTGGAAAAGGGCCTAACAATACTTTGAAGTGTGAGCATTGACAGTTTTGACTAATATATTGGAGAGAAGTTTCTTTTCTCATTTTTGCCCATGGATCTGGATTTCTTTGACAAAAACCAAAGTATGATATTACCTTAAGTGTGAGCATTGACAATTTTATGTATCATGTATGTTTAGTTCCAGAGTGTTTGTCACAGGAAGGATAAGCTACAGTGACTACTACAATGACAGTGACCAGAAAATCATGACAACCAACATAATTGCAGGTAAGCCAATGCAACTCTCATCTCAAAGTTGTTTCTGTTTGGGGTAATTTGGGACTGCAGAGCACTGCATGTTGTCAAATAGAACAGCACTCAGTAGCCAAGTGTATGGGGTATTATCGTGAACCACAGCAGTGATTCACCAGTAAGCGTAGTACTGAATAGTAAAGCATAGCACTATGTTTTGTAGCGCACTATACATGTAGGTTTAATGTATAACTAGTTTATACATTAAAGTGTCATATGGTATTGCACGTGTATACAAGCTTGTGGTTTTTTGTAGTGTATCATAGCTTTGATGTAAAAAATTTCACTTTATAGATAAAACTGGTGCATGGTGTTTTTAGTGCTCTATGTGACTCGGTCGTTTAAATAGCACAGCACAGAGTACCTGTGTTAAGCGGGTTTTTTTTGTACAGTATCCTTGATGTACAAACAGCATCATGAACATAGCACTGTGTTGCTGGGTGCATGAGGTTTTCTACAGTACAGCAGCTTTGATTTATATGCACAATAGCCTTGCTCTGAGCACATGTAGGTAGGTTTTTGGTGTTTGGTAGTTTGCTACAACTTTCACGAACCATTACAAGAGTTTGTGATGTGTTGTGTCTCAGTTTAGAGTGGCATCAACGATTTTGCTTCTGATGCTCTGCATGCATGTGTATTTCCTGATATGCTACGATCATTGGACTAACAACATATGCGCAGGCTTGTTGTAATGTTGTGGATTGTGGACTAAGTTGTTTTCAATGTTTGAAGGATGAAATCATTTCTCTGCTCTGATCCCAGCTCTCAGATTTAGGGTAGCCTAACTAACTGGCTAGAAGGACACACACCCAGGGCTTGAAAAAGTACTAGCCCGGCGTACAATGTCTAGCAAAAACCTGGGCTAGCTAGATTCACTTCCTTGGTTGCCCATTGGGTATGGAAACAAAATTAAGAACCTACATATTAAGGTATGGATCAAAATATGTACGGGCTAGTAAAAATCTAAATGGGCTAGTAAAATCTAAAGTATGCAGGCCCGATGGGCTAGCCAGGAAAAAAAAGTTAGCGCAAGGCCTGCACACCATGTGAACTGTAAGCAGTCAAGTTCAGAGAAAACTCCACAGTTGCTCCGCTTCTTTTTCTTCCTTCTCAGATGATGTGATATTCGTGGGGAGTGAGGCAAAACTGACCACTTCCGATCTGGAATACACAGGGTAGGAAGGTTCAGCAAGACTCTTCCCTTTGAGATTACGGTGGACTCGTACATCTCACTGGCTCAATGTAGGACTGTAGGATCTGTTTCTTGGATGGTCCAACATCCCCACCCACTTTTCCCTCTCCTTTGAGTCGGAGATTGTCTTCCACCAGACTTGTTGAAGTCTGAAGACTTGTCACCACACATAAAGCAGTCTGAAAGCCCACTTAGTGGGTCAACTCTTGTTAAACCACAAGTCTGCCTAACTGCCAGTGGAAATCATTGGTCAGAGGGCAGCTCACATGATCAAAACTTTGTACTTTACAGACCTGGGGTCAATTTCACGAAGCCCTACGATCAATCGTAACTTGAGTTACGAAGGATAACCCATCTTAGGGGGCCTATCCTACATAGGACTGAATGCATCATAAGTCCTACGATTGATAGTAAGTTACGACAAGTTTGGTGAATTCAATCAAATCAATCAGTTGGAGCAAGCGCTTCGGCAGCGCTTTGCCGCATCTACCTTCGGGTACTCCTTTTGTCTTCTGAGGGCCATCCCCCAGGCAGCCACCATCCCCATCTCAGCAAAATAATGATCCATCTGACGCAATCATGTGTGATGTGGACACCCTACTATGCGAGTCCTACCAGTAGGTTCTCTCATCTAGAGAATTCACCTAGCAGGATCACTCGCATTTAATCTTTTGGTGAAATTGACCCCTGATGTCATTATGTGCACCTTTTTATAGATTACGGAGTGAATCATGAATGCTTACTTTTGAGTCTCAACTGAAATTACATCATTAGGGGTACAGTATTTCCTATTCTTATTGGAAGTTTCCAAATTTGAAAAGATTTTGAGAGACAAATGAAAGACCATAATTAGTTGACTTATTCTATTTTGTACACATTATGTATACGTAAACACTGCACTTTATTTTCTGTTGGCAGGCTTAGGCATGTAATGGATAATCATGAGTTACAAAGATCAGATTAAGGGCATGCATGCATGCATGCTGTATAATGTTAAAATACCGAAACCCCAATTAAATGTAGAGTGCACACTAATAATTACCCAGCACAAAATATCTGGTATCCAGTCTTTTTCTCCATAAGGTATAATGCCAGCCATGTATGTAATCATGTTTCATGATGGTTTGTTTCATCTTGATTTGGCCAGGGGCCGGTGACACTCGGTATTAATGCTAAAAGCAGAACACAAATTATGCGTGGATCTTTGGCAGTGTTGATCAAATTCACATGTGGCCTTAGTGAATCTGTCTTTGCAGTGTAATCATGTGTCAAATTTGAACATGCAGGGCTGGTATACTTTTTGGAACCATAGAACTCTTTTTTGATATAAACATAATAAACCTTCAGTGAACAAAAAAAAGCAGCAACTCCATAATTTACATTATATATCATCAGCAATTAACAAAAACAACTAATAGTAGCGATTAGCTAATGACTAGTACAGCTTGAGCTTGCACACTTTTCTGTCGTACTGGCTACAGCCACTTCCCATAGACTTTAAGTGTGTACTCTGCAGCCATAGCCATTTGGACACCGCCAAAATTGCAAAGCCAACTCTATCATTTACATTATGTATATTTACATCAAAAAATAAACAAGCATTTTTATACAATAAACCATTTATATTGCTAGAGTAAAAACTGTAGTCTAGTTATCTGGCAGAAAACTCTATGTTCTGTTCTGCTCTGCACATTGTATCATAATCGGCAAGAGATATTAAATAAAAAGAAATATTGATCATGATGATTTAAAGCTTCTCGCTACCCCCTTTATATTTCAGATTTACAGAAAAATACCTACAATCTTTTTGAAGAGTAATTATCAACAATTTCAGAGTAATAGTTCCATCTGATAATTTTTTTAAAATTGATGTATGTACAGTAATTTCTCTGAAACCTACTGTTGGATTTCGTGAGTACTCTATCTCATGTGGAAGTACATGTGTACATTATTTATCAATTTTCACTCCAAAATGTTGCCAACCTACTGGACGGTACATACTTCACGTAAATAAACTAGCAGTCTTGGAGAGCATTATTTCTATCAGTCGAAGACCTGTACTAACTATATGTCTTTTCACACTACATGTGTATTTCCTTTTCGATCCGTGTTGAAACTAACCCGGATCCGCCCTGGTTCTGCTTAGCAAGTTTTTGAACCAGATTGAAATGACGCAACATTCAATTCACACTTTGTTTTTGGTGAACCAGCTCATCATACAACACAGATCACAGTGAAAAATGAAGTTTGGAACCGGGTTGAGATTTTCAACCCTGGTACCTACCAGGGTTTATTTCGCTCCTACCCGGGTTGGTTCGGGGTTGAACATTTTCAAGTGTGAAAAGGGTTTAAAAAAATATATCTTGGGGTTCGATCTGGTTCCAACCCAGAGAGTTTGGATAAGAGAAAAGCCCTTAAAAGGTAACAGTAACACTTCAGAGTTTAACAAGATCTTCTCCTCCACTACCTATGCACCTTAGAAATACCCTTTAACGAAGCACATTTACCTTGATTATTTGTTCCTTTGGTCTAATGCTCCCAACCTCCCATTGACTCATGATAAATGATTAGAGCTCCCATTGTTTTCTCCGCAACGGGAAACCCATAAAAGTGGCTTCATGGAGAATCTGAATTCCCACTACCTTTATGTCCAATCAGGACTTCTGTGCAAGTACATTTACCAACGTGGAAATTATTAGACTGTAAACAGGTAAAGTGTAAAAATGGCATCCTTAATCATGCATTTACAAGTTCAAAACGAAAGACTTAACAAAGAAAGACATTTGAAGGGGCTGTGACATCATAGCCGGTTCCATGATTAAAACGACCAATCATTTCAAAACAAACCTCCTTTTTTCTTCTTCTTTTTTTTTTACCGTGACAATTTTCAAATCAGATTAAGCAAAAAGTCAAAGAAAAGGCATTTCTGTCACAGAGTGCGATACAAGATAATGAAAAGTGGAATTATATGTAATATTTTCAGGTGGGCACAAGTTTTATTCATGTTAGAGCAAATGTTAAACCAAAGCTCATAAATAATTAAATGTATTCATAATAAAAGCATCATGTTGGTCCATCTATTGGATAGAAAGGGTCCATTGTCACAGAGTCTGCTTAGCAGAAAATCCATTACGCTCAGCAGATATCAGCTGAGCACCAGTTGTCCCTGCAGGCAGTTTATGATATTTCGGTTGGTAACCTAATTTCTGAGTATATTTTTGTGCTATAAAACTGGTGTGTTTAGCTGCTGTATGAAATCCGTCCCTGGTTCTTGGAATGCTGTTTTTCCTTGACATGTTGTTTTTCCTTGACATGATGCAAATCCTTTTTGGATACATGTACTTTCATTGGAAGTGAGGAAGGCTCCCCAAAAGTTGGTATTCCTACTCAATTTGTGGGAGCTCAGACGTATTCGTCTTTCATATCCGGCTTGAATGGGTTGGACAGCTTTCTGACTGAGCCGTTAGTGCTGCCCTTCTTCTTCGGAGAGGAAAACGATGACCGGTCTTCGGCATCGTTTTCGATCAGCGACTTCTTTGGTGACCCCATGCTGTACATGGAGATTCTCTTCTGGGAGTCTTCATCCCGGGAATGCTGGCGGAAGACCACCACATCATTGACGCCGCTGTCGTCACCATCTTCTGTCTCTGAGAGGTGCTTGATGGCCGAGGCGTTGCTTCCATCTCTAGTGGAAATCATGTCATTACTGTCCATGGAGGAGATGCTGGGAAGGCGCTTTGGAGCAATGCCCTTCTCCTCCAGGATGTCCAAGACACATCTGTGGATGAAGACGTATTGTTGCTGTCCGGGAAGATTGAGGAGGAATGGAACAAAACAGAAAATTACTTTTTGAAAAATTGTCCCGATGAGCAACATCATTATCAGAGGCTGCGCCCCCGATTTTGTGTTTTTTCCCTGATTCAATGAATGGGGAAATGGCATCTTCCCTGCATACAAAGTTATCAATTCAAAGAAAGACCTTACTTGTGATACATCTATCTTCCAAAGGATAAGATCAGCTATCTGCCAAAGGCAGTCCCAGTGCAAATATGTCATCATCAAGCCTCGGTGTTTCCACTTACAATCAAATACATGTAACTCAAAGGCTTCCATAAAGATCCTGCTTGGATTGAAATGCGTCAGGCCCTCCTAATTCGATAAAGATCCTGCTAGGATCAAAACACGTCAGGCCCTTCTAACTCGATAAAGATCCTGCTAGGATCCAAACGTGTCAGGCCTTCCTAACTCGATAAAGATCCTGCTAGGATCCAAACGCGTCAGGCCCTACTAACTCAATGAAGATCCTGCTAGGATCAAAACTCGTCAGGCCCTTCTAACTTGATAAAGATCCTGCTAGGATCCAAATGCGTCAGGCCTTCATAACTCGATAAAGATCCTGCTAGGATCCAAACGTGTCAGGCCTTCCTAACTCGATAAAGATCCTGCTAGGATCCAAATGCGTCAGGCCTTCATAACTCGATAAAGATCCTGCTAGGATCAAAACGTGTCAGGCCCTCCTAACTCGATAAAGATCCTGCTAGGAACGAAACGCGTCAGGCCCTCCTAACTCCAAGCATTTGATAAATTTCAGGTCATTATTTTGGCTGATGAGCAGTTTGCAGCATTTTATTTCTTGTTTATTACTTGTAATGTAAATTTCCTAAATTTTAAGCGTCCTATGCAGATGGTCTGTGCAAGAATTGAAATATATCATCTCAGTCTGGACTCTGGAGATGGTAATTATTAATTAATTTACCTCTGTCTGCACCATGTAGCTTCGATGCATTCTCAAGTCACACACCACACTCAGGATGTCAATATAGGTGAACTCCTCCATGTGTTTGATCAGGCGATCCAAACAGATGAAGGTTCCTGTACGACCAACTCCCGCACTGTAAGGAAAAGGCAGCCAATGTGACTTCATTCCCTTTGATTAGACTCTACTCTCAAGATGTGCCTTACACAAGCTAACACAAGCTTCACCATGAATATGAATGTGTACACTCCTGCATTCATCTTAAACTAGATGGATAGCAGAGTTCTGTTGCCACTGTGATACTTCAGACCACAATTACTCTATAATTATTGTTACTTGTTTCTCCAATTAGACTATGTTGAGCAAACTATGTATTGTTGTTGTTTGGGGGTTAGGTTTTGTGTGTGTTTTTTTTTCATTCAGTCAGTTTCCCAAGTGGTTATTTGATGATTATATTACCGGTAATTAAAAAGCTGTATCCTCTTTCAGTGATTCCCCATGTACCGTTCCCAGGTTGCAGCATTGCTGCGAGTATCAATGAAATGATCCGAGAATCAATGAAATGATCCTTAGGATATAGCGGTATGTGCGTGATAATTGACTATTAGGGATACCACCAACATAGGGCTGGATAGCTCAGTTGGTAGAGCACCTGTACGGCATTTAGGAGGTCGCCAGTTCGAATCCCGCTTTAGTCAATATTTCTTTGTTCACCTTTCAATTCAGTCAGTTTCCCTGATTATTTGATGATTTTTTTTAAAGAGAAGGTTGAAATACGTTGTGATAATGATGGCTAACCTGCAGTGGACAACAGTTGGGTTTCCTTTCTTTGGAATCTGTTCCTGTACAGTCCGGATGAAGTTCAGCAGTGTCACACTGCAGTCTGGTACCCCGTGGTCTGGCCAGGCCAGGTAGTGAAACTGCCTGACCTTCTTGGTGTTTTCATTCTGTGTGTGGAGATGGAAACATTCTTATTAAATAGTGCAAGGAAAACACAGACTAATACCAGCTTTCACTTGAACATGGCAGGAACAAATTTGTATTAAAGGTGGGAAGGCAGTTTTCCCTTGACAAAAGGCACATCTGTGACTGTGAGAGAAGCTAATATGCCGTCAGTTCTAAAGGATTTATAATGGGAATGGACTATTTTATTGTTAGCCTGGTAGTTATAAATAGGCCCTACAAATTTGTATAGAAATGCCAAGCTCAGAAAGTTGTTGTTGCTATAAATCAAAAACGAAACCAACTATAATGAGGAAATGTAATTTGAATTGATCTTAACTGGTTATCAGCTTTTATCGGTTTATCGGACAAGTTTTGTGGAAAATTAATATAATGCAGCATTGCAAAATGAAGATGTTTGCATCCATTTCTTGCTGTCAAGAAGTCAAGAATCGTCAAGAAGTATCATTGGTCTATTGTACAGGCTGGATAACTTTAATCTGGTTGATAGCTAGGATGGAGGTTCTTGGTGTCCTGTCCCACTTACCCTGACTAGAGTGAAGTCCCTTATATTCCAATCTTCTTGCTCATCTGTACTTGTCATGTTGACTTGAATGTCACCGTGTTGAAATGAGCTGTTATCCTCCTCCCAGTACTGGTCGCACTTGACCTACAACCATGTAAAAGTGACAGTTCAAAGTCTCTGAAGCACAGCTGTTTGCATATTTCCATATTGTATATATGCCAAGAGCCTAGCATATTTTGTTTCTTTTTTAAACAAACAAAACACTGACTTTCCCGTCTCCTCAAAATTCCCCTTGATTATTGAAGAAAATTGTGGGTAGCCATTTCAGTCTATCAAAATGATAAAGAAAATTAGGGTAGCACTTAAAGACTAACTAGGAGAATAATTAAGCTTTGTAGTAACAACCACTTCAACAGATGTAAATATGCTAGGCTCTTGGCATATCTAGTGAAGTAGTTGTTGCTACGAAAGCTAAATGCAGTTATTCTCCTAGTTAGTCTGTAAGTGCTAACCTAATTTTCTTTATCCTTGATTATTGTTTTACAGACTGTGTTGCTTGGGATAAGTTCTTCAATCTCCATGCTAAACTCAGTGATTTTATATAGAAACTATGCTCATTTTCAGTAGTCTGAAGAACTGGGAATGTTGCACACAAAATGGAAGTTCCTCAAACTTTGGAAGAATGATGAGTAGAAAAAAACAAGTAATTTAGCAGTATGATGATAACAAAATAAAACCAGTAGATGATATTAAATATATCTGCCCAGCCAAATCAATAATTTGTTTGTATAACAAAAGTTATACAAAAAATAAAGAAGTTTTGCGGTGACACCATGTAATCTCTTTTGTGAGAGTGTGTGGTTCTGAGAAGAATCAGTGGTATATTCTTGACGTTCTGAACAGTGTGCTCTGTTTGTCCTCAGGAGAGTAAGCACACTGTTCGGAACGTTGAAAATATACCACTGATTCTTTTCAGAACCACACACTCTGACTGAAGATAATTACATGGTGTCACCACAAACCTTCCTTATTTTTTACTACATCCAGTCCACCATGCATAGCTTCAAGTCTTATTTAAAAGTTATAATACAATTTAGACAAATGCCAAACTTCTAGCAATCTATATGAAACAGGATTACTTACAGTTGATTTCTCTATGAGCTGCGTCAGCATGACTACGATCGCTACGTCTTGTTCCCAAATCATTCTCCACATATCATCCACTGTTCCAGGCAAGGGACCCTGACAGGCAATGTACTCCCTGGGAGAATCGTAGCCCTGAGGCACCATAAAACAATCAAATCAACAGAATCAAATCACATAATTTGCACTAATTAGTAGGTGTTTCTAAGCTACCTTTTACCTTTTAAGACCATATTCATGACTGGAGAAAGGAATTTAATGAAAGAAAATCAAAGAAAGTGTCTAGATCATTTTCAGCACAGAAATAAAATGAATTCATTTAAACTTTTCTTGC
Organism: Astropecten irregularis; assembly: GCA_963971285.1. Classification (NCBI taxonomy): domain Eukaryota; kingdom Metazoa; phylum Echinodermata; class Asteroidea; order Paxillosida; family Astropectinidae; genus Astropecten; species Astropecten irregularis. Next base: position 14,004,868 of record OZ020252.1, on the reverse strand, counting down.
TTCATAATTATGAGGTGATATTGGTCATAATTACTTATGATTGAGGGACCAATGTCACCAGGGCAAATCTTCTTGTAATGTAGGGAAACTGTATCCATTGATATTAAAGAGGTCATTTTATTGTACAGCACTTAATGATTTCAGTCTAACTTGAAAGCAGATGTCACATTGACCTATATGTTACTGGAGGAACTGTGTAAGATATCATGTCCCACTCTGACGGCATGAACCAAGGTATATATAAATCTAATGGTTGCAGGCTTTATTTCCTCTTACAAAATAATGTAAAGACATTTAGGTAGACCTCTACAAACAAGCGTAAGCAGACAGCATTTTCACACACTTACCGCGATGTAGTTAGCATTGATGTAGTCTGATCCCTCTACATCATCAATAGGGCTTAGCATGACTCGTGTACGATCAACTGTAAGCAAGCAAATGAACAAAGGGAAGTTCACATCCTGTATAAGGAGCTAATTAAAGTACTTCTGATGGAATAGAAATGGAGTCGAACCCAAGACCTGTGGGATACCACAGTGATTTGTCCAGGCAAATATGAAGGGGCTAGCTCTTCAGGGTCAAATATCTTTGCTTTGTGTACTGGCCATATTCCCCATCTATTAGCATCTTTACTACTGCTGTAAATAGCTAGCCACCACCTGAGATACATGCAACCCCATGATGACTGCTTGGCCCCTTTGAAGTCAATTATCTTTGCCATGGGTGCCAGTCAGAGGCAATATAACCTGTTTTTAAAACTGTCGTACATATAGCAGTAATGACCCAAGGTATTTACATGTGAAAATCATTCTCTCTACAGTGGAACACCACTATAACGAAAACCGCTATACCGAACATCATTCTTGACTCCCAATTTCTTTATGTACAGTGTATAGGCATGGTGAATAGTGATCTCTATAACGAACGACCACTAAAACGAACAATTTCTGTGCATCCTGGCGTGTTCATTATAGTGGCGTTCCACTATATTTTTGTCCTCCAGTGTATGTTGAAAGCAAGACCTTTTCAAAACCAAAGTATATGACCTGACACCGACGCAGGATCCTTCCCTCTAAAAGGAACTATCAAAAATATCATCATGAAATGAACAATTGATACATAAGATTGAGAATGTAGTACACAAGCTTGTAGGCTAATCATATCGTGAAACATGTTACCTTTGTTGCTACTGAACAGCAACAACGGTATTTTTCTTGTGAATCAAAAGGTCATTGTGTATCTTATACCTAGACTTACATGGTAGGATGTTGGTGTAGCGATTCTTGCTAACATTAGCTGCCAGAACAGCTGCATTGCTGGTCATCTTGCGGCCAATCTTCATGATGGACTCGTATTCCCTAGAGAAGGCATAGTGGCAGTGGGCATTCATGACCTGGAAGTCATGGCAGAAGTCGGTCAGCTGGACTGGGCGGGAGAAGCGCTTGTTGGTAGAGACTCTGGTCATGACTCCAACAGGCAGAGGCTCCATGGACCTCGCAGCCATGTACTTGCCATAATTTCCCCTGCAGCAACAGCAAATCAGAGGCATTTTCACTGAACAGCTGCAAAGCACAGGAATATCCAAGGCAAAGAAGATCATTGCTTACCAAACACAGCTAGGTTCCCATCCAAAATCCAATGTAGACTGCCTGATATTTCATAACCATGAAAACTTGCTAAGCAGAAATTCATGCGAAGAAGCTCCCAGCTGAATTTCCTTTACACTTACTGGTAGAAATTTTAACATTTTTTTAAAAACCCATATAAATTATATGGAACATCAAAATTTACGAGGAAGCTGTCATCGGAGTGTAGAATACTTCAGCAAAATGAGCAAAAAACAAATTGTGGGAATTTTTGCCATACATTGCAAAGGTGCACACTTTGGGCCACTATTCATAATTTGAATAATATGCTTTTTCCATTTTGTGGAAATCCTGCTGTTACCACTGTTGGTAAAGCTTGTTCTATCATCACAATTTGTGTCATAAATGAGGATTTCAGAGGAAAACCATCAAAAACTGCAAAAATGTGTGAGGAATTAATAACCCTATCATAAATTGTTTGTCTGTTACAAAGGATGATTCCATGGATTATTTCCATTGAACATTTAAGCAGTAAAAACACTGGCACCACATACCTGAATTTACGACCCATGATGATGCCGATCAGAATAAGCACAATGACGAAGAGTAATATTAGCACCACACTGATGCCAGCTACGATACCAGAGTTATCCTCCGCTGCATCAACAAACAAACATACAACAAAGTCACATATAAAACAGTGGATTTATATCCAGTACAGGAATCAAACTGAATAGCAGTTAAGTAATGGGCCCATTTTCATGGAATCCATTACGGCCTATTTTGTGCTTACGGGCACTGCTACGCACACAATTTGTTTCATGGAATCTGTAAGCAATTCACTTTCGGTTAGCAAAGAATTTTTAGGGTGACCGTGATTATTTTCTGCTAAATAGCGCTGTCATATGCATTATGCAGAAAGTCCTTGCTTAGTGCAGCGAGAAAGACAACTCTCCTGTGAAATATGCTGACCGTAAGCAAAAAAGTCTTCTATAGTAAGCGAAGACTTTTTTTTACTAACTGTAACAAATTTCATGAAATTGGGTCCCTGTCTAATACCAGTTGAAAACACGGGACCAGTGGGCCACTAACTTCATCCACCAAAACCAATTCCACACCAGGGTAGTTATCAATAAAGCTTAGAAATTTCACTAATCCAAAAATATTCCCCAGGTTTGAAAAAAGCTGCCTGATTTCAAAGATTGATTATGAAACAGCAAGAATCTTTTTCTTGATTAACCTTGCAGGGGTTGAACATTCACTGTATGCTGTCAGAATTTGTTTCCTTTGTTAAATTTAAACTGTCAAATCTTACAGATGAATCACACACTGTAATGGAGGCCACATCTTTGTATACTGAATCCATCAGAAAGTCTTGATTCGTCCAAAGAAAATATTTGAAGTGTACTTTTCTTGTCTTGTACACAATTTTCATTTAGAGGTAAATGGAACAGGGAGTGTATACAGACAAGGTAGAAATGTGTTTTTGATCCCTGCAAAAGGATGAAAACATTGAGCATCAAAGCTTAAAGTGATAAAGAGGAGATGTGGAAATAATACTCACGCAGTATGACATTTCTTGAGAATGGTGTGTCAGCATAGCCAGTTGCTGTGAATGCACGGAACTGGTAACTGTAAACAACATTCCAAAAGCATCAATAAGGGCTAAATCATTTTACTTTCCACTATTAAATCAAAATTAATCATTAGAAAAAATAGATTGATTTATTTTAATGCTAAATTTTAGAAAAAGCACAAAGAGTGTGCATCATGAGTAGGGTTTCTCAGCTTCCACATCAATAGAAAATTATTCATTCCTGTACTCTTTGGAAAAAAATAGTGATTAACTTTGAAACCCCAAAAGAAATTCCCCAAAGAAGTGAAAGTGGCCAGCAGTCGAAATGATTTTACTTGGCCCGAGGAATAAAACTTTGGTCTTTTAGGAGCCTTGAGTTAATTGTTAGGCATTCAACAGAAATTTACTAGAAATGATATTTATTCTGAAAAAATAGGAACAAGCAAAGAAAAATCAACTTTATTTAGGGGGGGAGGTTGGAGATTGGGTGGGGGCATCACTTTTTATCATTCATCATATATTAATTAGTCTTTTCTTAAATTTTAATAATCAGGGTTTTTGATGGGGTTCGGGTTTATATTTGATGTAATTACATGTTTGTAACTTACACATATATTTTATTATGCTTGAGGGGGCCATTACAGTACACATCTTTCTCTTCCTCTGAGCACTTGTCCTCTCCAATTACAATTGATCTCCTGGCGTAGACGTCCCTCTTACCAGATCCTGGTGTCAAAGGAGAAAATCCATGGAACATTAGACATTTTATTTGGCCATTCAAACATTCAAAATTTAGTCTCTTTCAGCCCAAACCGAAAATATCAGTTTTATGGTTAACAGTTTTCACACATATATGGGTCAATAGCGCTCCGCACTAATGACGTCACAAAATCCCCGGCTGTCAGACAAACATTGTCTCACACGCGTAGTGTACATGGACGCGCACACCCACACACGTGCATGGTTGCAATGTTTGTCTGAGATCCGGTGCTATTTTTAGCTTAAGTGCGGAGCGCTATTCATCTGTTTCAGGCACAGTCTGTAACGGTGTCAATATTACAATATACCTTTGTAAACTTGCACATCTATCTTCCTTTGATTAACCCATGGAGCTATAAAAAAACCCTAACCCTCCTGCATACCACAGTTTACCACACGTTTTTTCCTCAGGTTAGTGAGGTATCCTGAATACCACAATACACTGCAGTTTGGTTTGCATGGTAATGCATGGTTTCTGATCCCGTCCCACTGTGGTAATGTGTGGTAAGGAGCTCTTATCTTGTGTGGTAAGTGTTAAAGAAGGTTAATAAATGTATTTTTGCAGAGCTCCGATCTTCAAATTAGAATGAAACCAATCAACAAATGCTAATTACTGTACACATTAATTATTAAAGGATGGATGTACAGGTTAACAGATGTATCATCGATCGACACCATCACAAATCATGCCCCAACCTGGTGGAATAATTGGTTGCTCTTTCCTACAATATAAATCAAGGGAATTACATGTTTTAATTCACTAAGTATTATACAATATCATCTTTGAAGGCTCTCTGCAGGAAATTTATTAATACTTGGCATTTTGGCTGCCTTGATATTCACTGTTCAACAGTCCTTTTTTGTTCATGGTTAAAAATCTTAATTATCATTATTTTATTTTGTTAGTCACCTGAAACTAGTTCATCATACGGATATTGATCTGCAATTTGATATCGTTGTATAGTCTCCTGTCCAATCACCGTAGCCCAGGTTCTGGTCTGAAGCCCTTCTGACAAATTCCCACGATCTGGAAGGTTAGCATGGCTTACTGCTGCAGAGATAGAAATAGAGATAGGTTATGAGTTAAAAAACACCCTCACTCCAGATTGTTCTACTGATTGCTGACAAAATTCTACAATTGTTTTCATCTGGGCTTTTTAGTGTGAAATTTGTGGATAGGTTGTCCCCACAACTGTGGCGTAGTGGTCTGGCCTGTTGTACTCAAGATCTTTTGGTCAATCTACTGGTTGTGGGTTCAAATCCAGCCATGGGCTAGTGGTGCTTGCATCCTTGGGCAAGACGCTTTATCACATAATTTCTCCTCTTCACTCAGGTGTAAATGGGTACATGTGAGAGTAGAGATAGCTTTGAGGTTTGATTAGCCTCTGTGTACTTATAGCAGTCAGCTGTATACTCCCTAGGGAGTTGAGATGGTTTCAGGAATGTACATGTGTTTGTAAATGTAGCACAATGACAAGAGATAATATTTTGCGCCTTTGAACTGTACTTTTCAGATTCTGTGCGCATTATAAATGTTCTGTTTATATGTACATTTTTATAACATGTTAAATTAAGCATTGGGGAACAATTCAAGTTAGCATTAAGAATATGATTGAAAAGTACCGATTTACATATTTAAGGCTGGGAAATGATCATGTAGGATTAAACTTTCTGAAGTATTTGCATGCAAGAAATAGAAAAGTGTGGAAATAAACCAATATCAATACCAAAATTCTCAACTAAACGAAACACTACTTTAAGCCAAGAAGTTCCAAGAATAAATAGTGGCAATAATATGGAAAGGTCTTTGGTTTTACATTATATGTGGGAATATTCGTAAAAAGTGATGAAAATCCAGTTCCTGATGTAGATACTAGGGTGCCTGTTTGCATTTTGTTTGAGGGGGAACATGTAAGAGAATTGACAAAGTACAAGCTTTAGACCGAGGAAATGATTAACTCTGACTCACCACTAGCTTCTGCTACCAAAACAGTGTAATAAAGTATGCCTTGGTTGGTGTTGTCAAAGAAACTGGTGTCAAAGGTCACGGGAAATGTGTAAGGGGTAACCTCTGCGTTACCAGGGGCCTTCGGAGGTCGGTTGTCTGCTCTTGGGTCTGCACAGGGGAGAGAACCCATAAGAATTCACGGAGGATCTGCTTCAAAAGCGTACTTGCAAAGCATGGGAAACGTTTCCACAACAAACTTCCTGGTTATCAGTCATAACACCATATGATGCATAATTGGCACTCGGTTGTTTTTTTGCCATTTGCTTATGTTATTTTATGCTTTGATAGGTCTCTATGAACTTGGATGCTGGCAACTAACATGACATCTTTCCATTAAAAAAAAAACGGAAGAAGAAAATTGCAATTAAATATAAAGATTGTTGGTGGGTCTTTGATATAATGTTTTAAATATAAAAATTTGTTACCAAATGGACAAAATGAGTGCTTGAATATAAAAGCTTCAATGCTGGTTTCTCTGTGGCATGCTAAACATTGCGTTGTAACAAGTCACTTTTTTTGTGACTCAAGTCGAGTCGAGTCATTTTGAAGTTCTAATTCAATTTGAGTCTTTTTAAGGCAGTGACTTGAGTCAAGTTGAGTCATTAGGTCAAGAATGTTGGGTCGAGTCATTTGCTCGCAATGACTCGAGTTAATACAGTCATTTAGCCTTTGGGACTTGAGTTGAGTCAAGTCACCAAAGAATATGACTCGAGTCGGACTTGAGTCGAGTCGTTGACTCGTCATTACAACTCTGAAAATTTGTTTTTACAGTAACAGAGTTCAAGTCACCAAACTCATCATGTAACTTACTATCAATCCTAAGACTTATGATGCATTGTAGTAAATACGATCGATCTTAGGGCTTAGTGAAATCGATCCCCAGTTTCTCTGGGAACCAAATTTTGTACTTAGACCAAATCCAACTTTTTTGTGCTGTCTTGACTCTCTTTCTGCACTCTCACCTAGGCAGAAATTGTTTCTTTAATTAATTAATCACTTGTCATGATTGCCTTTATGTAATCAGCTGTATGCCAGAATACTGTTGAAGAGGCATCCCAGGAGAGTAACCACAGAAAAAATAGTTCTGTGAGGTGAAATCCATCAAAATGAAATGGAATCAAAGATACTTACAGTGTGAAGTAGTTGATTTGACCACCCATTTGACGGCACTCCTGATTCCTCCTGAGCTAGAACTCAACGTCAGGTTGTAATTCGTGTCGGGCTTCAGGCCCAGACACTTAAACTGTGTGATGGAGGAATTCACCTCAGACATGTACGTGTTGCACTCAGCAGTCTGTTGTCTGGCATCCACCTCGCACCAGCCAATGACATACTCGTCCACAACTCCATGGGATGGTCGCCAGGCCATGAGTATGTGATTGTGGCTGACTTCAGGGAAGGTGATGTCAGCCGGGACTGCGGGAGCTTGATGGAAACAATTTTTTTTTGTTTCAGTATACATTTTACACCAAATAAGATATTTTGATGTCATTTTGCCAACAATTTCAGAAATTGAATTCACTTACATATTCAACCGAGAAATTGGTTTTGATTTGTTTGTTACTTACTTTTGCACTGTGCAACAAATGCAAAAAAGAGGACCAGTCAAAACCTTGGCGGACCAGTGAAAATATGAGTCAACTGGTCCAGTTGGGGAAACCCAGATTAAGCCTTTGGTTTGTATCTCAGCAGCAATGGAGTGGTTGTGGCATTGTACATGTAGCAATTAGTACACCTTCTTATGTTTCTGCAGAATTTTGTTTTGCTGAACAAAATCTGTGGCGTGATTCATAACCTCCATCTGTTTCTGAACTCTTATCTTCAAGAGTTGTGCATTAATTCTTTGCCAGGTACAGTTTCTGGCTCTTGAAATGCACCATTCATGTCTGGATCTTCTTTTCAAAATTATTTCTCTTTTTTGCTGTAATTTGATTTATGTGATTAATGTTTCTGTTGGACTTACCTATTCTAATAGGTTGAGAAACTACAGGGGGATTGCTATATAATCCCATCCTGACAGCCCTAACCTCTACTTGATATTCTTCTCCTGGAGTCAGGTGTTTGTATGTCACTTTACACTCCCCTACTAAGCAGCTGGAGTGAATGGACATGACAGGCTGAGAGGTCTTGGATATCAACACTGATGTTCTGTAGGAATCCACGAGGCATCCTGGGCAGATTGCCGGACTCCAGGAGACCTCAAGGCCTGTTGCCTGTGACTCGGATCGCCGCACGGTAATAGACCTAGGTCCTTCAGGGTCTGTCAAACAAAAATAATGTCCAAACTTTTCATCAAACTCATCAAATCAATCATAGGACTTTTGATGCATTGAAGCCCTATGTGGGATAGGCCCCCTACGATGGGTTATCCTTTATAACTCCTATATATCCTTTATAAGTTACCATTGCAGGGCTTCGTGAAATCAAGCCAGGGCTGGTTTTTAGATGTGTTTCAAATTTTCCAAAGTGTTTTAGGAATACTGTATAATTATCAGCACTTTGTAGGCTTCTTTTCAGTACCTACAAGTACAGTGACAAAATTGCATCATGTCTGATGGCAAAGAAGATGAATAGTGATAAAACACTGACAGAAAGACCCATACTGTAAACCCAGACCAATCTGGGAATAAATATCAGCTGACATCAAAGTAAACCCCACACTTACAGAGCAGTTTAGTGTACAATGTCGGCTGGCTTTTGGCATTGATGTCCTTCACTGCCTGCAGGGTGCCATTGTATTCGTTCCCTGGTAGCAGTCCCTCAAACGTGGCCCTTGTCACTCCTGGGAGAAATGACTGCATCCGCACTGGGCAGCCAAAGCAGGTCACTATATGCTGGTATCTCTTCCGTGGTGACTCCCAGTCTACGGTGAAGCTAGTGCTTGTGGCCGAGTAATTGATGATTTTTGGTGGTGCAACTCCTGTCCATTGAGTTATAATGAAAGAAGTGATCAGTGCAACACCAGCTATGGCTGGAGCTTCATCAAACAATTAAGTGAGTTATTATGGCTGTATTATGTCTTGCTCATCTGCAATTTAGCTCTGCTTTATAATTGTTTAAATCATTTGCAGTACAGCATATCATGTTGTTCCATTTCATATCTTTTCAATCACCTCTTCAATTCCATGGAATTTTTTGGAAATTTCCCTGGTGCCCCTGCAGTATTATTTTTCTGGAACACCAGGGGTTGATTTCACCAAACTCATCGTAATTTGCTGTCTATCGTAGGACTTATGATGCATTACAGTCCTACATATTTGTAGTTTGTAACTCAATCTACGATGTAACGTAGGACTTTGTGAAATAGACCCCAGGAATGATTATATTCTAAGAGTATGGTTTTCCAAATGAAACTATCCTTTAACAGTGAAGATCATCAAATAAACTCCCCAGGTCTTGTTTTTCTCTTTCAAGAACTGCCAAACCTAGTCCACAGTGGAGATCTCTCTTCGAACAAACTTCTATCATGCTGAATTCGATATCAGAGAATGGTGGCATCCCATTATCCACTTTTTATTCCTCTTTGTATATTATTACCAAAAGACAAAGGGGGTTATGCGATTCCATTTGATCAAAAAGATTTTTCGATCAAACTCGTTATATGTTCATGAAATGGTTATTTGATTATGACATCTGACACTGTCACATATTTGTCCGTCATATTTGTCTGGGAAAATAATTGAGTATGCCAAGGAGTAGTTACATGTAGGCCCCCTACCTGTCATTGTGGTGACATTTCTGGGCCAGCTACGATGGCCATTGATACTGATGGTGCTCACAAAGATCTCATACATGGTGTCTGGCATCAAACCGGAGATGACTGTTCTGGTTGTGATGGTCGTTTGAGGTGTGAATGCGTGGCTGCTGACCTCCCTGTAGGTGATCCGGAAGTGCCTGACCAATTGCGGGGGCGTGTGAGGCGGGAATGTCCAAATCAGGGTCGTGGTGCTTGCAGTTGAGTTGAAGGCCCTGAGATGGGAAGGAGGTTCCGTCTCTGCAATGAAGAACTGAAACATTTAATAAAGTGCCCGATAGCTTTGACAGTCCAAACCCTAGTGTTTGAAACAGCAATGGTGGAAGAATGGTCCAATAGTGTACCTTCTTGGTGTATGATTGAGCCATCCTCAATGTGGTGCTCTCTTTAATACAAAGGTTCATCAAAGACAGATGGCCTAAGCTCTTGACTGGGATGTGTTTCATGATTGTTGGAGGCCTCAGCATACAAAGACTTTATAGCCCATGCAGGAAGTCAAGCTAATTTCCCTATGTGAATAGCCTTACTTGACAGGCTGTCTTGAATTAACTGGATGAGCACAGGTTTCTGCTGAAGGGGTTTAGTGACTGGGTCACATTAGGTCAAACAACCCCCATCCATGACATCACAGGAATTTATTGCATTGTAGTAATGACTTTGATCAATGATCTGCGACATCCTTTAAAGGTTTAATACCGGTACGTGTTTTGTAAAGGTCACAGAACAGCACTCACACTTTGTCTGATCCAATGTGCATGAAATAATAAACCTGTGAAAATTTGAGTTCTTAATCGGACATCTGTTTCACAAGGAAATAGCGAAAACCCGACTCAATTTTTCTTATAACATAGAATGGTTTTTATCTTACCCCGAGATGAAAACTGTTTTGTTTTCCTAATTTCTGGATAAATACACCATTTCAGGCAGAAATATTTTAACCGTAGGTTTCTACCAGCACTATCTTTATGTTATACATAAATCTGTGAGCATTTCTGTTTGGGTATGTTGCCAATCCTGTACTGTACACATCTTTGAAGTATTTTATCTTTCAACGGAGAGAATGTCTGCCAATACTGATACACACACCTGGGATCCACCGTCTGAGGACCGTTGACCTCCGAGGCCCACTGAAACCTTGCAGGCGTAGGTCATAAGTAGCACCAGGAAATATCCCTGTCAGTATAATGTGTCTCGCAGGCCCCGCTAGGACTATCGGTTCATGCTGCTTGAACCCACCAGGGTAGTTGTCGGACTGATTGTAGGAGAAGATAAACTTCTCCACATGGGTGACATTTCTGAAAGACCACCCAATGGACACCCTGGTGGAGTTGTCTTCAAAGAGCTGTAGAACAGGATCTAGTGCAAAGTCAATCTGTAAAAGGTCTGCAATCAAGAGAGGGAATAATAAAACTGGTGATCAAGATTTGAATGGTTCATGTACAATGGGAGACTTTTGAGAACCGGTCTTCAAGTCAACAGCGCACGCGCACGCAAATGTGAGCATGCGCGCGAAGTTTTGTGCAGGCGCTGTTTTCAAAAGTCTCCCATTGATCTGGATTCACTATACATGGAGCTCAATTCTACATTGGTAGCATTATGGAATTGTATTTTGTTTTAACTGGGAGCCAATTTCATAGAGCTGCTTAATCACCAAAATTTGCTTAAAAGTAATATCATACTTTGGTTTTTGTCAAAGAAATACAGATTCATGGGCAAAATTATCAAGGAAGATACAGCGACAGTCATCTGTGAAAATTTCAGTCCAATACAGTGCCCACTTTTTGAGAAAACAGTGAAAAATGGCCACAGCATTTTAAAAATCTTTTCTCTTTTATTTTTTATCTTTAAAAGATCAAAAATAATTTTGGTCACTGGTTTTACTCTTGTCTGGATAAATACAGCATTTCAGGCAGAAAATTGTAATGATATGTTTCTACCATCATCAACTTTATACCATGCAAGTTATAGCTAAATTTGTGAAGATTTCTGTTTGATACTGCCTTCAAGCATCAAAATCCTTGGTAAATAAAATCAGCATGCCAGCCAAAACTCCTTGTGAATGTTATGCTCAGCAAACAATGACCGAATACAAGTCAGAAGCAGTAAACATCACATAAAAATTTGGTTGGTAATCATGTTTGATCGAGAAAGACTTTTCATGTGTTAGAAACTTCTGTGCTTAAAGCAGCTCTATGAATTTGGCCCCAGTTGACTGCCTCTTAACAATGGAGAGGAAACACATTTCATTTTGCAACTCAAAAAGGAAATAAAAGTGACTTTGAACAATGCATTCCAATTCAAACATCATCTGTTTCCCTTTATAAGAGGAAATTACATTATTTATGTTCACTACACACTGGCAAGTTGATCATTAGCAACACTGTATGTCTGAATAAAATAACATTGATGTGTTTTTGTAGTGGAAGTTCCTTTTGGATGAATTTACCTGTTGTTATATTGAGAACAGTGCTCTGCGATATCCCTACGTCATCGTCATGTGCCAACACTTGGATGCTGTATGGTGTGCCCGAATTAAGATCCTGTTTCCTTAGACACACAGTACCATTGATCATGTCGTGAGAGCTGTTCCGGGTTTCCATGTGGTCCAATTGTGAACGGGCGACTAGGGAGTACAGCACTGATCCTTCAGCACCCACAGGTTTGTTCAGGCACATTGTGACTGCTTGTGGGGTCACGTGAATACTCATGGGTGCAATAACAGGATTGGGTAGTGCTGTAGGAAAGATAAATGCATCCTTGTACTTGAATCAATGTCTAATCAGGGATGAAATTGACCAATGATAGAAATAAATGAAAACAACTGACAGGGGGCATGAACAAACTCTGAAAATCTCCTATACATTTGTACACTGCCCGTGAGGAAAGAAATCTGAAATCCAAAACAAATGAATCTGAAATTATATAAAAATCTGAGAAATTGCATCCATGAAAAGTACAATGATTGAATCATTCTGTCAGAGTTAAACACTGAAATTGTAGATTGCATTTCAACTAAATATCATGTGTTGATAACTTTAAAAATAAAATAAAATTGAAAACAACCGATACTGTTAATAGAGTTTCACTTATATTGATAGAATAAACATTTAGTAGTAAAATATATTGCTTAAAAAATCATAAACCTGCTTGCCAACTTACTTTATTTAAGCAATTATTTTTGTATTTGAAAGAAAACGGCCACACTCTTTCCTAAAGTAGATTTATAATATTATGGTAAATTACCGGGTTGCATTTAATGTATTTTGCAGCTTTGATAAACTTCTGACCAATCGCAAGAGGGATATTCCTGCCTTAAATTGTATACCGGCTGTGATTGGTCAATCAATGACCAGATCACTGCATATGCATAAGTACGTATGTACATAATGTATGCAACAGCTTTTAACGTGAACGGGGAGACCAAACGGTTACGATCATGGCGGTAAGAAATATGGTATTTTTTCTCTTCTTTGGATTTCATATTGAATTGGGTATACTCAGCCAATCATTGAGCATGCACGGAATGCTGTGGTATATTATTTTTGACAATAATTGGGGTTTTATGGTTGAAAACATTCGGTATAATTATGTTCTATTCAAGTCGCAATTTTGGCGGACTCTTTAGTTACAGCGTGTGCAGTGACATGAACATGCATGGTTTGACTGTCGTATAACTTTCAGTGCATAACGTATAACGTCCAGTGCATAATGGAAGGCCTGTTTTGGAAAGGAGGTGGGATTTTATTCTTGACAATGCAGTGAATGCAGTAATTTTACCGTAACGTGTTCCAGTAACTAAGTCGGCCATTCCTGTTGCCGTTTCTGGCACGCCAAAATCCGTCGACATTTCGCCTATAGAGGTCGTATTTCCCACATTCTGCGCTGGACTCGACGGGGATGGGGAACTAGCTCCCGTAGACAGCGAGGAAACACCGGTGTGTTTTGAGTAGTCGGCGCTGGGCTGGGTAGTCTCATCATGCCTTTCTGGAAGTGTTGTTGCTACGGGTAAATTCGTACTTGACTCGTCTGTTGCGACTATTATTGGCGATAGGTCTACCCCAAGTTCCGTCAAGATTGCAGCGGTAGTAGCGTCAACACCAAGAGAGGGGGCTGTTTCACCATAGGTCGTTGCAACAACGGTGCTGCTCTCAATTTCACCTAAAGCTTCAATTGCTAAATTGATGCGTAATGAGAAAAAAACCAATCGTTATTAACTTACCAACCAAAGTAAACTATTTCGGCCTTTGGGGACATTTTCAGAGGAAAAAATGAAATCTGTGTCCAGGGTTACATTCCCATTTCGTGTAAGTTAACAGTGCTCGTCATATCCTATTGTTGACAGGTAAGGTTTTACTACTCAATCTGTCATTTGATATTCGTTTCGATCAATTATTATTGATTGATATACAATTATGACTAACGGCTTCTGCAAAGTTGAGATAACTTGCCATGCGGCTATTTGGGCCGATTCTTTTTTTCACGTGACAAGTATCAAGTATAAAGAAACGAAAATTGTCTTTACCTGAATTAGCTACAACCCATGTAGCGAACAGTACCTGCAAACCAAAAGTGGAAGTCGTTATTTCACATGATACCTTATTAATCAGAAGAATTTGTGTCTCCCAACAAATAACAAAGAAAGTGACGGGGTCATTATGAAACCTAAGTTGAAGGGTGCCAAACCAAAATTCAACCCTTATACACACGTATTTCTTTTACCCATGAAGAATTTATTGCCGGAGATTATTGTCGCCCTGTAAATATAAATACATCAAACGTTATTGATAGACCGATGTTTCACACTACAAATACCCCATTTCCACACGAGTAAAAGGGTACTGTATAGTGAGATAAGGCCTACAATTCGGATGCACCGTGAGGGCCATTTTCGAAGTCCCTCTAGAAAAAGCTTGTAGAGCTGAGAAGACGTTCTCTGTGGTTGTGAAACGTTATATCGGGATGTGCCATAGAAGGCTTAGTCAAGAAAGACTGACAATTAATGCACCATTCTGTATGTAGAAATAGGCCCGTCGGTTAGTGCGTGGTTAAAGGCACATGTGGTGTACTGATAACTACGTCCGGGAAGATTTGGGCGGCGTCAGTACCATTTCTGCCATAATCCACTGCCCGGCCCAAATAATGACGCACCTCTCCCAAATCTACCGGATTATTATTTTTCGGAAAGATTAGTGTCTCCGGGTAAATATAAATACTGAAAGTATCAGCAATTAGGTAACGCGAAGACGGCTTACCTTTTGAGCACGCTTAAAAACATTTCTCATTATGTTCAGAAATGTAAGTGTATGTTTGCTCGCTTGCTTGCTTACTCGCTGTTTGTTTCTTTGCTTGCACCCTTGTCTGTTTCCCAGGCTTCCCCTGCACGCTTTACAGCTTGTTCAATTACCTGCTTGCTCCGCAGGGTCCAATTTTATCAGGGCACTGCCTTGCGATGAAATCCGTTTCATGGAATCCGTTATACGGACTATTTGTAAGCTTATACGGGCACTGCCTTGCGATTAAATCTATTTCATGGAATCCGTAAGCAAGACTTTTATTTCGTTTAGCGTAGACTTTCTATACGCTAACCGTGATATTAACAGTGATAATTTTCTGCTCACGCGCTGTCATGCATTCTGCAGAAAGTCCTTGCTTATACAAAAGAAAACTCTCCCGTGAAACACGCTAACCGTAAGCACACAAAAAAAGTATGCTACCGTAAGTGGTCCCCTGACTGTGCCCCCTGATTATTCCCAAACTGTACGTGTGTCTCCATGTTTGCTTGCTTGTCTTCCGGCTGGCAACCATCCTCCCTCTATCTGCCCCCTCCCGTGACCCTTTCCTCTGGTCACTATAGTTACCATGGCTTACATATATAGGCCTATGGAGATGACAATTAACATAATAAAGCACATTCTCCCAACGTAGGCCCTAATTGCGGAAATGATCTAGACGTCGTTGACATTGGGAAATCGTGTATGTTTCTTGCACGTAGCCTATAGTTACAAATAATCTGTCTGTATGGCCGTGGTATTATTGGTGCGAAAGAGGCCCGACTTATATTAAACATTATGGTGTACTTTTAAAGTAAACCCAATACTTTTTAAATAAATCTTTCAAGCCTGGCAATTTACCGTATCGCTACATTATTACATGATTGAAAATTTTTGGTGACGCAAGTTTGCGTTTTATGCATGGCCTTTTTGGTTTGAGTTCTGCTCTGCATGGCTTTCATGCACAGCTCTTTATTCAACCAGTCAAAATGGACGTATACAATCTTTTGACATGGATGGCTTGTAAGATATTGGAAATCAAAAATCTACATTGTATGCCATAAATCTTGTTTTAATTGAATTCAAATAATCTTTTTCACTATAACCCCTCCAATAGTTTATCATGCGTAACTCGAGTTACGAAGGATAACCCATCGTAGGCCATAGAGGGTCTATCCAACGTAAAGCTGCAATGCATCATAAGTTCTACGATAGCAAGTAAGTTAGGATGAGTTTGGTGAAATCGACTCCCGGTCAGTTGTTTAAACACGGCCTTCGCTTGAACAGCTAGTCGGATTACTTATTTTAAGAACTAAATCCCTGGATCAAAGTTCGGTCTCTTATTAGTTCGCTTCCGTTACTATTTAAGAAAATACTCGCAGACAGTTCATCGAAGTATTTCCATCCTGTTTGGGTCTTTAAACAAATTTCCCGAAGTCACTTTATCTTCCTAATAATGAGACTTTAATTGATGTTGAAAATTTGACATGAGCAGTTGTTTAGGGAGCCACATAATGCTATAAGAGTCTAGCAACCAGGTCCCGAAAAATAATAACATCCAGCACCCCCGGGCCCTTCCCTTTCCCGTGCCACACGGTCATGACGAATATTTTGAATTGTGAGTCGTTTTCATCTGATGTACACGAGGTATGCGCATCATGCATGTCAAACATGTTTGAAAAGGATGACTGTTTAATAGCAGCATTTATACTCTTGACACCAACACGTCAAACCCTGGATAGGACCTACTCCCTCATATGAAGTTCCCATAATGCAGGCTGACGTGCACAGTGGCTAAATAATCTGCATAATTATGATGACCTAAGGAGTAATGACCTACAAATGCTATTCCAACCGGTTGTGAGCTGCCATGCACATACCGGCAACTAGCTAGCCAACTACCCTTATCGACTGCCGGGGGCTAGTTCGTTTTTCCCCCAGCGGGGCCGGCCAACTTACCTGACCCATAGATGTACAATAATGTCATTTCCTGCAACATTTTATCAGTCTTCACGAAGCAGGATTATTCACATTATAATGTGTTTTGTGGGTTTGATGAACAGGTACAGTACTACACTTAATGTAAAGTTTGTATATAAAACTGACAAGGAAAACCCCACCACTAAACAACAGCAACCACACAAACACAACGAAGGGATGATTATGGTGTACTGCCTGTTAACATTTTTCTCGCGTGGTATCACCCAACATGACAGAGCTTGACGTTTCAAGATTTAATATAAAGCCAGACTAAACCTTTAAAAGGTTGGCAACGTCAACCAGGCAACCGAGTTCATACCAATTAATCCCACATCGAAATAAAAGAAGGCATTCCCTTTACCGATATTCGTTTATCCCTTCCCTGGGCTGTTGTTTTTCAGCTAAAAATAAATATTATACGGCACGAACATAACGAAATACAAGATTATCTAATTTAGCATGCTGTCTATTATTACCGTATGTTCATGCTGCAGGGACCTCATGTTGTTTTGTGACCGGAAAACATAACCACGCAGCCACGCAGAAATGTATTTAAAGGTAAGTCGTTTATTTTCTTTTTCCTTCTTGCAATTAACAAATTTCGTCCGATACAAGCGCTAATCGACTTTTTAAATGAAATCCAAATGACAGAGGGCGTTCTATGACGTAATGGTATGACGTCATTTCGTATGTGCAAATGTTTGTCTTTGTGGCATGTTCTACCATGGAGGTCATTCAGGCTACCTGTCGCCAGCTTGTTTTGTTAGTACTAATTTTGTATAGATACTTTGTCAATAATCGCCCGTTGAATCTTGTATTGTGTACACAAACTGTTATTATTATAATACTGTTATATATACAAAAAAAGAGTTAAATAACTGATCTTCATTAATCTGTTAATTTTTCTTTCGAAAGGCATAGGCCTAAAAGGGAGTCTTTAATTTCACTGATCTTTGACATTCCCTTCTGCCAATTAGTATATTTCCTTTATTCGGACTGTTGTAGTTTTCTACCTCCGTGGTGCAACTGCCCTTTACATTATGTGGTTTTCACGGTGGCTATTTTTAGCCCGCCCACACGAACATTATACTGCCCCTGCACGATGATGCCTGTGAATAATGTATCATGTAGGACGGATATCCATTTTGAGCAGATTTGTTACCAAAATGGAGCGATTGGTATATGATTCCATAATGGAGCATAATAATTATGCTACACAGTAGAAAATCATACCTACTTGCTGAAACTAAAGAAAGGGTTTATACAAGAGCGAGCAATTATATTGTAAAGCACGACCAATCTCAATGTATACTAATTCACGAGTTGTAATACCCCACCAATAACACTGCAAATACATAACACTGACGTCGGCTTTGCTGTGGAGACTGAATACTAAGCTAGATAATATGAGTTTTAATTTGAGTGATTTTTTATCGTTCTGTTTTGTTGACGATCTACTGGCCTATACTGCATGTCCCATAGTTCACTAAAATAATATTGCACATGTACTTGTCGAACAATGCACTTGACCGTGTTTATTTATGATTCACACTCACCTTCAGGATTGTAAAATAGGTCATAATTCTTGAAGGAAGATGTCCATTTGGGATTCGTCCGCCGGCTGTACTCGTTCGATTGCCTCTGGCTGTAAAGACCACCATATTGCCCCGGCGGCCGGCTATTATATGGAAATATATGCTATGATATTCTCTTCATGTATTGGGCAGACGTCTTGCGCACATAGGCCTTCAGCTATCATCACACGCAACACGGCACATGTGAACATCAGACGCGTACTATAGCAGGACTGAAAGTGAAATTTCCCCCCTTGTGGAAATTAAACTGTCCCTGTCTGTACTCGTCGAATTGTGTAGGGATGGTTATGCTATCCAGTTCACCGCCACGTTAATTTGATAGTCAGGTCGACTGCAAACACAGGCTCTGTTGAGAAAATGGAGAGAGAAAAATAAACCAAGCGTTTAGGGTGACGAGTCTAATAATTTTATGCGAGGGGTGAAACCGTGGATGTGCATAATGATTCGTGACCGGCTGTAGCTTCTAACTTGGAGGGCGGACGCGTACTACGCACATGGGACGATGACTGTACACACATGTGCAGAAAACTTGAACCCTGATAAATGCCTCGAGAGAAACCAAACACCGTGTAACCATCCACAAAGGATTCCCAGCTCATAGTCAAGGCCAAGGGCAGGACAAATTGTTTGCAACCGTTTGATTACCCCTGTCATTTCTTGATGTGCATGGACGCGTATAATTATGAGCGCAGCCTGATCTTCCTTTCTTAAAATCGGTTTATGATAACAAGTGTGGTGCCCGGACATCAAGGATGATCAAATACATTATGGAATTATTGAAATCTGCAATTTCATTGTTTGGGTGTGCAGTCAAGTAACGGAAAATACAGGAATCAAATCTATGAAAGGTTCAGTTGAGACCATGCGAACAATACTACAATTTACAGAAAATGGCTAAAACGTATGCTGAGTATCATTTCCGTAACATGCCATCTCCTGGCAAGCATGTTTAGGGAGTATATTCAGGAAGGGTCCGCCCGAATACATAATAAATAAAAACTTCTGCAATAATATAAGTGGAAATAAGTCTCCGTGCATTGAGGTGTTTACAGAATAGAATCAGATAGGACCAATATCAAAATGCAGCAGAAAAACCTGTTTATTCCATCGTGCGTAGGTTCTAAGAATCTGAAAAATGTTGAGAGTATGTTGAAATATTGCATGCTGCGATAATAGCTAATGAGTTTAACATAGGTGCGTGTTCCAATAGTTCCATTCGGTCAGAAATATAAGTAAAATGAAAGTATACACATCAGCTGAAGGCTAAAATGTCACTCAGTTCTCAAAACTTTGCGGCGGAGCCAAGTTATGATAAGGGGATATCAAAACCAACGTTTGAAAAGCCATAATAATTAAAATCAGTTGCAAGGAATTAGTTCCATTCGGCTATAAATATAAGTAAAATGAACGTACACACATCAGCTGAAGGCTGAAATGTTTCAATTGTCAAAACGTTTGTCGGAGCCAAGCTATATATGATTAGAGGATAGCCCCCTCCCCCATATCAAAACCAACTTTTGAAAAGCCAGAAGATTAAAATCGTTTATTATTTTCTAGTCATTTGTACTATAAAATTGATTTGGGGACGATTTGATCGGAGTAGAACTTAAACGCACGACCTGCGCAGGTAATAATCATTATGCCCAATACGCCTCGTATTGTCAGATATCTTGGGGTACCAATCGGAAGCTATTTCATTATCTGTCATGTGGCATGTAATTTTCCTCAAGTGCGACAAACAAACTTCTTTTCATGTTGCCGATTCGTATCTCTCCAAATTACTTCGGATCGGAGACTTATAAATTTAGGACCTAAACATATATTTTGGTAGGCCTATGTTTTTTCAACGAAATATAAACACAAGAACTAGTGATTATTACTCCTTCTCCTATGACGGACAGAGCATAATGTCGAGCTTACAACTTAGGTTCTATTTAGAACCACACTCGTTCCCAAAAGAGATAATATCATTGTTTGTCAACGCAAATTCTAAATCTATAATTCTTAAGTTTTATATCATGCAAAGCTTCAATTTATACTTCTTTTGGAATAATACATAAACACTTTTGTTTGGGGGCTCTTACAAAATTATATTCGGTGTTCAATAATGACAAAATTGCAGGCCAGCCAGTTATGGTTTGGCTAGAAACATAATATATCCCCGTCGTTGGGCTTTGCTGTCAGACATACTTTACGCTCTTGTAACAGGATGAAATTCACAGCAATTCATTATGCATGTAAGAACATATATCCCTGTATATCCGCCTGCTCTGAAAGATATACAAAGCTCTCCGTTGCATCTGCCTTCGAATTGTGTTGCGTCGTGAGATAAGGGGAACAAGAACAACTCACTTTATTTGATAACACTTACAAGTTCACTTGCAGACGTCTGCTAAGCTGAGCTGTGGTGGACAGGCGGATAGTATCGTCCACTTGTTGACTGACTGATCAGCACAGTCTACTCCGGCGAACATCAGTCTAACACCGCCTGAAGATCTAGAATTCTCTCCCTGTGTAACTTACCACTCAAAGCCTGAGAAATTCGGGTCGAAAATGCAGAGCAAACTTGGGCGCATTCCTTTGTCAAAATGACAGCAACAGGCAATCCCATGCATACGCCTTTTACGTTACGTGACTAAGACTTCAATCTAATTTAACGATGAATATCTTCCGTATTAATTTTGGCACAATTAGTCTATATAAGCCCCAAGCGTGTGACCCACTGCTGCAAATACCGAGCCAGAAATGCAGACTGAAAGTGAATGGGACGTATATATCTTCCCTCTGTCATGGTGAAATGAGAAACAATGGCTATATGCTGTCAACGGGAAGCGGATATCCCTTATAACGGTGCTACCCCTTCGAATAACTTGCAGGATATAATCTGCATGGCCACGAGAGAAACATAATTTGGGTCACTGATGAAGAACAATTATAAATGGCGTATTCCAAATGGATTGCACTTATAGGAGCACGCCGCTCGCTATTACTGCCCCTACAAGTAATTGATAAAAACGTTAAAGAATGGTTAATGTATGAAGTATAATTAAAAGCAGAATTCTGTGCGTAGCCTATCATTTTATTTTTTCCGTTTGGGCTTCTTAGTCAAGATAGAATCCGTTTGGTTTTTTTGTTAAATCATTTTGGTTTGGGGCCGTCCATAAAGTACGTACGCACGAAATGCCGACCTTTTTGACCCCCTTCCCCTCTGTACGCATGGCGTACGCAGTGGTCTCCCCTCCCCCCCCCCCTTTACGCATACGCATTCCACATTAGGTTTTTCACTTCTCGTGGTCCCTTGCTTTGGCATCATTAAAATGTCACCGTAATCCGGGCCGGTACCGTTATTGGGACGTCACTTTCAAATTCTGAAATGAATGACTAAAGTTTAACAGGTTTTTATACATTTACAGATGGATTTTACTATTTTTTATCATGTAGAATAAGAAAAAAAAAGGAAAAAAAACAAAACAATCCCGGTGCTTTTTCAGGTTTTTTTACCTCTCTTTTCGCGCGATAATGCTATGCAAATTTTTCGTTTGCGTACGGTGCGCATTGGCCTGAACCCCCCCCCCCTGTACGCATGGCGTACGCATCGGTAACACCCCCCCCCCCCCCCCCCCCTTCGTGCGTACGTACTTTATGGAAGGCCCCTTTCCTGGATTTCATCCGTCATATCCTTGTTATTTTTTCCCCTTTGGCAAAAGTGTAATGATGTACCACGTAGTCTAAACTATCTCCATGGTCTAAAGATTAATGTCTATAATCATTCATTATCAATCATACTTTCGTTTCAGTGTATCCTTTAAAGGTAATATCATACTTTGGTATTTATCAAAGAAATACAGATTCAGTGGCAAAAATATCAAGACAGATACAGTAACTGTCATCTGTGAAAATTTCAGTCCCATACGTTGCTCACTTTTTGAGAAAACAGTGAAAAACAGCCACGGTATTTCTTAAGTCTTTTCTCTTTTATTTTTGATCTTTTAAAAGCTCAAACAGATTTTCGGTCGTTCATTTTACTAATTTCTGGATAACTTACACCATTTCAGGCGGAAAGATTTTAACGGTATGTTTCTACCACCACCATCTTCATACCCTGTAATTTATACGTAAATCTGTGAACATTTCTATTCTGGTTTCTTACCAAAGTATGATACTACCTTTTATCTTCGGGAACAATATTTTGCCGATTCCCACCATATTATTATCAGCAGAGGCTTCGCGAAAAGCGCCCTCAACGTTGTATGTGAACCAGGCAGACAACATTTGTCAACTCTCATTAGTCATTGTCTGAATGCATTAATAAAATGAGAGTAAAAGTCAGAAACCATGATAATATCGTTTTCAACGTGTGGCAGTAAATCATTCTGAGTGGTTACGCATTTCTCACATAAAAATGCAGTGCCATGAAAGTGTCTTTGTTGAGTTGAAGCGAATAAATGTCGGCGTTTAAATCGATGGACCAAATGTTGAGAGATTACTCGTGTATTATTGGTCATGTAGGCCTATTAGCAATCAAACAATGGCCGAATTTTTATAGGTAATTTCATCCATCTGCTGTTTTTCAAATAGGCCTCTTTTCAAACTTTGGGTACAATATGGTAATGGGAAGAGATACGATGTATAATGTATTAACACGATTGAAGTTTTTAAAATATGAATACGCGTGACCATTGAAACCCCCTCCCCACCCTGTATCCTTTGCTGGACCCCCATCAGCCTATAGTAGTTTAACCGCGTCGAGTAAATATCAATACATGTACCGGTCCCTTTTCACTTAGGATCTCGTTCAGTTCTCGAAGGGGAAGTATGGATAGGAAGAAAATGTTGATAGTGGCATTTGCATCTTGTCCACAGACTCCGTTTACTTCCACAACACGCCCAAAGGGACAATAATATTACTCACCTGTAACGATGACTATAGTGTGGGAGCCTGTGAATAAAGGTAATAGCCGGTATGGTCCGAGACCGATTTGTACAGGTCTCGGTCGTCGTGTTAGTCGGTTCGGCCCTGTAGTCTCGTTAGCTCAAAATTCTCAGCTAGGTATATCGATTATTTCTACCCGTTTCGATATCGATACTAATTGCTTATTACTTAGATACACATATTAACCAATAAAGACCGAGACTGGTCTCTGGGGAGACCGATTCTTGGCGGATTTCGGTCTTCGTTTAAGTTGTTTCGATCTTGTGGGTGTCAAAATACAGAGCTATAGGTGTCGATCTTTTCGACATCGATACCATGTCTGACACATGACAAGTTTGGAAATTTGCCTTAAAAGTCGACTACGTGGTTATTCATTTGGGATCAATCACAGTCACGTAATCCATTCAAGCCATTGTATGGACGATATGAGAATATTCCTCCATTATTTTGGAGTGTAAAAAGTATCCTTCGTATTTGCAACGATGTGCAAGGGGTCCAAGTAGTCTATTACTTCTCAAATTTTTCGTTTGCGTACGGTACGCATTGGCCTGAACCCCCCCCCCTGTACGCATGGCGTACGCATCGGTAACACCCCCCCCCCCCCCCCCCCTTCGTGCGTACGTACTTTATGGAAGACCCCTTTCCTGGATTCCATCCGTCATATCCTTGTTATTTTTTCCCCTTTGGCAAAAGTGTAATGATGTACCACGTAGTCTAAACTATCTCCATGGTCTAAAGATTAATGTCTAATCATTCATTATCAATCATACTTTCGTTTCAGTGTATCGGTATCCTTTAAAGGTAATATCATACTTTGGTATTTATCAAAGAAAGACAGATTCAGTGGCAAAAATATCAAGACAGATACAGTAACTGTCATCTGTGAAAATTTCAGTCCCATACGTTGCTCACTTTTTGAGAAAACAGTGAAAAACAGCCACAGTATTTCTTAAGTCTTTTCTCTTTTATTTTTGATCTTCTACCCGTTTCGATATCGATACTAATTGCTTATTACTTAGATACCCATATTAACCAATAAAGACCGAGACTGGTCTCTGGGGAGACCGATTCTTGGCGGATTTCGGTCTTCGTTTAAGTTGTTGTGATCTTGTGGGTGTCAAAATACAGAGCTATAGGTGTCGATCTTTTCGACATCGATACCATGTCTGAAACATGACAAGTTTGGAAATTTGCCTTAAAAGTCGACTACGTGGTTATTCATTTGGGATCAATCACAGTCACGTAATTCATTCAAGCCATTGCATGGACGATATGAGAATATTCCTCCATTATTTTGGAGTGTGAAACGTATCCTTTTGCAACGATATGCAAGGGGTCCAAGTAGTCTATTACCTCTCATTATGTGTCTCTGCGTCGACCTGTAGCGAGTTGTTGGCATATAGGTTGTTTATGTTTCGACTACCGCATTGTCAATTACAGCTATTCCTCCAAAAATATGGCATTGCCTTGAAAAGTTTTTTGAATTATAGGCCTTACGGTGCATCTATCTTGTCACCTTTCTTGTGTACCCGTTGGAAAATATAACACCAATTCTTAAGAGAAAACGGCTTCTTTCAATCCAAGCCTCGGTTGATTGCACTGCTTCGAATGTAGGATCGATGAACCGTTTAGCCTTATGCATGCCCAGATTGTGCGTTGCTTCATTCTTCTTATAGCGCCCTCATTCTTGGGTGCGACTTTTGTATTAACGAGTAAGGTTTCATGCTTTCCGCGCATTCATTTTGGTAATTACAAAGACAACTGAGTAACTCTCCCATATATAGGCCCAGCGTTATGAAAACAAATACTCAGTTTGTTCATTCCCATCAAATTATCAAATTTTCTTTCTGAGCAGAGAGAAAAGAGATCCTGCTGTCTTAACGGCTCCCTATGGTCGACTTAAATGGCTGGCATGAAACTAAATCCTATTTTTTGGCAATCACTTTAAATTATAGCCTTGTAATTAATGTGTTTGGCTAATATTGATTCTGATCGGATTTTGTTGTAAAAACAAAATTAAGCTAAAATTTCGTCTGTGAGTTTCAAATATATTAGCGTCATTATTTTCTACTGAATTTTGCAAAAGCAGAGAATTATGTTTTGTGCTTGCAAAGTCTAAGACACAAAATCTCAACCGCCTCTTTTTGTTTACCAGAAGATAAATAGGAAGCCCTTGCTGCACTCATTGTCGTCGCTACGTTATATTTCAATTCCGCCATACTGCCTTCAATTGTATTCACAGAAGGTCATTAAAACAATATGCGTCATATGGTTGCTACGGCAACCGTAGCATATACATCCTTTAATTCCCATCATTAGTACGCGGTTTTAAGTGAATATACAGACACTGCTGTGTTGTTGCCAAAGTCGTGTTGCTAACGGCGAAAAGGGACAACCAAATCTCCTTCATAATATATCCAAGCTGTCTGTCTTGCAATTACACTATAATCACCATTCAAATAATATTGCTAATAACATTTTAAGAAACCCCCCTTTCATGGAACTATATACGTAATTTTGTCGACCAAATCACTTCGACTCTTGCACCGACACGTGGTCGTTTGGGGTCATACCGTCTATTTCGTATTGGTCAGTTGTCGATTCGTTTGTTTTTGTCGACTCATGTTGGTAGCAGTTTTTTCAACATTGCAATGAATTTAGAATATTAATTGGCACACAAATTTGTGTTTTGTTCCTTTTTCAGTTTTAATAATATCTGCGTTCTGGCGTGCATCATAATAAGTCACTTTTTTATAACACATCTGTTATTTGGTCAAATTACGTTAAATGCACATATACACAAAAATATCTTTAAATACACATATTATTTTCCTTTTCCGTCCCAGCTACTTAACATGGAAATCTGATATTCGTATTCCACCTCGGCGATAAATAATATGTTTTGATGAGTGAATTTTTAAACGCTCCAGAAATAACCTTAAATGGAAACGATTTCATGGCTCGGCTAAGGAACCCCCGTTTACCATCCAGATTCTATAGTTACAGCTCCAGTTAGTAATTCCCGTGCCAACTCGAGCATAGATTCGGTACCAGTAGCCAAAATGTCCTTGTTAAAATACGCCGTGAAATACACTCGATAAAACAAGTCCTTATCTGCTATACATATTAAATGTATATACTGTAAAATACATGATTGGTAAAGGTCACAGAGCAGCATTCTCACTTTGTCTGATCCAGCATGTACATAAACCTTAGAAAATTTGAGCTGAATCGGACATCTGTGTCACGAGAAAATAGCGAAAACCCAACTCAGTTTTTCTTATAAAACATAAAAAGGAATTTTGATCTTGCCCCGATATCAAAATTGTTTTTGGTCTTTGTTTGACTAATTTCTGGATAAATACATCATTTCAGGCGTAAATATTTTAACGGTATGTTTCTACAGCACCATCTTCGTATCCTAAAAATATACGTAAATCTGTGCAAATATCTGTTTGGGTATGTTACCAATCCTGTACCATACCTTTAAGAGGTGAGGCGATTCTGTGCATAATGGCCACGGTATAGAAAGCCATGCTTTAAGTCCCAGACTTTGTTGCTTTTTCATGCGGCCACACTGTGAAACTGTTCACATCATTCATTGAAAGACAACATTAATAACTGGTTAATCTATAAGTATGTAATTACATAATAAGGCTGCCAGCTTGTTCATGCAATTATACAAAGTATGCATTATGTTTTGAAACAAGTATTAATACATTATAAATATCGTGCACTTTTCAAGATTTATTACCGGTGTCTGTGACATTTAGGTGCATTTGAAACAACCGGGCTTAAATGCTGAAATAATTGACAATTTGATAAGATTTCCACTTTTCAGATTTCCACTTTTCAGTTCCGTGTTCAAATTAATTGGATATCACAAAATGCATCTGGGAACTAAAGGTATACCAAAAAGGTAAGCAAATGCTTGTTCAGTATATCCACGCATCTGTCGAATGCCTCAGTATCAACCGAATGAATCAAGAAACTTAGATTTTCTTTTCTGAAAGTAAGAGCGTTACCACCATTTCCACCAAGCTAATCAGTGATACACCAATGCTGACATAGGCTGATGGAGCATTACAGATTGTCTCTCTGCTCAACACAAACATTACTTTTGCACAGCTAGTCACGACTGCAGTGGCGTATCAGTACTTTGAAAGAATATCAGCAGTGTACTTTGTTGATCATCACGTGCATACAGTTGACACACGGGACATTGACACCTCAAAAACGTTCTGCAACTTAAGTTTGAGGGATGATATCTTTTTTGTTACTGATTTATGAACGGTGAAACTGACATCATTAGAAAGCTTCATTATTCTTCTTTACAATGATGTACCATCTGTTGTGATTATGTAATCATGGAATGTACATTACTCCTGAAAGGGCAAAGTCAGAAGTGAAATGTTGCAAAATGCTAATGAAAATACACGATGTTTGGACCGTGATTTTACGCATCAACACCATTCATCAAACTCAGTCCATCCTCGAAACGATTGGGAATTCATTACTGAAAACAACGAATTTTGCAACATTTCATTTTGGACATTGCTGCCCGTTCATAGATCTGTCACAAAAAATATTATCCCTCAAACTTGAGTTGCAGAAATTTTATTTAGGAGTTAATTAAAAATATTCGAATACTTTTCATTTAAAGTGAAAATGTTTTTTTTTAAATACATGTCATTGAAATAAATACATGTGAAACATATAATCAGTGCATTGCCGATTTTGCTATGAAACCCACACACAAAAAAATGACTGAGACTATATATCAACCTGTTCATGATTCGTAATTGGCTATGCTTGGTATGACGTCATTTCTTTCTCATGTCATCAAAAAGGCACGCTCACACTGGGAATCAACTTTCACCCTATTTTGTTCGTAAGTAACAAAGTAATTTGTTTCTTGCATTGTAGGTACACAAGTACAACATTTTGTTTTTCATTCAACTGAAATGGATAAATAATCCGGGATTATTTCGATTATTGAACTCTTGCTTTTTGTAAAGAAAATAAATTTCATGGTAACCCTAAATTAAAAATATGTTATTATAAGAGTTTTCTGCACGGAATAATTATATAGAATACGTTGCGGTGAAAATAATACTTCTCGCGCCACACTGTATAACAATGATGATACATAATTGGTATTTATATAACATGCCGGTATTTTGAAATTATTCGCCCTGCATCTACTGAATGACAAAGCACGGTAGATTTATCGGTCTCTGAAATGCACCGATTGATATTTCTGTCAAGTGTCAAGGTGATCGCGGTATTGCTGAGGCCAAACGCGACATTCATCCAGCTGTAAAACCCAGAAATGGTAAAATTCAAATAAAAAACAACAACTTAAAATTGACCAGTAGTTAATTAATAATATATACATTTATAACGCGCAGCATATCCACCCAGAGGTTGCTCAAGGCGCTTAATACCATTATTTTCCCTGGTCATCGGGCCCCACTAACATTACTGAAACAATCTCAACTCCCGGCTACTGTATGAAAGCGCACGGAAAGCACACATTAACTCCTGGGTGAAGAGAAACAACATGACTTGTGACAAAGCGTTTTGCCCAAGGACGCAAGCACCGTTAACCCATGACTGGATTCGAACCCGTAATCTGTAGATTGACTACAAGATCTTGAGTCCAACACGCCAGACCACTAGGCCACAATTAATTGATTAATAAACAAATAACAAGGACAAAACGTTAAATGAAACAACAGGAAGAACTAGTTTAATACAAGACGAGATTTCCTTGATTGGTTTTTGTCCTTCAATTTGATTTAAAAGGTGTCAGATGTGCGAGTGGTTGACTTTTTACATTGTGCTAATAATCATAATATCATTGGTGCAAATTCATCAAGCAGCTTAACATTACTAAATGCAGGTATATATGAGTTGGTTTGGACACATTGCTCGCTTGGCATGGGTTGCTTTTTGTCGGTGTATACGGCAGGGCTATATACTGACACTCGGACCTGCCTTAATTTAATATACTCGAGTACCATGATTGTCACGGAAGGCACACCATCGACTCTCCATTAGGCCCAGGCCTGTTGGGCGCAGGCATGTCCCACTGCCTCCGTCTGGAGCTCGTTCTCAAACATGATGGCCGGGTTGGTGTCTGGATGGAGTTGTCTCTCCAATCGCACGAGGGCACTTCGAAACCCAGCAGGTATAGTGATCTCGGGCCGTCTCTTCTTCACGTGGCTGTAGGCTTGCTTGAGCGTCATCCCGTTGTACTGCATGAGATACTGGGTAACAATCGTGGGAGACAGGGACCTCCCACCGAAGCAGTACACCAGGCATTTCCTGTCCATCTTCCGAGCTCCCTCCAAAAAGGCATTGATTTCGTCAAAGTAGTGGAAGATATCCTCGTTAATGTCGTCGTCCACCAGGAGGTTAAGTCGAGTGCGGGTATGCTTCATCTGAGATGGGCAGACGCAAGGACAATCTTTCAGACGGATGGACTTGGAGATCTCGTCAGGTGAGAGGTTGCTTAGGTCAACAACACACTCAATGTTCAGACGGCACAGGAGTGGCTCGCGGAAGGCAGCCTCGGCGTCGCCCACGAAGAGATAACTCAGGATCTCCGAGATATTCTTGTCCCGAAAAGGAGTCGAGCTTTGAGGCAGCTCGTCAATCTTAATCTCAGGGATGACCTTACAGATGTCGAGTTCCTCGTCACACGACAGGTTATCCATCTCAGAGGAGGATCGACAAGAAGACACCGAAGAGGTCTTCCTTGAGAGATCCATCCTTAAGTGGCTAGGAGACGTTTTGGTGCTCTGGGAAAGCTGGTGTCGGGAGTAGAGTTCGGCACGCGGGCTGCGACGGCCGTCGCTCAGGGAGGAGGAAAGATGCAGCTTCCGATGAGTCTCCCCGGAGGAGAATGACTCCGTCTTGACAAACAGGAGGTCCGGACACGACGACGCGTACCCACTCGGTACTGTGTTGTTAGTGGATTTGCCAGACGGCGCAGAGGAGACGGTGATAGGCTTGACGATGCTGAAGGAAGTCTGTGGGGACATGGACGATGAGGTACTCCTCCTGTAAGCCACCGTGCTTCTTGTTGCTGTAGAGGCAATGGTGCTGTTTGACCTCATACGGTCTGACGCTGCCGCTGATGCTCGATCGGTCTGCTGCAGTGTTTTCATAGTTTCTTCTGCAGTGAGAGAAAGAGAATATAAATTCTAAAAACGGTTAATCCGTTGCCGTTTATTGACTTATACATTTAAGTTTTCCAAAAAACACATCAAACAGATTCTCAATACCAATACAGAAAATATCAATACAAATGACACAATTTTGGAAAATGCTGTCTGCAAAGTGCCCAATTTCCACTTTCTTATATATTCATGTCCACTGAAAATTATAATGGAATTTGCGGTTGAAGCGGAATGAAATAAATTACAGGTTTTATTAGCTGTTCCAACTGTCTATTCAAATATCACACGCCAAGGACTTTGTCCACGTCCAATTTGTGACTGAAGTACGGCTCTTGTACACCCAGCACACCAGCAACTGCAGACCAAGATGCATCCCCGAGATTGCAGCTTCCCTCTCCTTGTGGAGCGATTCCTAAGACACGCTTGCCTCACCACCCGCTAGAGAGATACACTTAATTTGTTGACCGTTGTAAATCATTTACAGCTCGAGGTTGACATGTACGTCGGTAGTTTGTCCCGGTTGAAGTGGGGCGTTTTCCTATCTGAACAATCTCGCTCTCGGCTGTGCCGCGATTCCGTGCGGCTGCTCGCGCTGGCGAAAATGATGCGTGGGAGCCGGGACGTCCGTTGTCATAGCAATGACACGCGTTTCTTAAAATGATCGTCTTCATGAAACAGCCGCTTGGTCAAATCACACCTGGCCACGGAAACTCTCGTGACATCATCCATATCTTATTATTTCTTGGGACATGCAAGGTTATATATATTGCGAGACGGCAGGCGCTTGGCAACCACCTATTTCCAGAATCGCTTCTTCTTTAAACAATATTATTATTCTCTCCATTTCGACAGCATAATCTTCAGAAAGAATCGCAACGGTGCCCTAGAAATTCTATTCACATTTTGAGCGCATAATGTTGACATTTTAAATTGTAAACGGCCTGGCTTTATTTATAATATCAAAAAGGGGATCTCTGTACTTAAGTTTAACAGAAATTTGTTATTGAGAATGGATTATGATTTTTCGTGCCGTATAATGTTTTTCATTATGGAAGTGCTTGTAGGACAGTATAGTAATAACCACCTATTTACGTGTTATGAAACGATTGCATGACCGATCGGCCTTGCTATTGGGTAGGTTGGGGTATGAGCATGATGGGTTTATGCTTATGAAGTGATAATGACTCGCAAAAACACCGTGTGTTCACCCTGGGCATCTCCATAATTTATTCCTCTTGTCAAATTCTCGTCGACTGTCTTTCCAAAAATGCCAACTGCAGAATCTCTGTTTAGAAATGTTACATCGCTTGCATAATGCGCACAAGTAATATTATGCATGCATCGCGCTGCCAGTACAATATTGCCGGCCGGGCGCCATTTCCTTGTCTGCCTCTGCATACATGATAATCTCAATAAAGCTACTATTTATAAAAAACAATCCCTTTCATTGCGATGTTTGTCTATTGAGCAGAATAGGGAGGTTTAGCCTGTGCTGTATTGCAATTATGATGATATGGCTTTTAAATATCGCGTTTCTCTGTTTTACATGGCGGAGCTTACTGTTTAGGTTTGGGATATGTTTGTTGGTTAATAGCTGTCTCCCCGGCTTATGTTGTTGGTTTGTCAGTATTAATTTTTGGTCGTGTTGTTAGTTGACCGGTCAGTGGTTCTGAGAGTTGATGAGATATTCAGTTGATCGGTAGGTCATTGGGTTGGGGAGTTAGTTGGTCGGTTAGTTGGTTAGTGGATTGGTCGGTTAGTTAATGTGTTGGTTGGTGGGTTAGTGTGTCAGTCGTTTAGTTGGTTGGTTAGTCGGTTGCTTTGTTAGTTGACCGAGGGTTCTGGAACTTGGTTGGTCAGATATTCAGTTGATTGGTGGGTTTGTTAGTTTATTAGTCAGTTGTAGTTGGTTAGTGGATTGGTCGGTTACGGTAGTTGATGTGTTGGTTGGTGGGTTAGTGTGTCAACCGCTAAGTTGGTTGGTCAGTCGGTTGCTTTGTTACTTGACCGGTGGTTCTTCTGGGATTTGGTTGATCAGATATTCAGTTGATCGGTAGGTCGTTGTGTTGGTTAGTTTGTTGGTTAGTGGATTGGTCGGTTAGTTGATATGTTGGTTGGTGGGTTAAAGCCGCTTAGTTGGTTGGTTTGAGTTGGTTGCTTTGTGAGTTGGCCGGTGGTTCTTGGAGTTGGTCAGATATTCAGTTGATCGGTGGATTATTGGGTTGGTTAGTTAGTTGGTCAGTATAGTTAGTTGGTTAGTGGATTGGTCGGTTAGGTGATATGTTGGTTGGTGGGTCAGTGTGTCAGCTGTCATGTATATCAGTGGTTTTGTCTGTTGGTCGTAGGTCAGAATAATGGTTAGTCGGTTCGGCAGTCGGTTGGTTGCAGCCTGCATGGTGACAGGTCAATTTACTTGTTGATATTATCCTCATGAGGGATTTTTCAATTATTACAGCTTCACGATGCACTTGTACTTAATTAATTCAGTGTGCCCCAGGCTCTTAAGTCTATCACTGTCAACCCCTGTTTGTGTATTATAATTATCTCTCAGTTTTTACCCGTTCTGTCAAATCCTCTCTAATTTTACCGCACAGTTTAAATGTCATGGCTTATTAGGTCTATGCACGTTTTGTGATGCTGTATGATAATTATGCTCTGTAATACATGCACATTAAAGCAGACAGTGTTACTGATTCCTCGAAATGAAACTT
This sequence comes from Astropecten irregularis, assembly GCA_963971285.1. Lineage (NCBI taxonomy): Eukaryota > Metazoa > Echinodermata > Asteroidea > Paxillosida > Astropectinidae > Astropecten > Astropecten irregularis. The sequence goes on along the minus strand of OZ020252.1, from coordinate 13,971,509 downwards.
TCTACCCCAACATTTCCGAATACAAAAATAAATACACGAATATGCCGTGTATTATGAAAGAAAAGAAAATGTTTTAAAGCGATCGATTTTATATGGAGAATAATGAGCTCATTCCCTGCGAGTCTGAATTTAGCGCGACGTATTAAAAAAAGTGTGCGCCAGTCACAAAAACATAAGGGCCTATCTGAATTAAAGGTAGTATCATACTTTGGTGAGGAACCAAAACAGAAATTTTCACAGAACTATGAAGATGATGGTGGTGGTAGAAACATACCGTTAACATTTTTTCGCCTGAAATGGTGTATTTATCAAGAAATTAGTAAAACAACGACCGAAAATCTTTTTGATTTTTTTTTAAAAGATCAAAAATAAAAGAGAAAAGACTTAAGAAATACTGTGGCTGTTTTTAACTGTTTTCTGAAAAAGTGGGTACCGTATGGGACTGAAATCTTCACATATGACTGTTAATGTGTCTATCTTGATATTTTTGCCCATGAATATGTATTTCTTCGATAAAAACCAATGTATGATAATATGATAATAGCACACATTCAGCCGCTGATAAAATCTTTGAATCTATTTCTTAACATGTGTAACATGTAAAGTGTTTTTCTTAAATCATTATGTTCGTGTAGTCTGCCCTCGTTGTGTTCTTCCTTTGGTAGGCATATGGTCAGAAGCATTTCTTCTGCATCTTATTCATTGTAGGCTCAAACCGTTCAACGCCTGTGCGTATTAGTGGACTGCTATATCACTATAGTTAGAAGCTTTGCTTTACAATTTTGATTTTCAATTACACTGTGTATTGATCCAGCTGCGCTTCCCAGTATGTTCTTTATTGTCACTCATTCACTATTAAAATATTTCCTTTACATACAACTGGTTTTTTTCATCTTTGGTCTGAAACCATTTAAACAAACCTAAGCGGTAGTGTGCGGTACTATTCAGTAAAGTACGGATAAGCATTACTTGAGCTTTTTGCATGAGTGTTACATTGTGGTGCTGGACAAACTACATGTATTTATGTCCAAGGGTGTTTTGGTTCAAGACTGGGTTAATTGTTTGGATATTCTAGTGATAATTACAACCTATCTTTTACGCCCAAAACATCTCTGACATAGGGCAGACTGGTAGGACAATACACGTACTGGTGGTGCGAGGCCTATTGAGTAGAGGCCTCGGCGCCATCCCCTGTGTAACCAGGAGGAAATGATGAGGCAGGTTCGATATTTGCAGAAGCAAGGGATTATCGAGTTATCTGATAGTCCTTGGGCTGCAAATGCGATGTTAGTCCGGAAAAAAGATGGAACTATAAGAGGTTGTGGTTTGTCTTTCGAGGGATGAATATTATGGTAACAGTCAAAGACGCTTATCAGGGGCAAGGCGCCCCCGAATGTTATGTTGTATTATTTGTGAATTATACATATTAATGAATGTATGCGACCCGGCTAAAGGATCACCATCCCTCCCAGGTCTGAGGACCTGTATACGCCACTGACGCTTATCCTGTCCCTCGTATTGACGAGACACTAGATGAGTTGTCAGGTGCTGAGTGTTTTCCATTCTAAATGTTAAGTCACCGGGCTTTGGCAGATGGCTTTGGATGAAAACGCTAGCCAGAAATCTACGAAGCAGGAATCGGGTCAAAAAGATTGGAACACATTACTTGGAATCGGATGAATTTTTGAGAAGCTAACATGATTTGAAACCTAATGTTTTGAAAAATCATATTTTTTCAGACTCGGATGCATTTTCAAAAACCTAATCCAATTTAACGACCGAACATATTCAAGTTTCGGATGTTTTTGCGAATCCGATCATTTTTCAAACATCGAACATGTTTCCGAATCGGATGCAATTCCAAAAACCTAACATGTTTTTCGATTCGAATGCATTTTCAAGTTCCGAATGCCCACAAAACAGCCGTAGGCATAAAACAGCCGTAGAGTGTGTGTTAGGTTTACGTAATTTCATCCGAGTTTTCATTTCATCCGATTCTGAAAAAGCATCCGAAACTTTTGACCCTGTTCGGGCCGGGTTTTGCCGAGTGCCCGAGCCCAGACTGATAGTCTTGCAACAAGACGTCGGGCATGTCTTTCTTACAGTGCATACTACGCAGTCATAATCCTGCATTCTATAAGTAAGCGTATTGAGGACTGTCAAAAGCCAGTAAGCTTAGTATAGTAGGCATAAGTGTTACGTTAGGCTGCCAAAAAGGATTCAGAACGGACTCGCCAGGGGTTCACTAGTAGCTAGTGTCGCCATGTTCGTCTCATCTTTTGTACTTAAATTATTACCGAAGCTGATCAACCCACCCGCTTACGCCAATCAACTCGTACGCTGTTTGGTCAACTCGTACGCCGACCAACTCGTACGCTGTTTGGTCAACTCGTACGCCGACCAACTCGTAGAGCTAGAGATGAGGCGTACGAGTTGACCAGCATTCAATAATATTACGATCAATCGAAAGTGTAGTTCGTCGAACTACAACAGTTAACAGTAATCGACGAAAGCTGGGTCGACAGTCTTTATCAGGGGCGCATATTATTCGGGAGTCACGGGTTGGCGTAGCGGTTCTTTCCTCGCCTTTCACCTCTGTGGACCGGGTTCAAGTCCGGCTCGGTTCACAAGTGGATTGGGTTTTCAGTCCCTGCCTGATTCCGTGGGTTTTACCCAGAATATTACTCTGGGGTTTTCCTCCCACCTCTAAAACTGTATCTTCTTCTCATCATCTTTCCATGACAGGTTTAATCAGGCTTGCGAGCTACAGTGCCTTGGTCACCTTTGAGGAATCCTTGGTGTCATTACCAGAAATAAATAATAATAATAATATTGCTGAGTTGATTGAAAATGAAAAAACTGAGTCGCAATCCGTGTGGGCTTGAAAAACTTATCGAGGAACAAGCTTATGTCTTGTATATAAATATGGGCATGGCCTCCGTTATTTTCTTTGTAAGTTACAAAACAGGTAGAAGACGGTCGACATTTTTCTTTTACTGTATAAAACCTGGCCATTACGATTAAAACACCGGTGTGAAAAAATGGTTTAAAAAGCCACAAGAAAATTAACGATTGTTTAAGGGGTGGTCTTTTCTCCATTTTTTTTATAAATACCCCCACCCCCGACTCCGTCACTCGATAGGTGTCATGATCATGGCCTAGTACGAGCGTGACTACAGTAATAATTTCTATTTCTACCTTCATGGTTTAAGGGGTGCACATTTGGTCTTTTCTCCATTTTCCACAAGTAAGTCTGATATTTAGTACTGGCACGATTTGTAGTCCAAACACTGCGAACAGTGGCTCTGGCCGTATAGGCTTACAGTGGGGCGTGGAGTTTTCCCCGGACGTCTTTTTGCAAGACTATCAGTTCTGGGCTCGGGCACTCGGCAAAACCCGGCCCGAACAGGGTCAAAAGTTTCGGATGCTTTTCAGAATCGGATGAAATGAAAACTCGGATGAAATTACGTAAACCTAACACACACTCTACGTCTGTTTTATGCCTACGGCTGTTTTGTGGGCATTCGGAACTTGAAAATGCATTCGAATCGAAAAACATATTAGGTTTTTGGAATTGCATCCGATTCGGAAACATGTTCGATGTTTGAAAAATGATCGGATTCGCAAAAACATCCGAAACTTGAATATGTTCGGTCGTTAAATTTGATTTGAAAATGCATCCGAGTCTAAAAAAATATGTTCGATTTTTCAAAACATTAGGTTTCAAAACATGTTAGCTTCTCAAAAATTCATCCGATCTCAAGTAATGTGTTCCAATCTTTTTGACCCGATTTCTGCTTCGTAGAAATCCACATTTGCGGTGCGTATAAACAGGTTGTATAGGTGTCGCCGCATGCCTCTTGGTCTTTGTAACGCACCTGCAACGTTTGAGAGGCTGATGGAAAAGGAGATGGCGGGTCTCCAGTGAGAGATACTGCTCATTTTATATCCGGATTATGTCATTGTGATTGGCAGAACAATGAGAAAGGAGACAGAGCTACTGCAAGTTGTTCTTCCCAGGTTGAGGAAAGCTTGATTGAAGTTAAAGCCTAGTATTTAAGTGCTCTCTGTTTTAGATGTCTCCTAGCTATTTGGGACACATCGTGTCGTCCGAGGGTGTAACTATACCGATCTGGAAAAGATTCGGGCTGTGTCCAACACCAAAGTGTGTGAAGGAAGTGCGAATATTCTTAGGCATCGCTTCCTATTATCTTAGGTTCGTCCGGGAATTTGCTGAGGTGGCGCCACCTCACGAATCACGAATGTTTCACTGATGCGTGTCAGCTATAGCATTTGAAAAAGATGAAACAGAGACTGCAGAGTGCAAGACCCCACCTGTTTGGGCATATCCTATTTCCGATATAGTGACTATACATTATGGATACTTGTGCTAGTGGAGATGGAATACTGGCAGTTTTGTCTCAGGTCCATGAGGGACAGGGGAAGGTCCTCGCCTTTTCGAGCCGTTAGCTGAGCAAGGCAGAGAGGAACTACTGTGCTACTCGAAAAGAATTGTTAGCGGTGGCTGTTTACCCCAAGAAGTTTATAGGCAGTACTTGTATCACGGTCGGAACATGTTGCTCCGAATTCGACCACGTTGCTCTTAGATGGTTAAGGACCCCGAGGGTCAGCTTTCAAGGTGGCTTGAGGTCATTAGTTAGTATGATGTGACATTCAACGAAGATCTGGGCGTATTGCATGGAAATGCTGATTTCCCCGGGGTGTGGTTGTAGTGAAGCTGAAGTCTCAAGGATAGAAACAGCATGATGCTGAAACAGTATAACGGCCATGAAGGTGGTTGTTGAAGGCTACCATGAGGTTGACTCTGAGGCGAAGGTAAGGGCATTTGTGCCCAACCACATTTGGCTAGAGATGAGGTCAGAGAGGTTCAATTTGGCGATCCGACTATAAGAGGAGTCATGCAGCCGTCCCAATTGGGAGACCATATTAGCCACCTCATCGTCGCACAAGACCATATGGTGTTTATCGGATCAGATGGAGGTACGGGATATGGTATCCTTTAAACGGGTTGGGATTCTGACGACGGTAAACTGGTTAGATTGCGACTGGAACTCCCTGACAAGAGGGGGACTTCAGTAGCTACATGGCGGTCGTACTAGTGGCCACCTATTGTCAGCAATTGGCCAAACTTAAGTTGAAATACTATTGGTCAGGAATAACCACGGACGCAAGGTCATTCGTGATGAGAAGATGCGTTTTTTGTGCAAGGAGGAAATCTCCTGCATGTGGAGGAGAGAGTTTCCCTTCAACAACGGTATTTGTTTGGCGAGCCCCCATAGAGAGCTAGTGGCTAAGGACTTCTTCGGGCCATGCGCTGCCACTAAGCGACCGTGAATTGCATTCCGGTCAGGGGCAAATTTTGAGTCGACCGTATCTGATGAAGACATGTAAGGTCCAGGGAATTTCCAAGACCATGACCACACAATCCAAAGTCCGCTGCCTTTTGTTCGCTATTGCGTCTGGGTACCGGTAACCGCTCATCCTTGCGTAAGGATTATAAATATGACTGTTTTTGTTGGATAAGCCTGGGATAAAATAGTATAGAGCAGTCCCATTAGGTTTCCACCACACCGACGCCGCCATTATTAAAAACAGAATTAATCATAATACTTAGAAATACATAAAAGCAGGGACTATCTCTCATTTTGCATTTGAATATAGACTTCCCGCCCATTTTGTGTTTTGTGACCACGTATAAATAACTATCAACATACATTAATCATCGAGCTCTCCGCGTTTTTCTGAAAACTTATAAATTGTCCATGTACACAATAGGTATACAATCATGTACTATGCGGGGGATTGTACCCTTTTGATAATATTCCATTCTGTAATGCACGCCCCGTAGGCAGAAAAAAATATTATTGCAGAGCAAAGACTTTTGTATATTATACTGACCATCATGCAATTCCCAATGGCCTGGGATTAAAACACACCTGGGGAACATTTATCATATTTGGAGTAGCGTACAGGCCTTATGGCACAAATTGCCCTGCATTAACATAATGCATTGTATAATGGAAAGATAAATCAGACAAAATGGCATATTTAGGCAATATCTTACGAAGATGTGCATAGAAGGCCACAGCAACCCTCTCGATTGCTTTTCGTTGAATATAAATTTATGACGGCGAGATTAACCTTTTTATTTTCTAAGTCCTTACAAACAAAATGTGTATTTCTTTGTTTTGACCCATATTATTATGTTCGTCATCCTATTTTAATTTCAGTTGAGATAAGCAAATATTATGATAAGCAGTGCTTCACTCAGCAAATGATACATTATATGTATTTTTCCTTTCTTTATACTCATGCCGAGTCTTAATTTCGAATGTAGACAAAGAGGTATTTTAATCAGAGAAACAGTGCGTCGTGGTTGTCTATCACGAAGCAATATTCAAGATACTATTTCCGGGACAAATTTGCCCTTTCGTATGTCACGAAGCAGTAGAGTTGAAGTCTGTGAGCAATGAATAACATAGGATATTTTATTGTTTGATATTTATTTGTTTATTTCTTTAAATATTAAGATCCTCCAGGTTGTTCCCTTGACAAGATGCATAATATTGACACGAACGGAGTATCAAATCATCGTATTCATTAATATACGCAACACGCAAGTATGTTTGTATTGATTACCCTTATATTATGCGACATGTCGAATTGTGCGGGAAGAATCTTGAGTGGTTGAGCGCACCTATTTACCCGCCTTGTTTTACGCTGATGATTGCGGTTGTGTGCGATCTGCCTATGGTGAATAATACCATGGTAACTGAATCCATCAAGTCTCGGTGCATTTGGTATGCATGTGTCCCATCTGTCATCCCATATCCAATAGAGAATATCCTCTTACCTGATCAGATGTGCATGCTTGTCGATGTACTTGCTGCCGTGATTGTTTTTGCTGCTGCTGCTGCTGCTGCTGCTACTGCTGGTCTTCCAGTCGAACAATTCTGAAGACTAGTAGTATCATTCGTGCGTCTTTGCATAATCGTCTACTATCAATCACTGACGCGTTCGCTGTGTACTTGCTACGGGGGCGAGACGGGAATTAAAATAATACAGACGGCTGATGACTGTCCTTTATGAGCGTTGCGTTAGCGCTTGACGTTTTGTTTTATCTTCGTAGGCCTACTCGTGAAATAATCCTCACCATGCAAGCACTGACTATACATTTGCAGGATTTCTCCCGTATAAGCCGTAGGGAAGATAGCAAATCTCGTATTAAATCGACAGAGGGTTTGTTGTGAACCTTCACCCGGATAGAAGGTATATATTGCCTACGGTTGTCGTACACAAGCATGTAATGATTATTGAGAACCTCAAATACACGGGTTGTTTTCTAGTATTGTGCAGACAGAACAATAATGGGAAAAGTCTACCTTATATCACGTCAGTTGAAATGTCTGTCTGCTGCCACCAAGCGGTGTATTGGGTCACCGATACATAATGCTATCCGCGGCTAGGCTATACATCGGCCCAAAACATAATGGGCACGAATTTATGGTAATTTCTTCAAACCCTTCAAGATTACGAAGGGATTTTGGCTTCCATCTGGTCGTTTTACATTCAGCAGTTTGTGATAAAACTTATCGTGGAATCCCGGCATAATTATGTTGCAATTCATTCATTCATGTATTTATGTCATTGAAAGGTAACCAGAGGAAAATAAACTTGAGCGGGATTCAAACATGGGACCCCTGAGTACCATACCTGTTCTCTACCAACTGAGCTATCCATCCCATAATTATATAATTATGTGGGTGGTGTTCCAAAAATGGTAAATTCTCTTTGTTCTTTAATTATGCAAGTTAACCACTAAAGAAACTGGCTTGATTGAATTTACTATGAGCATGTGTACAAAAGTGGCTATTTGTGGCTACAGTTTTCCATAATGGGGGATATGGGCAATTGAAAAGCTATACCTTTGCTGCTAAAATAACACGATGTTATGTTGTGTTTTTACGCGCTAATGCATAACACGATGATTCCAATAATAGTATCTGTTGAATCGTCCATACACAAATGGAGTTGTTGAATATATTTGTTCCAAAATAATGTACTGTATATTTTAATGTGCATGTAGACGCCCGGGCTCCCATGTACACTATACGAGTCGGCAAATATAACTGCAAAGCCATGCTGGGTCATGCAAAGCCATGCATCGGAATACTTAAGTTCTTGTAATAATTATCTGAAATATGGATCCATTAAAATGCCTTCAATTCTGTATACTTGTAGATGGAAATCGTGAGATGTGTCTTTCTCGTATGGAGAAATTCGTCATGTCATTTGTATCGGACGTGAATTTAATTGCAGTTATACGGATTTGCTATTACGTAATGGGCATTGGAGTCCTTGAGCATTACTCGTTATCACTAATTGCTTCTCATCATGTAGTATATATAGCTGTACTACGCATAGATTTGAGGATAGGGGTCTGTCACATGCTTTAATAAGCAGCCGGGGACTACGTGCTGCGTTTCACACTGCTTGGGGCGGCTTACGGGCGACTAATTAATCTCTGTGGCAAAACAAAAATACTGTGTAATATTGTAGCGTGCAATTGGATTTCAAACAGTTATAATATGCACTCGGGAAGAAAGGTTATTATTTTATATTGTATCAGATGGTATCATATTACTTGGGCAGCATACCAAATTAGAAATCTTCACAGATTTACTATAGCTTACAGGGTATAAAGATGGTGATGGTAGAAACATACCGTTAACATGTTTCTGCCTCAAAATGTTGTATTTATCCAGAAAAAAATAAAACCAATTGACCAAAACAAGATTTCAACATTACCGTGAGCGTTTTCACTGTTTTCTCAAAAAGGTGGGCACCTTAATTGGGACTGGAAATTTCACACAGAGGACTGTTACTGTATCTTCCTTGATAATTTATTTATGCCCCCGAATCGACATTCCTTTGACAAAAACAAAGTATGAAACTAAGTTCAAAATAGGCATTTATTATGAACACATGGACGTTGTCATTTTTGTTTGAAGATAAAAAATCAAAGTAAAGTCATAGTCATGTAGTTATATGAATATTAAATGATTTTGGTCGGGAAATCGATAATATGCAAATTAGGCTTGCCCTTCACCGACGTGGATGAGCACTGCATATACTCAGTGCTTGTGAGTGCACCTGGCTTAGGTGGGATTCGAACCCACGACCTCATGTACACTACTTTTATATTATTGGGACATCACCACTGTTCAGGATACAGATGATAATAAGTGCTATGCCACATGTTGAACTCAAATTTCTAATTAAACCAAGCCTACGAAAAATGAAACCTGTTTACTGAATACTTTATCATGCGTGGAAGAGTCATTTTCAAGCTTGGTCACAAATGTAAAATGATCTACCGTGAAATTCGTTTTCGAGATCTACATAATAAACTTTAACCAAGTTTAGTTTCTTAAGATATCGGCTTATACGGCTGGATTTTAACTTAAATTTAATCCTGAGATGCAAGCACGCGTGATAGCTTGCCGTATAATATGAGGCGTGCGACCAGGAGTTTGTCGAACCACAAAGGTTATCATTTGGAAGAATTTTAATTGTTTTCACGCATGCACTCCCTGGATTGGGAAGTTATATAAGACATGCATAAGATATATGGGTTTTTTTTTTTGGGGGGGGGGGGGTTAGAAGACGAAAATGGGTGCACATTAAAGGTATAGTATCATACTTTGGGAGCATATCGAAGCAGAAATCTTTTAATGTATAAGGGTAGGCCTATATATAAAGGTGCAGGTGAAGGTATAGAATCATACCGTTACAATTGTTCTGCCTGAAATGCTGTATTTATCCAGAAAAGAGTAAAACCAATGACCAAAAACAATTTTTGATCTTTTAAAGAAAAAAAATACAGTGAAAAGATTATTAAAATTCTTTGGACGTTTTTCACTGTTTTATCAAAAAGTTGTCACAATATGGGACTGAACATTTCGCAGATGACTGTTACTGTTTCTTCCTTGATATTTTTGCCCATGAATCGGCATTTCTTCGACAAAAACCAAAGTATGATATTTCCTTTAAGAGGCCTTTGCGAGCAACAACTATGTGAATCGCTTGTTGTGGAGGTAAGTTCATCGTATACTGGGCGCCGTCCTCCTTACTGTCAGAAACTTAATGAAATTGGTATTCGTTTTGATTAATCATGGGTTTCTATCTCTCTGAATGAACGAGATACCTACCGTGTTACATTGTGTTACAAGACGTGGTCGGCGATACGTGTAAAAATGGATCTCATGCGTCCCCTTTGCAATCTGGCTCCGGTGCGCAACGCACTTCAATCTGTAATCCTCCCTTCCCATCACACCTGGGCGTCGCAACAGGGGATTGTGCCGCCCGCTTGCTCTCGGCTGTTGGTGCGAAACGCCGGATTGGATATCAGATTTGCGAAAGGACTGCGTTGTTATAGCAATCATAGCCACCAGTTTTATCAACAGATTTGGCTTTGAGGCTGCCCACCAAAATGGCTTAAGACACCAACAAAGAAGGAACCATTTCAGTGTCTACAATGTAGCCTTTTATTTTTAATATGAAAAAAACCCTAACATCAGCAACAACTTAAAAACGGAGAGAAAACATTGGTTCTTCTCAGAACCACACACTCCCACAGAAGAGATTACATGGTGCCACCGCTAGCCTACCTTATTTTAATACTTCCACCATGCATTGCTTTAAAGGTAATATCATACTTTGGTTTTTATCAAAGAAACACAGATTCATGGGCAAAAATATCAAGACAGATAAAGTAACATAAGTCATCTGCATGTGAACATTTCAGTCCCAAACGGTGCCCACTTTTTGAGAAAATTACAGTGAAAACGGCCACAGTATTTTTTAAGTCTTTTCTCTTTTATTTTTGATTGTTGTTTTAATCATTTCTGGATAAATACACCATTTCAGGCGAAACAATTTTAACGTTATGTTTATACCACCACCATCTTTATATCCTGTAAGTTATACGTAAATCTGTGAATATTTCTGTTTTGGTATCTTACCAAAGTATGATACTACATTTAAGTCTTATTTAACTTAAAAATCATGACCAAATAATCGTCTCAGTTTTCAGCTTGTTTGGTTCCTTTTATCAAAAGATGACTAGGCCTATGCTATATTAGAACCGAAATTAAATAACTCTAAATGAGCTGCAAAAAGTTGTTATGATAAGGGCCTACCTGTCATTCAAGGAACATTGGTAACCTATACCTGGGTAGGTCACTCTCATATGCTGTGAAAACGTAAAATGAAAATACTACCCATTATAATAATTATACTATGGATAGAATCAGTGGTTTTTTTCCTTTCTGTTAATTTGCTCGGATCGGTGTAATTCTGGAAATTGTTTCCGAACCACAAGGGACTCCTCCATGACTGTTTGTAGCAATAACATAAGCATCCAGTTTTTTTTTTTTACAGGTCCGTAATATAAAATAAATATGCACATGGTCCGCAGTAAAGCTGACTGTGGTTCCACCATGCATGCATTTTAGTTTATTTCCACTCGACATCTAAGATATGCCCCAGCTCACACGTTTTATATGTTTCCTGAAATTCTACTACAGTATATTCAAGTGGAACATTACTTACCACCGTTTTAGACGGAAACAATTTGTCTGAAATCAGTGACGCGAAGCGTAATGATGATGTTTCTATCCGACCTTCCGTGGCCAAGTTGTATGAGCAGATGGTTCAATGATGCAGAAAGCATCCCACACGGACCCCCTTACGGTGTCTCATAATTAGACACTATTTCAGTAATTGCACAATTAGTCATCATTGTTTCTCTCGTGTGTAATGTGATTTCAAGACCAAGAGTATATGGATTTCAGGCGTAATAACATCCTAAATCCTTGCTTAATTAATTTCTTAAGAGAAAGATTGATGTGTTAATGAGCTTTGATTGTCGAGGCATAACGACAGACATCTGTATTGTCCTCAGACATTACGTATATATTGAGGTGTTTCTCCCCTTGTTCGTTCTGTCTGTGTGCCTATCGTTTGAAGAAACATCACGTAGCCTTTACCAGAAGGTCCAGTATTTTTTGTCACTCAGCATCACAATAACATTTCAGTCACAAGATTGTTTTAAAGCAATATTGTCAGGGGACTATGTTTCGAAAAAAACACATGCTTTATCCCCGTCCAATGGTGCCGTTTTATGACAATACCTTGTTAGAATGCTCGTCCATCAAAATGTTCATACTGCGTGTTCCATTTGATTAAAAAAATACCAATAGTGTTCTGGTGTGCAACAGCTGAGGTAATGTATCATAAGGCTTGATTTTCACATTTCAGTATTTTATTTTCAGTTTCTTGGAGCCACATATTGGGCAGAACCATGTTGCGCGGTACGACCGTGGTGGCTGTGGTATGTCTGGTCTTCGTGGTATGCCTACTCGGTTCCGTGATCCCTACTGCTTCAGCTCAGGAGCTCGGTTACTACAAAGGAGGAAACATCTTCTGGGAGGCCCGTAATCCGGACAATCCACGAGAGGTGAGAACATTCTCTTTTTTCCTTTTACTCAAATTCAAATCTTCCAGGAATCAAAGGAGATAATTATCGAATAAAGAGTCATTTTCAAAAATATTTGAACTAGGCATTCCAATGATTAACAGATTGGTATGGAGTAAGGACATTCATCATTTCTCCAATCACAATAATAATGATCCAAAATAATGACTACAGGTTTTCCCGGTCATTTTCGGCAAATGAGCGGCCAATTTCACTTTCACACATTCGTGTTGCGTGATTAATTTTGCCTCCTCGGTTGAAACCTTCACTCGATTTCACTTTGATGCATCCGTGTTTATATAGCATTGTATTCAATTAAGTTCAATAGTCGTTCAATTTAGCCATACAAAATCGCCATTCAATTTCGCACTCTGCTAAACGCCGTAATTGCGAATTTGACTGCTGTTCAAATGGAACTTGAAATTGAAAGGCGATTCTATTTAATCGCCTGAACATTATTTTGCTTGCACATGAGGTGAAATCGAATGACTATTTTGAGTTGCCTTGCAGTTTCACGCGAAATGGAATGACACAGCGTTTAAATTGTCCGCTCATTTGCCGAAAATGACCGGAAAACCTATATAGCGGTACATAAGCCGTCAACTTTTGCCAAAGCAACCTTTGCACGGTTTTGCCTATTTGATCAAGACGATATAATAAGAGCTACTGTTTGCATTCGTTTCCTTTTCAGATAAGCGTTAATTTCGAGTTCAATTTCGACTTAACTAAATCATCGTCAACCCATGAAAGATGCACTCAATATGATATTGATAATCACGAGGTGGGTTTGAGATCTCTTGTTCATTTTTTCCTTCATGATTTCAAAGTGTTGAAATTATCAAGCAATAAAGAAAGCTTCTTATGAGGTAAAAAAGTATTGAAGTCGAAACGCCCGAATTACAGTATCAACTTTCTACCTCTCATAATTATCTTTATTGTCAGCATGCTTTATTATTGTGAAAATATTTTGTTTGGAGGATCGGTATTGAAGCTATAACCTTGACAATGTGACCCGGGAATTTTGCCAGCAGTTTGGAAATAACATAAAGCAAACAATATTTCTTTTTCAATACAAATAATCAACTGCTACAAACTGCTCATCAGCCAAAATAACCTGAAATATATCAAATGCTTGGAGTTAGGAGGGCCTGATGACGCGTTTCGATCCTAGCATGACCATCGTTTAGCCTTTGAGAAATATCCTGCTATAGGATCGAAACGCAAGTTTCAAATTTGGATCGATTTAAAAACCAAAGGCTCAATACATTGATGCTTGAATGTTACTACTTCTGAATTTTGTCCGTTGATAGAAACTTCGCACAGGTGGCACGTTTTCTGTCGGGGATCCTACCCCGATATGGATGGACTATTACTGCGCTCACTTAGACCGGGAGAGAAACACGGCTGTCGGATACTACAACTTGACCTACACTTTACCAGCCCACCAAGACACTGCAGAAATAACGTAAGTATGTTCACCAATAGGTGCTAAGTACTTTCAATCAATACACTAATAGTAAATATGATATCAAATATTCGTCTGCTATTATCTGTCCCTTCCTTGCAATAATAGTTCGCTGTTGATGTGACAGGGTCATTTTCTGTACTTGGTAACTTGTCTTGATTCCAGAATTAGATATTATGATATATCACCATAAATGAATAGACAGCGGTTCCTTTGTGCCACTGCGTTATAACATTGACGATACGATCACAGCATGACACTTTTGGTATAGTTGATCCATAGCTAAAGGTACTATCATACTTTGGTAGCATACCGAAACAAAACTCTTCACAGATTTACCAATAACTTTGGTCTAAAGATGGTTATGGTAGAAACATACCGTTACAATTGTTATGCCTGAAATGTTGTTTTTATCCAGAAAAATTACCAAAAACAGTGAACAGATTTGGCACTGTTTTCTCAAAAAGTTGGCACCATGGGACTGGGAATTTCACAGACGAATGTTGCTGTATCTTTCTTGATATTTTTGCCAATCAATCTGCATTTCTTTGACAAAACCAAAGTGATATTACCACATTTGCAATTATATCAGGTATTATCAGCTATCCCTTCAAATATGTCCACATCTGTTGCTAGCACATAGTCTATCTTACACCAACTATAATGTACTGCAAACCCCGTACATTTTTCACCCAGTACTGTGTACATGTATTATGTTTCACGTTGGATTATTAAAAATCGAAATCAGCTGATGCATTTTTGGACTTATGTTGATGGAAAAATTGTTTTAGTTTATACTTTAGGCCTATTGGTATCGGCTTTATAAAACACTAAGCTATCCTTGGAAAATGACCAACTTTTATTTTTTTGTCACTGCCAATTCTGTACCGTACCTATGGTGGTTACTATGAGATTGTAAAATTTCCCATAGGTACAAAGAATGCTGCTGGGTTCCCGGTATAGTTAACAATGGCCAAGATATCACGAGTGGTAGAGGATGGAATCTAGCATCCACGATCAACATCAACCACAACGGGGATAACGCCATCAACAGCCCGCCACAGAGCAGAGCCTTCCCTACCTACCTCATCATGTCAGGATGTGCTTACAATATTCGGATCTTTAGTAAGAATCACAAACCTTACTTCTATTTACCAGTATTCCACTTTGATATCTTGTCATTTCTTATACTCAATGAATCAAGTTGGTGTAAGGAATTCAATTCAGAATTCATGCAAAGTCTATTGAGCCGCCGGGAAGGCATTTTGGCATTATGTTGTATAGGAATGTGGCATTTGTGTTGTCTTTACTTTTTTTATGAGTTACTTTAATACACTTATATTATGATGCATTGCAGACTGTGCTGCAGTTGGGAAATATTGGTTATGTTTTTATGATTAAATCATAACTTCATGGCTTTTTTAAGGCACCATCAGTTATGATTGGTCTTTGAGGAACACAAAATTAAAATTTCCATCAACCATTTGGGCCATTTTGATATAACGAGTCACTAAAATGTACTTTTATGAAGTCTCGGTCTTCAATAATTCCTGTTCATTTTCAGGCGGTGATGCTAATAATGACAAAGTCAAGTGCCGATGGACTAGGCCCGAGAATAAAGATTGCAATAATAACACCTTGGATATTTGTGGCAAACCTCACTTTGATGCTGCCCGAAGGAAACCATTGGCTACCATTGATCCGGTACAGTTATTGAACCAACTTAATCTGTTTAAGTTTATAACAACCAGTATATATAATAGAAGGGTATGTCCTTCTTTTGACAGATGCAGTATGAACATTGCCTTCTTTAGAGGCTTGCGTAGAAGATATCTTATAGAAGATATCCCATAGAAGATATCCTAAAGAAGATATCCAATAGAATATATCCAATAGAAGCTTTCCAATAGACGATAATCCCATATAGAAGATATCCCATAGAAGATACAGTATCTGATAGAAGTTATCCGATTGAAGATATCCGATTGAAGATAGCCCATAGAAGATATCCCATAGAAGATATCCTATAGAAGATATCCCATAGAAGTTATCCAATAGAAGATATCCCATAGAAGATATCCCAAAGAAGATAGTGTCTGATAGAAGATATCCGATTGAAGATATCCCATAGAAGATATCCCAATTCCCATAGAAGATGATGAGTTTTCATTCCTTGAAGTTAAATGATGCAAAATCAGAATTCAGTTCAAAGGTCAACTTAGATTTTTAAGATTGGCAACAGGTTAATAGTGCAGGTATCAGGTCATTCCCAAATGCAGCACCTAAATTATAGAATCAATTACCCAAAGAAATCCGCAGTATTATAAGGAATTCTCTAGAAAGTTTTAAGAGTCATTTAAAAATCATTTCAATGTTTAATTCATGTTTTGAATATTTGTCTGTCTAGCTGCCTGGCTCTCCAAGTCCCATTCAGATCACTCCCCAATCTTGCCAATGGCTTATGCAATGTTTATTTTCTTTTCAATTCATATTTGTTTTCAATTTCCAGAAAAGATGCATTTTGAAGTTTGGTGAAGGGGATCCAATCACTCCTGGTATCTATGCCATGATGGTCATGTTGGAAGACTATGCTCCTGGGAGCAAGCAACCAATGAGCAAGACGCCGGTTCACTTCCTCATGGAGGTCTTTGAGTTTGAGGGACAATGTCGCCAGCCCATTCTCAATGTCCCCAATGGCAAGTGCTTTGCACACGTCCAGGGACAAGAGTTTAGCATGAGAATGGTTGCCACCGCCACAGATCCAAGTTACAGGTACGGAGAAAAAAAAGTGAATTTAATTTTGCTTTGGTTGGTAGTTGACGCCTTTTCATTATTTGACCAACTTTCAGAATCAGTGCAATTACAGGGCTCGAAATATCCACTATACCAAGGACCGAGTTGTTTTCAGTGTCGGTGCAGTAAAGTGTCTGGTGATTTTGTTTTCCTTGCACAAATAAAATGGTTCCTAAATTGATGATTTTTGACACAATATTGCATACAATTATGGTTTTCCTATGTACATGAATGCCACAGTTCTAGTGTAAAAAGTTCAGGTTTCGAGTTCAAGTTCGAGCCCTGAATTAGACAAACTTGGCCTGTTGTGCTAGACTTGGAGTCAAGTCGTTCAAAGTCGTGGTGATCGTCTCTTCCTTCACGCAACTCGAAACCGCTCTACTTTCTCGCAAGACTCATGGTCCTGAGCCAAGAACCAAACTCTTGCCGTAGCCATGAGTCTCGCCAGAAAGTAGAGTGGTTTCGCAAGAGTTGCGTGAAAGAAGAGACGATCACCAAGACTTCAAACAACTTGGCTCAAAGTCAACTGTTGTGTAAGATACACATATTGTCATTCACTGGATTTATACATAAGATCTTCATGTACCTGTCTGTCGTGTTTGTCTCCTATCCTATTTTCAGAATCACCAGCATCATCGTTCAAGGTTATGATACCGATTATCCAAGGAGGGTGCCCGGCACCGATTCAGACTATGAAATCACGTTCAGGTTCACCCCGATGGTGCTCACTACGTACACAATATGTGCCATGGCCTTCGAAGGCAAAAAGTGAGTCTAGTATGTTTAAGCCTGCCAGCGATTTCAAACCATAGTTCCTACAATGTTTTAAAGGTACTATCATACTTTGGTAGCACACCGACACAGAAATCTTCACAGATTTACCTATCACTTACAGGGTGTAAAGATGGTGATGGTAGAAACATACCGCTAATATTGTTCTGCTTAAAATGCTGTATTTATCCAGAAAAGAGTAAGAACCAATGACTAAAAACAGTTTTGATCTTTTAAAGATAAAAAATAACGGTGAAAAGATTGTTTAAATACTGTGGGCATATTTCACTGTTTTCTCAAAAAGTGGGCACCGTATAGGACTGGGAATTTCACAGATGACTGTTACTGTATCTTTCTTGATATTTGTGGCCATGAATCTGCATTTCTTTGACAAAAACCAAAGTATGATAATACCTTTAATGCTAATTTAATTTACTTTGCACAGTTGAGCATATTTGGACACCATTTTCAGGTGACTTTACAGATCTTTATCTGTCTTCTTTTAGTGTTTTAAAAACCAATTTGAAAGATGAGCTAATCCATATTTTGACATATGCTTTTCCGGCAGGTATGCCAGCACACAGTCCTGTTTCTCTGTAAAGGCTGTCCGAGAAGGTAAGGAGACAATATTGTTGGTGGGTCGGCACCAAACAGTCTTTAGCATAACTTTGGGCTATTGAATCCTTTGGTAACCAACCAAATAAACATTCTTAGAGTGAGCAGGGCAACAATCTGGTTAAGATAGGCGTACCTGTAGTCATGAATTCTCGCATATTGTCTAAGTTCAGATTCAGATGATATTATAGTACCCAGTTTTTGAAGTGCATATCCTTCCCGGGGTTGATTTCACCAAACTCATCGTAACTTGCTATCAATTGTAGGACTTATGATGCACATAGCAGTGTTATGTAGGATAGGCCCCCTACAATGGGTTATCCTTCATAACTCAAGTTACGATCGATCGTAAGGCTTCGTGAAATCGACCCCAGGTATGTGGAGTGCTTTGGAATACGCGGTTGAAATCAGTGAAAGTAGCCCTTTACCATGCACCAGTGATATTAAATGAAATTTTCAACTCAAGTGCTCCCATTTACCTGAAACTGTAAACTAATGAAATAAGGTTGTAGTTCAACGGAAATTTCATTGTATTTTCTGTGGCCACATTTAAGGAGATATGCCAGAGGCTCCTAGAGTGGACTATGTGGCCACCATCCCTGCAAGGGGAGACCAAGAAGCCATTGCAATTGTTCAGAAGTGGGCCATCAAATTCACCAGTGGGGTAAGACAGTGTAGATTATAGGCTTATAGGCATACATGACAAGGTTTTAGCCAGAGCATTGCATATTTGGTGTCTCAGCAGATTACAGGTCGAGATCTGTTAACTAATTTCAGACACCGTACTTTCAGATTCTGGCAAAAACCTCTGCTATACATTGCTGAGTAAAACGCAGTTTCGTCAACTGTTGGGAATAACTCATGCACAATTAATCTGATGAATTCTTGTGTAGCCATACACAAGTTGTACAGTGTACACACACTGTCAGCTAATATGATCGGGGCCGATTTAATAAAACTTACGACGCGTCGCAGAGTTAAGACGCATCCTTTCTCTATGGACTCACTGCATAGATGCGACGCGTCTCGATTTGCGACGCGTCGCAGAGCTTTATGAAATCGGCCCCTATCAATGTATTTTTTTTACATCCTGGACGAGTTTGACAGCTTAAAGGTATAATACATGATTGGAAAGGTCACAGAACAGCACTCATCACACTCTGTCTGATCCAGCATGTGCATGAAATGATAAACCTGTGAAAATTTGAGCTGAATCCATACAGCTATATTAAAATTACTAGAGCGCTAGCTCCGTTTAAAAAGTGATGCCTGCTGGGCGCATCCATGTTTGTGCACAAACCTATGGAAAGCCAAAAATTGTGTACGTTTTTTGTACGTGTGTTCTATACAGGTGCGTTATCGAAGCCAAATACGCCCGAAATCCGACGCACCTTCGGTAAATGCGCGTTTCATTTAGGGCTGTGCGCGCACACGCTCTGCACGTCAGTCACGCAATGATTGCAAGCGTCATCAAGACGTGCTACCGGTACCGTTCGCGCGTACTAGCGCGTTGCATGTAGAGTACACTCTTCGAAAGGCATTCCAGTCAAAGTGTTCTTGTTCCACAGACACGCACATAAATTCAAAATGACAGCGCCCAGAACGCAGAGCTAGTGCTCTAGTAATTTTAATATAGCTCTATGGCTGAATTGGACATCTGAGTCACACAAAAATAGCGAAAACCTGACTCAATTTTTCTTACAAAACATAAAGAATTGTTTTGATCTTACCCCAGAGATCAAATCTATTTTCAGTTTCATAAATACACCATTTCAGGCGGAAATATTAAAACGGTACCGGGATGTTTCTACCAGCACCATCTTCATATCCTGAAAGTTAAACGTAAATCTGTGAACATTTCTGTTTGGGTATGTTAATACCAATCCTGTACCGTACCTTTAAAATTAAGTTGGGGTCTTTTTTCAGTGTCAGAATACAGATGATGATAAAACTTGATGTGATCAATGGTAGAATTTGCCTGTTAAATGCTCAAAATGTTCACTGTGGCTACATTTGAGGAAGGTTGTGTTGATGCAGGTTTACGTATCATTTGCATGAATTGTTGAATGTATAGATCCAGAGAGGTGTGATCAGCCCTGCCTATGTGACCATCAGTGACGTCGACGGTAACCTGGTGTGGCAGGTGGATGCTACTGGACCTGAAGTTAAGATTGTGAATGACGACACCCTCACAATCCCTGGAGGCGATGTAGTGTTCCTGGAATTTGAGACTGAGTACACCATCTCCTTGGATGCAGGAGTCGTACAGAGTGATGATGACTGCTCAGTCAAGTCCAGACCGGCAAGATGGAGCTTCATCACCAAGCCCC
Organism: Astropecten irregularis; assembly: GCA_963971285.1. Taxonomy (NCBI): domain Eukaryota; kingdom Metazoa; phylum Echinodermata; class Asteroidea; order Paxillosida; family Astropectinidae; genus Astropecten; species Astropecten irregularis. Next base: position 13,950,976 of record OZ020252.1, on the reverse strand, counting down.
GTAATCCTCAAAACATATGCTTTTCTGTTGAAAACTATTCACTACAAGTAAAAAACTGCAGCAAACTGCTCATCAGCCAAAATGACCTGAAATATATCAAATGCTTGGAGTTAGGAGGGCCTGACGTGTTTCGATCCTAGCAGGATCTTTCTCATTTAGCCTTTGAGAAAGATCCTGCTAGGATCGAAACGCGTCAGGCCCTCCTAACTCCAAGCATTTGAAAACTATTCACAGTTGTTAGCTTATTCTTTCTGCACTGCTGCCAGTTTCTGCTGCTAGCCTCTGCTGTTCTGTAATGATATCTTCTGCAAGTAATGTTATTCCATAACAGTGGCTGCCATTGGTTTCCCTTAAAGGTACAATATAGGATTGGTAACATGCCGCAATAGAAATTTTCACAGATTTACATATAACTTTCTGGACATGAAGTTTGTGCTGACAGAAACATACCGTTAAAATATTTCCAACTGAAATGGCGTATTTAATCAGAAATTAGTCAAACAAAGCCCGAAAACAGTTTTGATCTCGGGTTGAGATCAAAACATTCTTTATGTTTCATAAGAAAAATTGAGTAGGGTTTTCGCTATTTTCTTGTGACTCATATCCGATTGAGCTCAAATTTTCACAGATTTCATACACATATTGGATCTAACAAAGTGTAAGTACTGTTCTGTGGCCTTTACCAATCATGTATTACGGTATACCATCTTTAACAGTATGTTTCTACCAGCACCTATCTTCATACCCTGAAAGTTATACGCAAATCTGTGAACATTTCTGTTTGAGTATGTTACCAATCCTGTACTGTGCTTGAAGGCTTTTTGTTTAGGCTCATTTTGTGAAAAATAACATTTCCCCTGACTTATATCATGCAGCCGACAAGACCTATCGGGAAGGGCCTGATTGCGGTGTCTCATCCATGGCGATGTACCTCATCAAAGACCAACATGACCTAGGTGGTTATGGGCCGGAGATAATGCACCTAAGAGACAAAGGCTGCACCGGTCAGAACTTAAATGAGAGCCACTATGTTGTCTTCACTTCCTACGGCCAATGTGGCACAACCTTTGCTGTAAGTTGATACTGTATTAATTGTCTAAGCAGATGAGGTCACCAGTGCATTATAATATCATACTTTGGGTTTGTCAAAGAAATGCATGTTCATGGGTAAAAATATCAAGGAGTATATATAGTAACAGTCATCTGTGAACATTTTCAGGCCCATAAATACGGTGCCCACTTTTTGAGAAAACAGTGAAAAATGCCCGCAGTATTTTTAAAATCTTTTCACTGTTTATTTTTTATCTTTAAAAGATCAAAATTGTTTTGGGTCATTGGTTTTACTTTCTTCTGGATAAGTACAGCATTTCAGGCAGAATAATTTCTATTGTGTTTGAAGTTAGGAGGGCCTGACACATTTCAATCCTAGCAGGATCTTTATCGAAGGCTAAAAAGCCTTTGATAATTGCATCAGGCCCTCCAAACTCCAAGCATTTTACAAATTTCAGGTCATTATTTTGGCTGAAGAGCAGTTTGCAGCAGTTTATTACTTGTATTAACTGCTATTGTGGTTTGTTTGTTTGTTTGTCCCACCAGCGTAGCGGCACAGACTTTACCTACAGCAACATTGTCTACATTCCTGAGCATCCCTACCAACCTCCTGGGACTGAAATCACCCGAGTACCTCAGAAAGAGATCAGGTTCACTTGCAACATTCCTGCCCGGGTTATCAAGACGCTGGCATTCAACCCTGACCTTGACATCCTATACTACAAAGAGTTCCATGAGAGGGCAGACTTTCTGGATAAGCTCCCAGTCACATCCCTTCAGCTCTTTGAGAATGGTGCCTACAATAGTGCTCTTCGTGACACTGTGGATGTTTCCTTCGGCTCCAGACTGTACTTCCAGGGTAAAGCTACCTGTCCCAGTAACCAAGCCTGCGAAACTTTCTTCCAGTCTTGCTGGGCCACAGTCTCAGAGAACCCATACGACTCGCTTCGCCATGACCTAATCAAAGATGGGTAAGAATGAGAACAGATATCTTGCATCCATTCACCCGAGTGCTCTCTTGACCAGAATTTGGAACTTTTCCAACCATCAGATGTCCAGATCTATACATCATCTCAACATCTTTAGCTTTTACCAGGCATTGACAGATACTCATCCACTCCTTTCTTTGTATGCAGGTGTATTGAGGACAGTCATGTGCGCATGCATGACTCCAACGCTCTGCACAAGACCCGTTTCTCAGTTGATGCCTTCGCCTTCCTTGGTTGGCGAATCCATGATACGGTAATCTTCACAAATAACACCATTTTAAATTCATAACTTAAAGGTAGTAGGCTATCATACTTTGGTAAGAAACCAAAACAGAAATTTTCACAGATTTACGTATAACTTACAGGGTATGAAGATGGTGGTGGTAGAAACATACCGTTAACATTTTTCTGCCTGAAATGGTGTATTTATCCAGAAATTAGTAAAACAACGACCAAAAAAAAAGAGAAAAGACTTAAGAAATACTGTAGCTGTTTTTCACTGTTTTCTCACCGTATGGGACTGAAATTTTCACAGATGACCGTTACTGTATCTGTCTTGATATTTTTGCCTATCAATCTGTATTTCTTTGATAAAAACCAAAGTATGATATTACCTTTAAAGCACTATTATTTATTAAAATGGGCCCACATCAAGTTCATAGATCCTAAACTGGTTGAAATGCTGACAGGTTATATAAGTTATTGATCCAAGGTATAAATAAGACTACACACATGCATCTCTATGCATCTCTTGGGCCTAGTACAAAGAATTCTCTGCCAGGTGACTTGAACGTTTTTAAACGTTTTAAATGCTAAACAGCATGGACTGAAATTGACAAGCCCAGCTTTCCTGGGCTGAGGAACTTCATCAAACACTAAAATCAATCTTAAGATGGGTCGTCATTATAACCATTGTGATTTATATTGTGACATCACTCTTTGCTGAACAATTAGGATTTATTAACTCGGTCAATCTCAGCGTTTTGTGAAATCGACCCCTGTTACCAAAAGCCAACATTTTGTTTGTTCCTTCAGGTATACGTGCACTGCAATGTGTTCGTCTGTGACTCCTATGACTATTCATCCCTCTGCAAGTTAGGCTGCACCCAGCCTATGGACACCTTTCCGAGGGCCCGCCGTGATGTCATGACCGTAGTCTCCTCTCCAGGCTTAATGAGATACAAGTAAAGAGAAGCTATCAAAGTATCCGGAAATGATAAACAATGTCCACCTTTGTTTCTTATTTTGCTCTGGTTTAAAAATTTAACACGTATTTGGTTTCATTTTATTTAAAAGCAAAATTCACCTTTTTCCCACAGTACAGTGTTAATTGGTAACTTGCACAAGAGTTGTCAGAGTGCAGGGACGGTTACGCCATTTAAATTCATTGTTTCTGCATGAAATCAATTTAATGTCAAAGTTCCTTTACTACTAAAACTGTTGTGATTACATAAACAAATGGTGGTGTTAACTGATCATTGAGTTATGCACAATCCTTGGTTCAATGTGTCACATTGAAATTCTTAACCACTATCATTATATTCATTTTGTGGATCTCACATGTTCCTGCGGTGTTTTTACTTGTGTTTAAATTTTTTTGCATGAGAGTTTATACTAATCTTATCAATTGATTATGGTTTGGGTTACACCTAAAATAATGAATATCACAGCTGGTAATTGTTGTTTGTGTATAAGTCTAGTATCTTTGTCCATGAATTTTTAATAATGAGAAGACCAAACAAAGGAAGAACAAATGGGAGATCGCCCATTGTGTGAGTTTGTATTAACATTTCCTCGCAACTGAAATATGTTTTCACTTGGCGACCACATTTTTAATAATGAGCTGTTGCCATAAAGTGTAATTCCAAACAAAAGAAGAACAAAATGGAGGTTGCCCATTGTGTGAGTTTGTATTAAAACATAGTGTTCACTGTGGGACAAAACTGAGAGGTAGTGAGGATGGACTGGGGTATAGGGGGCTAGGTTCACCCACCCAACACTCCACTGGGTCTACACCTGGATGGATCCAATTTCATAGAGCTGCTTAAGCACCAAAATGTACTTAAAAAGCACCAAAAACCTTTGTAAATATAATCACCCAAAACTCTTTGTGAATGTTATGCTCAGCTCAGCAAACAATGGCCGGATACAAGTCAAAAGCAGTAAACATCACGTGAAAATTTGGTTTTATCCTGTTTGATCAATGAAGACTTCTCATGCTTAAGCAAACCTTGTGCTTAAGCAGTCAGCCCCTGGTGTGATTTCATTTTCATGGAACTAGTTAACAACTTGAAAACAAAGGCCCCAATATGTAGGTTAATCCTTGTATCCAGTACCAGGTTAGCTTATTATACTAAGTTTATAAATTTTTATTTTGAAAAAAAAAGTAGAGAGATTTAAAATATGAAACCTTAAAAATATTGAGGCCTGAAATATTATTTCTCTCCAAAATTTAAATCGCTCTCTAAATTTTGATTTAATATTATATAAAAATCAATCGATGAATATATTTTAAATGTCATTTGTTCCAAGCTGTTTCTTCTGCATGAATTGAAATCAATAAATTTATTTAATATCGAAGAGGCAAACATGAAAAACAGTTTTTTTTTTAAACGACCCTTCTTTTACGTGACCTTTGTAATAATTATAATTGCTTTGTCCCTTTGTCGTAGAGGGCCGCTTCACTTTTAAGCGTGTTTTAATAATAATAATAATAATAAACCACTTTTATATAGCGCAAATCACAATCAAACATGTCTCTAAGCGCTTGTAAGAAAGAGAAGAAAGAAATAAGTAAACATGGACATCAAGAAGATTCACATAAATACAGTCAAAAATATCAGAATAAACTGAACTGTAGATTTATTCAGATCAGTAATATTCTGGAAATTGTTTCCTACCGACCAAGGACTCCTCTATTTTCGAAGCAGTCATAGAACTTCCTTTTTCCAACTTTTTATGCACGCGGTGAGCAGTTGTGCATGAGCTTTTTGTGTTCCACCATGCACCACATGTAGTTTGTTTCCACTACATTTCTGATATGTTTCAGCACTGAGCACACGTTTTTAATGTTTCCTGAAAGTTCTGTCAGCCTTAAATGGCCTGGGCAGACTGTTCTCATAAACAGTTTGTCAAAAATCAGTGTTTCGAAGTCTTGATGATGTCACACGATATTCTATCAGACCTACCTGAGCCAAGTTGAACAGATGGCTTGATGATGCAGAAACCATTCCACGGACCGCTCATGTTTCGCTGTTGTTGTTATACATGGTATCTCATAATCAAACACTTTCACTAATTGCAGTCATCGTCGTTTTTTTCAAGTCAAACTCGATTATTTTCATTCATCGAACCATGACAGAAGACTATACCTGTTGATGAAAGCTCTGCGCAACATGCCAGATGGTGTTTTGGCAAAGTCGTGACCAAAGTCGTATTTCATGATCAGGTGTAATAACATCCTAAACCTTGCCTACCGGTAATTAATTTCTTAGGAGAAAAATTGATGTGTTAATGAGCTTTGATTGTCGAGGCATAACAACAGACATCAGTCGTCAGACATTATACGTATACAATGTAATAGGGTTGTTTCTCCATACACTTTGTTCGTCCTGTCCAGTATGATCGCTGTGCCTGGCCGTTTGAGGAAGCGAGTCCACGCATTTCAATCATTTCAATCAAGAGATCGTTTCTGAGCCACATAGTCCATTTGTCAGGCATGTAGTTCAGATATCATGATTTGTTAACTAGCAATACTTCGTTACAATGTTCGTCCATCATTTTGAAAAGTGAACGAAGTTGAAAAGAAATCTTGCCCGATTGCTGCCAAATTCAAAACACCCCGATATTACCCAACCGAGAGTCGCGCATGAACATCAGAGACAAAACCAGACTATATTCAGCTAATTGGTCCGTCTGTGCCATGAAATGTTGCATTACCATTTTATTTCCCTCAAAAATTAAGCCCTCCCTCTTTCCACCTATGGCGTCACCAGACGTTTGAGTCTGGGGGGCACAAGGGGGGCACTAGCAATTGTTGGGGGGCAAACGTTTTATATACTATATTTTTTTTTTCACCAACCAAAATTTCAAATTGGGGGGCACGAGGGGGGGCACAGGGTTTTCCAGGGGGGGGCACGTGCCCCCCTGCCCCCCCCCCCCCCCCCCCCCTTGGCGACGCCACTGCTTTCCACAAATTTATTTTTTCTAATATTCAAGAGGACACCACCACCCACGTATTGAGGTGAGCTACTAGTTCACAAAAGTGTTTTTACTTTGTTATATGAATACAAAATGTAGGTGGACTCAGCCTAAGCCTGATGAGGTATCACCCAGTAATTGAACAATGTTTTGGGAATACGTTCCTGTTCCAATGCCCTTGAGAATTAATTCCATAAAGTTAGCCAATTATTTATAGGCTTCTAGTTTTTCAAGCTATAACTTTTTATTTGAAATAAAAATAAGCGATAAAAAGCGAGATAAGTCATTGAATGAGAATATCATTTAATCTAATCGAGTGCATACTGCAAAGTTTCATCTAGTAGGGTTTTCAGGTGAGAAATAATTCCTTATCCAACTCATATTTTTCACCGACTTCTTAGTACAGCGCCGGTGTAAAGGTTATATCTGTCCCCCCTCAAAACGTGTCCCCCCGGACAGATTCAGCCAGCTAAAAGTGTCCCCCCGCCGTGTTAATTATGTCCCCCCTGAATTTAACCTGTCCCCCTCCATGTAATTTGTGTCCCCCCTGGTTGTTCATGGATAATGTGATATTCCCGTGCTATTAAATGAATTAAACCATAATTAGATATGCATTTTGACTGCTTTTTAACCATTGATTGAAATAAAATTCACGTGGGTGCACTTGAAGGTGAGAAAAATAATGGCAACGACTGAGTCTTGTCTAGTCTCAAAGCGTGTATCCGTATAACCATTACGTATGGTATAATACGCTTTACCACATGTACAGTGTACAGACAGTAGCAAACGGCCCATCATACTCTTACACACGATACGTGATTGCACATAAACAAAATCCTCACATGCAATCGTTTTAATCACGAAGCCCACATGGTTTTGTCATAAAAGGTGCTTGGATGGCGTGTGGGGAGAAAGGAAACCAGCGGAACTGACATGATTTATAGTAGTGAAAACAGCTAACTTACATTCCAACTGAGAAGAACAGGGGTGTTCCTCTGCCCCTATTTCTACCTCCATGCTTGTATTAAGCTGTTTAACTTTAAGCAGTCAGAAAATACCAATCAATTTATACAAAATCACCATAATGTCAGTGGAACGCTAGCAAAGAAGGAAACAGGAGGGGAATGAAAAGAACTTTTAAAGAACAACTTTATTCCGGTGGCAATTATGCTGAGCCCTTTGTTTGCATCCTTTTATGGGGGGCACAAACTGCGTATTTTCTGTGCTTTTTGTTGCACATCATGAGACCATTTATCACGGGATTTTGACTTCTTAAAATCAAGATGACGACAGCCTCAGATAATTTATCAAGTGATGACGACATCCTAAAACCAAGATGACTTTGACGTGATCAAAATTCATCCTTCTACGCACCCTGCCCTAAAACAATGTAAAATGCACTAACGTATAGTCTGGGTGGTAGACTGGTTACGTATCACGAGGTGGGGGACCAATCTAACCGGGGGACACAATTATCCTTTAGAGGGAGACAGATATAATCTGAGGGGGGCAGATTCATCCATGTGAACGTGTCCCCGCGGACAGCTGTATATGGCCACAACGGCGTAAATGTGTCCGCGCGGACTCGTTTTGAGGGGGGACAGAAATAACCTCTACACCGGCAGCGAATTCATGAGACTTCTTGTTGACAGTTCGCCCTCATTCGACTGTTAAAGGGGGGAAATGTCCCTTGTTGAAGATGTGTATAGTACCCAGGCGTTATTACGGTAAATGTATACGTAACTTTGGCAGGTGTACTGACGACGTGCATGTATGGTGTGCAAATCAATGCAGTGAATTTCTCGAAAATTTAGCACACAAGTGTCCTACAATTCGCCTTTGTTACGACTCGTGTGGACCTGGAATAAAACTACAGTGAATAATTTGATAGGAAATTGCGAAATTAGGAAATTTCTTATTTGATATCGCCGGAGGCAAACAAGAAAAACAGTTTTTTTGGAAAACGACCCTTCTTTTACGTGACCTGTGTGGCATTCATGTTTTGACATCTCAGTGCATTCATCAATAATATTTCGATTGCTTTGTCCCTTTGTCGTGGCTTCACTTTTAAGCGAGTTTTGTTCATTTGATTCAGTGATTTGATTCGTTAAGCTGAAATGTAGATTTATTCAGATCAGTAATATTCTGAAAATTGTTTCCGACCGACCAAGGACTCCTCTATTTTCGAAGCAGTCATAAAACTTCCTTTTTCCAACTTTTTATGCACGCGGTGAGCAGTTGTGAGCTTTTTGTGTTCCACCATGCACCACATGTAGTTTGTTTCCACTACATTTCTGATATGTTTCAGCACTGAGCACACGTTTTTAATGTTTCCTGAAAGTTCTATCAGCCTTAAAAGGGCAGACTGTTCTCATTAACAGTTTGTCAGAAATCAGTGTTTCGAAGGCTTCATGATGTCACACGATATTCTATCAGACCTACCTGAGCCAAGTTGAACAGATGGTTTGATGATGCAGAAACCATTTCACGGACCCCTCATGTTTCGCTGTTGTTGTTATACGTGGTATTTCATAATTAAACACTTTCACTAATTGCAGTCATCATGGTTTTTTTTTCCAGTCAAACTCGATTATTTTCATTCATCAAACCATGTCAGAAGACTATACCTGTTGATGAAAGCTCTGCGCAACATGCCAGATGGTGTTTTGGCAAAGTCGTGACCAAAGTCGTATTTCATGATCAGGTGTAATAACATCCTAAACCTTGCTTACCGGTAATTAATTTCTTAGGAGAAAAATTGATGTGTTAATGAGCTTTGATTGTCGAGGCAAAACAACAGACATCAGTCAGTCAGACATTATACGTATACAATGTAATAGGGTTGTTTCTCCATACACTTTGTTCGTCCTGTCCAGTGTGATCGCTGTGCCTGGCCGTTTGAGGAAGCGAGTCCACGCATTTCAATCATTTCAATCAAGAGATCGTTTCTGAGCCACATAGTCCATTTGTCAGGCATGTAGTTCAGATATCATGATTTGTTAACTAGCAATACTTCGTTACAATGTTCGTCCATCATTTTGAAAAGTGAACGAAGTTGAAAAAAAATCTTGCCCGATTGCTGCCAAATTCAAAACACCCCGATATTACCCAACCAAGAGTCGCGCATGAACATCAGAGACAAAATCAGACTATTTTCAGCTAATTGCGGTCCGTCTGTGCCATGAAATGTTGCATTACCGTTTTATTTGCCTCAAAAATTAAGCCCTCCCTCTAAGTTCCACAAATTTATTTTTCAAGTTCCAATATTCAAGAGCTAGTTCACAAAAGTGTTTTTACTTTGTTATATGAATACAAAATGTGGGTGGACTCAGCCTAAGCCTTGATGGGGTATCACCCAGTAATTGAACAATGTTTTGGGGATACGTTCCTGTTCCAATGCCCTGGAGAATTAATTCCATAACTTAGCCAATTATTTATAGGCTTCCAGTAGTTTTTCAAGCTATAACTTTTTATTTCAAATAAAAATAAGCGATAAAAAGCGAGATAAGTCATTGAATTAGAATATCATTTAATCTAATCGAGTGCATACTGCAAAGTTTCATCTAGTAGGGTTTTCAGGTGAGAAATAATTCCTTATCCAACTCATATTTTTCACTTCTTAGTACAGCGCAGCGAATTCATGAGACTTCTTGTTGACAGTGCGCCCTCATTCGACTGTTAAAGGGGGAAAATGTAAGATGAGCATAGTACCCAGGCGTTATTACGGTAAATGTATACGTAACTTTGGCAGGTGTACTGACGACGTGCATGTATGGTGTGCAAATCAATGCAGTGAATTTCTCGAAAATTTGGCACACAAGTGTCCTATAATTCGCCTTTGTTACGACTCGTGTGGACCCGGAATAAAACTACAGCGAATAATTTGATAGGAAATTGCAAAAATGTTCAGGCCAGGTAAGATTTAATAAAACGGAATGCCCTACGGCCGCATGGTCAGCGGGTCTACTTACTAGTGGTGCTGGATTCTCTCTAACGTTACCAATAAAAATGCCTACCGCCTTACCGGATTGTCGCGTATGTCGGACCTTGCTCAGCTACTGAAACTTAACCCCACACACAGGGCCGGCTGTAGATGGCTCTCTTTTAAAAGCTGTCTCTCTATGGTCGCCATTCACAGCCCTACTTCAAGGCATGACTTAAATGAGATCCAAAGAGCAGAATTGTCACACACTTTCGATTTGAATATCTTCTCAAATAAAGCAGACTGGACATTTTCACTTACACTTTTGTATTCCTCAGACTTTGATTTTTCACAACATCAACAGCCCCTTATAGTTTTCCAAAACCGTACAACTTCCCGTGCATTTCACTGTAAAAATCCCAGGTTGTGGAATGTGGAATTGATATGCCTACAGTGGACGTTGTCATATTGAAAAATTACGAGTACCAGCGAAGCAGCGCTTCGTGCATCTCATTTCAGGGCACCCAACCTCAACAGGCGCATGTGAATATTGTGACATACAAAACTGGTCCCCATTTAGACTGTTCTTGCATAAGGGATGAGCAGGAAACCAATGAAGTGATCGCCTGTCGTATGCCTAGACTTCTGACACATGAAGCGTTGCCCCCAATATACTCATAATTTTTATATATGTTTCTGTATTTGACTGAGTTAACATTTCATTTTCAGCAATAGACCAAAGATTCATTGACTTCACCCGTCTTCATCCCAACAATGTTTGTCTGGTATTGAACATTCACAGGGTTAGCAGTCACAGCCCTCTGCAGATACATATCCAGCACAGAGGTGGTTCTCTCCAGCTCAAAAAAGAATCTACAGCAGCTGAGGAAGAAGACAGGTTTTAGTTTTGCCAACTGCCGCAAGGCCCTGGACAAATTTGGCAATGATCTGAATCAGGTAAAACCTACATTGTAGTCGAAACAGTGCAGGGGCCAATTTCATAGAGTTGCTTAATCACACAATTTGCTTAAGCATGAAAAGTCTTCCTTGAACAAACAGGATTACAAACCAAATTTTCATGTGATGTTTACTGCTTTTGACTTGTATTTGGCCTTTGTTTGCTGAGCGTAACATTCACAAGGAGTTTTGGTTGGCATACTTGAGCCAATTTCACAAATGTTTTGCGATGATCGCTAAAGCCCAAATCCAGCGCTGCACGGAAAATTGCTTACCAAAATCCAAGGACTTTTGTTGCATCTGGGTCAAAGTGTGAGTGTTACACATGTTTAAGTTTTTGTCTACCGGGGTCTGTTTAGGCTGAGGCCTGGCTCAAGGAGCAAGCCCAGAAGGAAGGATGGAGCAAGGCTACCAAGCTGAAAGGACGCACCACAGCCCAAGGACTCATTGGTGTCATGCGGGACGGCAACAGCGCCACCATGGTTGAAGTCAACTGCGAGACGGATTTTGTTGCCAAGAATAATGAGTTTCAGGGATTTGTTGGCCAGGCAGCATCAGCCACACTGCGACAATTGAGCAACAACGAGTTACAAGGCATCAAGAGGGTTACTAAGGTACTACATACAGCTATTTCTTATAAGCAATAGGTTTAAATTGTGTGATAAATAATGGTTTAACCTTCCTGGGGTCAATTCCACAAAGCCCTACGATCGATGGTAACTCGAGTTATGAAGGGGGAAACCCATCGTTTCCTATGTTGCAATGCTTCATAAGTCCTACGATTGATAGAAAGTTACGATGAGTTTGGTGAAATCGACCATTGGTGTACTTAGAAGTTACCGTAGTATCCAACGAAGAAGAATTAAGCTTATACAATTCCAGTGGAACGCCACCTTAACAACCACCATGGGATCCTCACAAATATAGAAATTGTAAGCCATAGAATATCCAAAAAAATTTATTGAAATCTGGGAAGCTTTAAGGCTAATCATAAACAATAGACCAGGGGAAATCCAGGACATGTTGTCCATGCCAAATATTCGTCTAAGTTCTTGTTCCTTTCAGGAATAAATTGCGCGCCACATACTGTACCTAGCCGGAGTTGTAGTGCATGTAGCCTGAAGAACACCAGCGGAGTTATTATTCAAAGACTTGTTCGGATTACAGTACGAGCCATTTTTAACATGTTATTGACTCATTTATATGACAAACGTTAATTCACATACTGAACAGCACTGTTGTTAATCAGATAAGAATTGTTGCCCTCTTGCTTGAACAGATTTTGTACTCTGGTGATGAAATGAAACAGTTCAGCGTCAAGGATGAAAAGAGTCTACAGGATCTCACAGCAATGACAATCGGCAAACTGGGAGAGAACATGACACTAAGTAGATCACTTTGTATGGTGGCTCCTAGTGACCATTTTATAGGTAAGTATCACAGAGTATCCCATATAATGAGGCATGCCAGGGTGCCATTTTGTACTGATGCACTCTTATTGACTGTTGAAATAAGTAAAGACCGATCGGACAGCATTAGGGGACATACACCCTGCAATTATAGAGTGCGGGGGACGTAAATTCTTTTGTTGCCGGACAAAAGGCAGGCGGGACACTGGAGTGATGGCGGGTGTTTCCTACCTCCATGGTCGCGCCATCAGATCGGTGTATAGACAGACTCATATATTGCCTCCATAATGTTGTCATTTTGGAAGGCAAATTTTCAAATAAAACTGAATGCCCAAAATCATTATGATTAGGCAAGCAAATCCCCACTCATTGAGAATAGGCAAAATAACCAGTTTGGAGTTCAAATGATATTTATGGTGAAGTTGCTATAAAAGAAGTGTATCTGGTAGCATCGACTTTAGCATAAAATAAGCTATCCAGAAATATAACGGGATCAAGTGTGCTGTTCTGCTTGAGCATTGACTACTTTCCATCTCATAAATGTGTCTGTGCTGAATGTATACTACAGCAAAGTGGGGGAGCACAACTCATATTTGTGTCTCTGTGGGTTCATCCATTAGAATTCTCAATTAGAAATACTCACTTGTCTCACTAGTGACCCCCTTTGAAACAATTGGTTCATTCCCATGTGTCTTCTCAGGAATTTGACCTTAGTTGTGCCACTGCATGAAAACGGTTTCAATATTTGTTGTACTTGAAGTTATGTGTTTGTTTAATTTCTTTTTGTTTTACAGAGACGTATGTGCACTCTGTCCTGCAGGCACAGCACAAATCCTCGTTGCTTTCAAGAGGACGGGGGATACGTCATCCGAATTCCGTGCTGCGGACATCGGACGTCGACTTTGCCAGCACATTGTTGGGATGAGTCCTCTTAGTGTAGGAGAACATCCTCCTGTGGCCCAGGGTAGGTACTAGGTACCGGGTAGTCTCTTTGGATTAGAGGTTATTCTCAGTGAATACACCAATCCAGTAGGCCACGCCCCTTGACAAATAGACCAATCACAACATGTTATTTAATGTCCGACAAATTGCCGCCATTTTGTCCAACAAAATGTTTTAAATTTTGTATTCTTTACCACAAATTTGTTACAAAATTGTACAAGTCAATTCTTTTACAAACTCGGATTTTTTCTTAACCCATGGTCAAGCGGTGTTTATATGTTCCTCATAATTCTGACTCTCCATGCCCTGGCTGAGAGGAAATGTGCATTTTTGACCTTTTCCAAAACCAAAGTCCAATGGAGAGAGATGCTTTCGGTGGTTGAGAGTGTGCAACACTTTGTGTGTGGGAGATCGTGGCAAGTTGTGCGCATGTGCATTGTTGCTTGGATGTTGCTATGGTGGGCGTGGCCTACTGGATCGTGTATTATATGTGTATATCCACATATTTTTGTCTTTTAAAATCTTCCTGACACATTTTACATTTGGTTATTCTTGCCATAGAAGCAGCAGAGTCTACCAAGGACCAGGATCTCGGGCAGGATGCTCAGCCCTCCGAGGACGAAGCCACTGAGGTGGAAACGGAGATGCTTCGTCAGGAGTACCTCCTAGATCCGACCATGACGGTTGGCGATCTGGTCCGGCAGGAGAATCTGGAGATTATTGACTTTGCACGATTTGAGTGCGGGGAGTCTCCGGTCCAAGAGGAACAGTCGTGAGATGAAACATAGGGGCATATTTTTTTTTTTTCTCTTTGGTGATTGCAAAATATATTTTGTTGGGATTTAAGTCTGTGAATCCCACTGGAATTTGATTGTCAGACAATCAACTGTCAATGTGACATTTTCAGTAGAGTCAACCTTGTTTTTGGCTGGGCGCATAATTCAAACATCAATGCCTTAAAGGTACAGTACAGGATTGGTAACATGCCCAAACAGAAATGTTCACAGATTTACATTAACTTTCAGGGTATAAAGATGGTTCTGATAGAAATATACCGTTTTTCCGGGTGAAATGCTGTATTTATCTAGAAATTACTAAAAGAATTACCGAAAACAGTTTTGGACTCACAGTGAGATCAAAACTAATGCTTAAAAACAGCCTTATTCAGCGAGGTACTAGTTTTTGGAATAGACTGGCCAACTCCCTCAAAGCTTCAGTAACCTTATCGGTATTCACAAAAAAATTAAAATTACAACTCCTTAATACGTATTCTTAAACTGTAAGATGTTTCATTGTTAAACAGTATAACCCACTCCACTCCTGCATGTCTGTTATCGTCCGTCGTCTGAAATTTACCATAATTTATGTTAATTGTCGTCTTTCTTTATATGTCTGTTAAACGGGTTCGGGTACAAAAGCATTTGCTTCACCCTATCCCGAACATTGTTATTTAATTTATATTCTTGTGCATAAGCTCTGTAATGTTAATTTTAATAACAATGTTAGAAATAAATGTCCATCTGAATGAATGAATGAAAACTCCTGTGAATAGATTTGAAAATACCGTGAGTGTTTTTCACTGTTTTCAACAGTTTCCGATGATGATATGATCTGAAAATTTTCACAGGTTTGTTTTTATTCCATGACAAAACTAATAATGAACCGTCTGCAGCTGTTCTGTCACCTTTAGCAATCCTTTATTATGCCTTTAATGCATAGGATAAAATTTCCATTCTGTTTGATCACAAGATATTTCCACATGTTGCTCTTAGTTTTTAACAGCCATCATCACCATGAAACGTTGTCTCCATCATCTTTTAACAAATGTTTTGATACAACTGGTTTGAATGATGAAATAAGAGTTTTTTTGGTTTGTTTTTTTACAGAGATGCAAATCCGATTTTCAGATTTGAAATCAGATGTTTATTTTTCACATCAATTCCGATTCATTTGCCCTTCAAAGGATTTGAATGGGAGACTTTTGACTGGCCATTGTTTATCTAAAGAGGGCGCGCTTCATAAATCTCGGGAAAAGTGTGTCGATTGTGTTACTATTGCTTTTGTGCACAAATATTTGTCATAAACACAACCGGCGTAAATAATCCCTTGAAAATACTTCGAACATGCTGTGCAGTGACCAGTTTTGTTGACAAGGGAGGACATGAGTTCCCCAAGAACAAAGAAATGCAGAATCTGTGGAGATTGGCCTTCAAAAGGGCAAGTTACAAACGTTCATGGTGGCTTAGTGTTTTTAATTTGGCAAGCGAGACCTGAGCACATTATCCCTCACCAAACATAAGAATTTCACCTCACTTTGTGTTTCCGGGCATTAGAATTGGGGTGGGTGGCAATGTGAATCAAAAAATTAATTGTTAATTGCCAGAATTCAATGTTTACAGCTTTTTTTCTGCGACTTTTGGAAAGTTTGTGGACAATCACTGTACTTAAAGGGTGTACAAAAGTTTTCAGGAGAACGATAATTTGCTGCCCTCTTTCGACAGCCTGCTCCAAAAGTCTCCCATTGTACAATTTCCTTTGATGATATTTTGATTATATTTCTGCTGACCTTGAATAAGATCTACTGAATCCGATTGAAAATCTCCTATATTTGATCGAGCATGGTAGAGTATTTCAGTCTCTTGTGCAGAGAATTAATCTAATATAATAAGATGTTCATTATTTCATTCATGGACATATGTTGACTCCACAGATTCCCCACAGAATGTCAAATTTACTACTGTTGATGTAAGGTCAAAAGAGGGCAGTATTCAAGTTGACTGTTGCAAGTTGTTTATGTTGGTAAAACAAACTCTGTCTCTTTATATTCATTTTCACTTTGATTGTTGGGAATGCTTTTTACCCATTGATGGCAGGTAGCTTTCAGAAATTGATGTATTCCAAAAAATAAAACAAAATAGGAGAGAAAATTACAGTGAAAACGGCCACAGTATTTTTTAAGTCTTTTCTCTTTTATTTTTGATCGTTGTTTTAATCATTTCTGGATAAATACACCATTTCAGGCGAAACAATTTTAACGTTATGTTTATACCACCACCATCTTTATATCCTGTAAGTTATATGTAAATCTGTGAATATTTCTGTTTTGGTATCTTACCAAAGTATGATACTACATTTAAGTCTTATTTAACTTAAAAATCATGACCAAATAATCGTCTCAGTTTTCAGCTTGTTTGGTTCCTTTTATCAAAAGATGACTAGGCCTATGCTATATTAGAACCGAAATTAAATAACTCTAAATGAGCTGCAAAAAGTTGTTATGATAAGGGCCTACCTGTCATTCAAGGAACATTGGTAACCTATACCTGGGTAGGTCACTCTCATATGCTGTGAAAACGTAAAATGAAAATACTACCCATTATAATAATTATACTATGGATAGAATCAGTGGTTTTTTTCCTTTCTGTTAATTTGCTCGGATCGGTGTAATTCTGGAAATTGTTTCCGAACCACAAGGGACTCCTCCATGACTGTTTGTAGCAATAACATAAGCATCCAGTTGTTTTTTTTACAGGTCCGTAATATAAAACAAAATATGCACATGGTCCGCAGTAAAGCTGACTGTGGTTCCACCATGCATGCATTTTAGTTTATTTCCACTCGACATCTAAGATATGCCCCAGATCACACGTTTTATATGTTTCCTGAAATTCTACTACAGTATATTCAAGTGGAACATTATTTACCACCGTTTTTGACGGAAACAATTTGTCTGAAATCAGTGACGCGAAGCGTAATGATGATGTTTCTATCCGACCTGCCGTGGCCAAGTTGTATGAGCAGATGGTTCAATGATGCAGAAAGCATCCCACAGGGACCCCCTTACGGTGTCTCATAATTAGACACTATTTCAGTAATTGCACAATTAGTCATCATTGTTTCTCTCGTGTGTAATGTGATTGGTTCAATTAATTTTCAGTGAACCGTCACGGTACAGTTCAGTGTTGCTTAAAGATGATGCGCACAAAAGGCCAGATGGTGTTTTGGCGAAGTCAAGACCAAGAGTATATGGATTTCAGGCGTAATAACATCCTAAATCCCTGCTTAATTAATTTCTTAGGAGAAAGATTGATGTGTTAATGAGCTTTGATTGTCGAGGCATAACGGCAGACATCTGTATTGTCCTCAGACATTACGTATATATTGAGGTGTTTCTCCCCTTGTTCGTTCTGTCTGTGTGCCTACCGTTTGAAGAAACATCACGTAGCCTTTACCAGAAGGTCCAGTATTTTTTGTCACTCAGCATCACACTAACATTTTCAGTCACAAGATTGTTTCAAAGCAATATTGTCAGGGGACTATGTTTCGAAAAAACCACATGCTTTATCCCCGTCCGTTGGTGTCGTTTTATGACAATACCTTGTTAGAATGCTCGTCCATCAACATGTTCATTTTGCGTGTTCCATTTGATTAAAACAAAAATACCAATAGTGCTCTGGTGTGCAACAGCTGAGGTAATGTATCATAAGGCTTGATTTTCACATTTCAGTATTTTATTTTCAGTTTCTTCGGTGCCACATATTGGGCAGCACCATGTTGCGTGGTACGACTGTGGTGGCTGTGGCATGTCTGGTCTTCGTAGTATGCCTACTCGGTTCCGTGATGCCTACTGCTTCAGCTCAGGAGCTCGGTTACTACGAAGGGGGAAACATCTTCTGGGAAGCCCGTAATCCGGACAATCCACGAGAGGTGAGAACATTCTCTTTTTTCCTTTCACTCAAATTCAAATCTTCCAGGAATCAAAGGAGATATTTATCGAATAATTTCAAAGATTCACTTTCAGAAATATTTGAACTAGGCATTCCAATGATTAACAGATTGGTATAGAGCAATGACATCATTTATCAATTCTCCAATCACAATATCAATGATCAAAAATAATTACTATATGTTTTCCCGGTCATTTTCGGCATATGAGCGGCCAATTTCACTTTCCTACATAATTGATGTGTTACGTGATTTTTCCTCCTCTGTTGAAACCGTCACTCGATTTCACTTTGATGCATCCGTGTTTATATAGGGGCCTAGCATTGCATTCAATAAATTCATCAGCAGTTCAGTTTAGCCATACAAAATCGGCATTCAATTTCGCACTCTGCTAAACGCCGTTGCGAATTTGACTGCTGTTCAAATAGAATTTTTAAATTGAAAGAAGATTCTATTTAATCGCCTGATGCTTGTGATCATTTGCTTGCACATGAGGTGAAATCGAATGACTATTTTGAGTTGCCTTGCGAAATGGAATGACACAGCGTTTAATTTGTCCCCTCATTTGCCGAAAATGACCGGGACGGTTACCTATATACATGTATTATGAGCCGTCAACTTTTGCCAAAGCAACCTTTGCACGGTTTTGCCTGTTTGATCAACACGATGTGTAAGATTTACTGTTTGCATTTCAGATTACCGTTAATTTCGAGTTCAATTTCGACTTGACTAAATCATCGTCAACCCATGAAAGATGCACTCAATATGATATTGATAATCACGAGGTGGGTTGGAGATCTCTTGTTAATTTTTTTCTCTCATGATTTCAAAGTGTTGACATTATCAAGCAATAAAGAAAGCTTCTTATGAGGTAAAAACAAGTATTGAAGTCGAAGTGCCCGAATTACAGTATCAACTTTCTACCTCTCACCTTTATTGTCAGCATGTTTTACTAATCACTATTGTGAACATATTTTGTTTTGAGGGTCGGTATTGAAGCATAACCTTGACAATGTTACCCGAGAATTTTGCCAGCAGTTTGGAAATAACATAAAGTAAACAATATTTCTTTTTCAATACAACTGCTGCAAACTGCTCATCAGCCAAAATGACCTGAAATATATCAAATGCTTGGCGTTAGGAGGGCCTGATGGCGCGTTTCGATCTAGCATGACCATCGTTTAGCCTTTGAGAAAGATCCTGCTATAGGATCGAAACGCAAGTTTCAAATTTGGATCGATTTAAAAACCAAAGGCTCAGTACATGTGCTTGAATGTTACTACTTCTGAATTTTGTCCGTTGATAGAAACTTCGCACAGGTGGCATGTTTTCTGTCGGGGATCCTACCCCGATATGGATGGACTATTACTGCGCTCACTTAGACCGGGAGAGAAACACGGCTGTCGGATACTACAACTTGACCTACACTTTACCAGCCCACCAAGACACTGCAGAAATAACGTAAGTCTGTTCACCAATAGGTGCTAAGTTCTTTCAATCAATACACTAATAGTAAATATGATATCAAATATTCGTCTGCTATTATCTGTCCCTTCCTTGCAATAATAGTTCGCTGTTGATGTGACAGGGTCATTTTCTGTACTTGGTAACTTGTCTTGATTCCAGAATTAGATATTATGATATATCACCATAAATGAATAGACAGCGGTTCCTTTGTGCCACTGCGTTATAACATTGACGATACGATCACAGCCTGACACTTTTGGTATAGTTGATCCATAGCTAAAGGTACTATCATACTTTGGTAGCATACCGAAACAAAACTCTTCACAGATTTACCAATAACTTGGGTCTAAAGATGGTTATGGTAGAAACATACCGTTACAATTGTTATGCCTGAAATGTTGTTTTTATCCAGAAAAATTACCAAAAACAGTGAACAGATTTGTCACTGTTTTCTCAAAAAGTTGGCACCATGGGACTGGGAATTTCACAGACGAATGTTGCTGTATCTTTCTTGATATTTTTGCCAATCAATCTGCATTTCTTTGACAAAACCAAAGTGATATTACCACATTTGCAATTATATCAGGTATTATCAGCTATCCCTTCAAATATGTCCACATCTGTTGCTAGCACATAGTCTATCTTACACCAACTATAATGTACTGCAAACCCCGTACATTTTTCACCCAGTACTGTGTACATGTATTATGTTTCACGTTGGATTATTAAAAATCGAAATCAGCTGATGCATTTTTGGACTTATGTTGATGGAAAAATTGTTTTAGTTTATACTTTAGGCCTATTGGTATCGGCTTTATAAAACACTAAGCTATCCTTGGAAAATGACCAACTTTTATTTTTTTGTCACTGCCAATTCTGTACCGTACCTATGGTGGTTACTATGAGATTGTAAAATTTCCCATAGGTACAAAGAATGCTGCTGGGTTCCCGGTATAGTTAACAATGGCCAAGATATCACGAGTGGTAGAGGATGGAATCTAGCATCCACGATCAACATCAACCACAACGGGGATAACGCCATCAACAGCCCGCCACAGAGCAGAGCCTTCCCTACCTACCTCATCATGTCAGGATGTGCTTACAATATTCGGATCTTTAGTAAGAATCACAAACCTTACTTCTATTTACCAGTATTGCACTTTGATATCTTGTCATTTCTTATACTCAATGAATCAAGTTGGTGTAAGGAATTCAATTCAGAATTCATGCAAAGTCTATTGAGCCGCCGGGAAGGCATTTTGGCATTATGTTGTATAGGAATGTGGCATTTGTGTTGTCTTTACTTTTTTTATGAGTTACTTTAATACACTTACATTATGATGCATTGCAGACTGTGCTGCAGTTGGGAAATATTGGTTATGTTTTTATGATTAAATCATAACTTCATGGCTTTTTTAAGGCACCATCAGTTATGATTGGTCTTTGAGGAACACAAAATTAAAATTTCCATCAACCATTTGGGCCATTTTGATATAACGAGTCACTAAAATGTACTTTTATGAAGTCTCGGTCTTCAATAATTCCTGTTCATTTTCAGGCGGTGATGCTAATAATGACAAAGTCAAGTGCCGATGGACTAGGCCCGAGAATGACGATTGCAATGAAAACACCATGGATATTTGTGGCAAACCTTACTTTGATGCTGCCCGAAGGAAACCATTGGCTACCATTGATCCGGTACAGTTATTGAACCAACTTAATCTGTTTAAGTTTATAACAACCAGTATATATAATAGAAGGGTATGTCCTTCTTTTGACAGATGCAGTATGAACATTGCCTTCTTTAGAGGCTTGCGTAGAAGATATCTTATAGAAGATATCCCATAGAAGATATCCTAAAGAAGATATCCAATAGAATATATCCAATAGAAGCTTTCCAATAGACGATAATCCCATATAGAAGATATCCCATAGAAGATACAGTATCTGATAGAAGTTATCCGATTGAAGATATCCGATTGAAGATATCCCATAGAAGATATCCCATAGAAGATATCCTATAGAATATATCCCATAGAAGTTATCCAATAGAAGATATCCCATAGAAGATATCCCAAAGAAGATAGTGTCTGATAGAAGATATCCGATTGAAGATATCCCATAGAAGATATCCCAATTCCCATAGAAGATGATGAGTTTTCATTCCTTGAAGTTAAATGATGCAAAATCAGAATTCAGTTCAAAGGTCAACTTAGATTTTTAAGATTGGCAACAGGTTAATAGTGCAGGTATCAGGTCATTCCCAAATGCAGCACCTAAATTATAGAATCAATTACCCAAAGAAATCCGCAGTATTATAAGGAATTCTCTAGAAAGTTTTAAGAGTCATTTAAAAATCATTTCAATGTTTAATTCATGTTTTGAATATTTGTCTGTCTAGCTGCCTGGCTCTCCAAGTCCCATTCAGATCACTCCCCAATCTTGCCAATGGCTTATGCAATGTTTATTTTCTTTTCAATTCATATTTGTTTTCAATTTCCAGAAAAGATGCATTTTGAAGTTTGGTGAAGGGGATCCAATCACTCCTGGTATCTATGCCATGATGGTCATGTTGGAAGACTATGCTCCTGGGAGCAAGCAACCAATGAGCAAGACGCCGGTTCACTTCCTCATGGAGGTCTTTGAGTTTGAGGGACAATGTCGCCAGCCCATTCTCAATGTCCCCAATGGCAAGTGCTTTGCACACGTCCAGGGACAAGAGTTTAGCATGAGAATGGTTGCCACCGCCACAGATCCAAGTTACAGGTACGGAGAAAAAAAAGTGAATTTAATTTTGCTTTGGTTGGTAGTTGACGCCTTTTCATTATTTGACCAACTTTCAGAATCAGTGCAATTACAGGGCTCGAAATCTCCACTAGACCGAGGACCGAGTTGTTTTCAGTGTCGGTGCAGTAAAGTGTCTGGTGATTTTGTTTTCCTTGCACAAATAAAATGGTTCCTAAATTGATGATTTTTGACACAATATTGCATACAATTATGGTTTTCCTATGTACATGTACATGAATGCCACAGTTCTAGTGTAAAAAGTTCAGGTTTCGAGTTCAAGTTCGAGCCCTGAATTAGACAAACTTGGCCTGTTGTGCTAGACTTGGAGTCAAGTCGTTCAAAGTCGCGGTGATCGTCTCTTCCTTCACGCAACTCGAAACCGCTCTACTTTCTCGCAAGACTCATGGTCCTGAGCCAAGAACCAAACTCTTGCCATAGCCATGAGTCTCGCCAGAAAGTAGAGTGGTTTCGCAAGAGTTGCGTGAAAGAAGAGACGATCACCAAGACTTCAAACAACTTGGCTCAAAGTCAACTGTTGTGTAAGATACACATATTGTCATTCACTGGATTTATACATAAGATCTTCATGTACCTGTCTGTCGTGTTTGTCTCCTATCCTATTTTCAGAATCACCAGCATCATCGTTCAAGGTTATGACACTGATTCTCCAAGGAGGGTGCCCGGCACCGATTCAGACTATGAAATCACATTCAGGTTCACCCCGATGGTGCTCACTACGTACACAATATGTGCCATGGCCTTCGAAGGCAAAAAGTGAGTCTAGTATGTTTAAGCCTGCCAGCGATTTCAAACCATAGTTCCTACAATGTTTTAAAGGTACTATCATACTTTGGTAGCACACCGACACAGAAATCTTCACAGATTTACCTATCACTTACAGGGTGTAAAGATGGTGATGGTAGAAACATACCGCTAATATTGTTCTGCTTAAAATGCTGTATTTATCCAGAAAAGAGTAAGAACCAATGACTAAAAACAGTTTTGATCTTTTAAAGATAAAAAATAACGGTGAAAAGATTGTTTAAATACTGTGGGCATATTTCACTGTTTTCTCAAAAAGTGGGCACCGTATAGGACTGGGAATTTCACAGATGACTGTTACTGTATCTTTCTTGATATTTGTGGCCATGAATCTGCATTTCTTTGACAAAAACCAAAGTATGATAATACCTTTAATGCTAATTTAATTTACTTTGCACAGTTGAGCATATTTGGACACCATTTTCAGGTGACTTTACAGATCTTTATCTGTCTTCTTTTAGTGTTTTAAAAACCAATTTGAAAGATGAGCTAATCCATATTTTGACATATGCTTTTCCGGCAGGTATGCCAGCACACAGTCCTGTTTCTCTGTAAAGGCCGTCCGAGAAGGTAAGGAGACAACAATTGTTGGTGGTTCGGCACCAAACTTAAGCATAACCTAGCATGGTTTTTAGCATGATTTTGGGCAAATTAGGACCTTTACCAAATAAACATTCTTACAGTGAGCAGGGCAACAATCCTGTTATGTTATAAAGACAAGCGTTCCAGTTGTTATGTATGTACGCATATTGTATATCAAGTACAGGTGATATCACAGTACCTAGTTTTCTGAAGTGCATATCCTTCCCGTGGTCGATTTCCCCAAACTCATCGTAACTTACTATCAATCGTAGGACTTATGATGCACATAGCAGTGTTATGTAGGATAGGCCCCCTACAACGGGTTATCCTTCATAACTCAACTTACGATCGTTTGTAGGGCTTCGTGAAATCGACACCAGGTATGTGGAGTGCTTTGGAATGCGCGGTTGACATCAGTGAATGTAGCCCTTTACCATGTACATGAAATAAAATAAAATTTGCAACACAAGTGCTCCCATTTACCTGAAACGTTTAACTGTAAACTAGTGAAATGAAGTCGTAGTTTAACAGAAATTTCATACTATTTTCTGTGGTCACATTTAAGGAGATATGCCAGAGGCTCCTAGAGTGGACTATGTGGCCACCATCCCTGCAAGGGGAGACCAAGAAGCCACTGCACTTGTTCAGGATTGGGCCATCAAATTCACCAGTGGGGTAAGACAGTGTAGATTATAGGCTTAAAGGCATAGATGACAATTAGGTTTTAGCCAGAGCATTCTATATTTCGTGTCTCAGCAGATTACAGGTCGAGATCTGTAACGAACTAATTTCAGACACTACAAGTAATAAACTGCTGCCTCAAAGGCGAACAGTTCGCCTTTGAGAAAGATCCTGTTAGGATCGAAACGCGTCAGGCCCTCCTAACTTTAAGCATTTGATATATTTCAGGTCATTTTGGCTGATGTTCACCTTTGAGAAAGATCCTGTTAGGATCGAAACGCGTCAGGCCCTCCTAACTTTAAGCATTTAATTTCAGACACCGTACTTTCAGATTCTGGCAAAAACCTCTGCTATACATTGCTGAGTAAAATGCAGTTTTGTCAACTGTTGGGAATAACTCACGCAGAAGAATACTTT
Source organism: Astropecten irregularis (assembly GCA_963971285.1). Lineage (NCBI taxonomy): Eukaryota > Metazoa > Echinodermata > Asteroidea > Paxillosida > Astropectinidae > Astropecten > Astropecten irregularis. The sequence goes on along the minus strand of OZ020252.1, from coordinate 13,926,026 downwards.
GCCATATGTGTAGCCATCCACAGGTGTACACACACTGTCAGCTAATATGATCAGTTCAATGTATTTTTTTTTACATCCTGGACGAGTTTGACAGCTTAAAGGTATAGTACATGATTGGTAAAGGTCACAGAACAGCACTCACACTCTGTCTGATCCAGCATGTGCATGAAATGACAAACCTGTGAAAATTTGAGCCGAATCAGACATCTGAGTCACAAAAAAATAGCGGAACCCTTTTCTTACAAAATATAAAGAATTGTTTTGATCTTACCCCAGAAATCAAATCTGTTTTCAGTTTCATAAATACACCATTTCAGGCGGAAATATTAAAACGGTACCGGGATGTTTCTACCAGCACCATCTTCATATCCTGAAAGTTAAACGTAAATCTGTGAACATTTCTGTTTGGGTATGTTACCAATCCTGTACCATACCTTTAAAGTTAAGTTGGGTCTTGGTAGAATTTGCCTGTTAAATGCTCAAAATGTTCAATGTGGCTACATTTAGGAAAGTCGTGTTGATGCAGGTTTACGTATCATTTGCATGAATTCTTGAATGCATAGATCCAGAGAGGTGTGATCAGCCCTGCCTACGTGACCATCAGTGACGTTGACGGTAACATGGTGTGGCAGGTAGATGCTACTGGACCTGAAGTTAAGATTGTGAATTACGACACGCTCACCCTCCCTGGAGGCGAAACAGTGTTCCTGGACTTTGAGACTGAGTACACCATCTCCTTGGATGCAGGAGTCGTACAGAGTGATGATGACTGCTCAGTCAAATCCAGACCGGCAAGATGGAGCTTCGTCACCGAGCCCTGTAATCCTCAAAACATTTCATGCTTTTCTGTGGAAAACTAATTCACAGTTGTTAGCTAATTCTTTCTGCATTGCTGCCAGTTTCTGCTGCTAGCTTCTTCTGTTCTGTAATGATATCTTCTGCAAGTTATGTTATTCCATAACAGTGGCTGCCATTGATTTCCCTTAAAGGTACAGTACAGGATTGGTAACACGCCACAACAGACATTTTTCACAGATTTACATTTGAATTTCTAGACATGAAGATGGTGCTGGTAGAAACATACCGTTAAAATATTTCCAACTGAAATGGCGTATTTATCCAGAAATTAGTCAAACAAAGCCCGAAAACAGTTTTGATCTCGGTTTGAGATCAAAACCATTCTTTATGCTTTATAAGAAAATTGAGTCAGGTTTTCGCTATTTTCTTTTGACTCATATCCGATTGAGCTCAAATTTTCACAGATTTCATACACATATTGGATCTGATCTGTAAGTACTGTTCTGTGGCCTTTACCAATCATGTATTATGGTATACCTTCTTTAACAGTATGTTTCTACCAGCACTATCTTCATACCCTGAAAGTTATACGCAAATCTGTGGACATTTCTGTTTGAGTATGTTACCAATCCTGTACTGTGCTTTAAGGCTTTTTGTTTAGGCTCATTTTGTGAAAAATAAACATTTCCCCTGACTTATATCATGCAGCTAAACCATCCTATGTGCAAGAACCTGATTGCAGTGTCTCATCCATGGCGATGTACCTCATCAAAGACCAACATGACCTAGGTGGTTATGGGCCGGAGATAATGCACCTAAGAGACAAAGGCTGCACCGGTCAGAACTTAAATGAGAGCCACTATGTTGTCTTCACTTCCTACGGCCAATGTGGCACAACCTTTGCTGTAAGTTGATACTGTATTAATTGTCTAAGCAGATGTGGTGACCAGTGCATTATAATATCATACTTTGGGTTTGTCAAAGAAATGTATGTTCATGGGTAAAAATATCAAGGAATATAAACATACAGTAACAGTCATCTGTGAACATTTTCAGGCCCATACGGTGCCCACTTTTTGGGAAAACAGTTAAAAATGCCCGCAGTATTTTTAAAATCTTTTCACTGTTATTTTTTATCTTTAAAAGATCAAAATTGTTTTGGGTCATTGGTTTTACTTTTTTCTGGATAAATACAGCATTTCAGGCAGAATAATTTCTATTATGTTTGAAGTTAGGAGGGCCTGACACATTTTAATCGTAGCAGGATCTTTATCGAAGGCTAAAAAGCCTTTGATAAATGCATCAGGCCCTCCAAACTCCAAGCATATTACAAATTTCAGGTCATTATTTTGGCTGATGAGCAGTTTGCAGCAGTTTATTACTTGTATTATTATCTGCTATTGTGGTTTGTTTGTTTGTCCCACCAGCGTAACGGCACAGACTTTACCTACAGCAACATTGTCTACATTCCTGAGCATCCCTACCAACCTCCTGGGACTGAAATCACCCGAGTGCCTCACGAAGAGATCAGGTTCACTTGCAACATCCCTGCCCGGGTTATCAAGACACTGGCATTCAACCCTGACCCTGACATCCTATACTACGAAGAGTACCATGGGAGAGCAGACTTTCTGGATAAGCTCCCAGTCACATCCCTTCAGCTCTTTGAGAATGGTGCCTACAATAGTGCTCTTCGTGACACTGTGGATGTTTCCTTCGGCTCCAGACTGTACTTCCAGGGTAAAGCTTCCTGTCCCAGTAACCAAGCCTGCGAAACTTTCTTCCAGTCGTGCTGGGCCACAGTCTCAGAGAACCCATACGACTCGCTTCGCCATGACCTAATCAAAGATGGGTAAGAATGAGAACAGATATCTTGCATCCACACACCCGAGTGCTCTCTTGACCAGAATTTGGAACTTTTCCAACCATCAGATGTCCAGATCTATACATCATTTCAACATCTTTAGCTTTTCCCAGGCATTGACAGATACTCATCCACTCCTGGTCTTTCTTTGTATGCAGGTGTATTGAGGACAGTCATGTGCGCATGCATGACTCCAACGCTCTGCACAAGACCCGTTTCTCAGTTGATGCCTTCGCCTTCCTTGGTTGGCGAATCCATGATACGGTAATCTTCACAAATAACACCATTTTAAATTCAACTTAAAGGTAGTATCATACTTTGGTAAGAAACCAAAACAGAAATTTTCACAGATTTACGTATAACTTACAGGGTATGAAGATGGTGGTGGTAGAAACATACCGTTAAAATTCTTCTGCCTGAAATGGTGTATTTATCCAGAAATTAGTAAAACAACGACCAAAAAAAAAAAAAAAACTTAAGAAATACTGTGGCTGTTTTTCACTGTTTTCTCACCGTATGGGACTGAAATTTTCACAGATGACCGTTACTGTATCTGTCTTGATATTTTTGCCTATCAATCTGTATTTCTTTGATAAAAAGTTAAAAACCAAAGTATGATATTACCTTTAAAGCACTATTATTTATTAAAATGGGCCCACATCAAGTTCATAGATCCTTAACTTGTTGAAATACTTGTTGACTACACGCATGCATCTCTATCTCTTGGGCCTAGTACAAAGAATTTCCTTCCAGGTGACTTGAACGTTTTTATTTAGCATAGTACTAAACACCATGGACTGAAATTGACAAGCCCAGCTTTCCTGGGCTGAATTTCATCAAACACTAAAATCAATCTTAAGATGGGTCGTCAGTATAACCATTGTGATTTATATTGTGACATCACTCTTTGCTGAACAATTAGGATTTATTAACATGGTCAATCTCAGGGCTTTGTGAAATCGACCATAGTTACCAAAAGTCAACATTTTGTTTGTTCCTTCAGGTATACGTGCACTGCAATGTGTTCGTCTGTGACTTCTATGACTACTCATCCCTCTGCAAGTTAGGCTGCAACCAGCCTATGGACACCTTTCCGAGGGCCCGCCGTGACGTCATGACCGTAGTCTCCTCTCCAGGCTTAATGAGATACAAGTAAAGAGAAGCTATCAAAGTATCCGGAAATGATAAACAATATCCACCTTTGTTTTTTATTTTGCTCTGGTTAAAAAATTTAACATGATTTTGGTTTCATTTTATTTAGAAGCAAAGTTCACCTTTTTCCCACAGTACAGTGTTAATTGGTAACTTGCACACGAGTTGTCAGAGTGCAGGGACAGTTACGCCATTTAAATTCATTGTTTCTGCATGAAATCAATTTAATGTCAAAGTTCCTTTACTATTAAAACTGTTGTGATTACATAAAAAATTGTGGTCTTAACTGATCATTGAATTATGCACAATCCTCGGTTCAATTTGTCACATTGAAATTCTTAACCACTATCATTATATTTCTTTTTGTGGATCTCACATGTTCCTGCGGTGTTTTTACTTGTGTTCCAATTTTTTTTGCATGAGAGTTTATACTAATCTTATCAATTGATTTTGGTTTGGTTTACACCTAAAATAATGAATATCACAGCTGGTAATTGTTGTTTGTGTATAAGTCTAGTATCTTTGTCCATGAATTTTTAATAATGAGAAGACCAAACAAAGGAAGAACAAAATGGGAGGTCGCCCATTGTGTGAGTTTGTATTAACATTTCCTCGCAACTGAAATATGTTTTCACTTGGCGACCATAAAGTGTAATTCCAAACAAAAGAAGAACAAATTGGAGGTCACCCATTGTGTGAGTTTGTATTAAAACATAGTGTTCACTGTGGGACAAAACTGAGAGGTAGTGAGGCTGGACTGGGGTATAGGGTTCACCCACCTAGCACTCCACTGGGTCTACACCTGAATGGATCCAATTTCATAGAGCTGCTTAAGCACCAAAATGTCCTTAAAAAGCACCAAAAACCTTTGTAAATATAATCACCCAAAACTTTTTGGGAATGTTATGCTCAGCAAACAATGGCCGGATACAATCAAAAGCAGTTAACATCACGTGAAAATTTGGTTGTTAATCCTGTTTGATCAATGAAGACTTCTCATGCTTAAGCAGCTCAGCCCCTGGTGTGATTTCATTTTCATGGAACTGGTTATCAAAACAAAGGCACCAAAATGTAGGTTAATCCTTGTATCCAGTACCAGTAAAGCTTATTATACTAAGCTTATATGCCTCATCAAATTTGGTACTAATATGAATTTTTCATTTGAAAAAAGGTAGAGAGATTTAAAATATTAAACCTTTAGAATATTGAGGCCTGAAATACTATTTCTTTCTTAAATGTCATTTGTTTCAAGCTGTTTCTTCCGCAAGAATTGAAATCAGTAAATTTATTTGATATCTCCGGAGGCAAAAAAGAAAACAAGTTTTTTTTTGAAAACGACCCTTCTTTTACGTGACCTGTGTAATAATTATAAAATTAATGTTTTGACATTTCAGTGCATTTATCAATAATATTTCGATTGCTTTGTCCCTTTTTCGTGGCTTCACTTTTAAGCGAGTTTTGTTCATTTGATTCAGTGATTTGATTCGTTAAGCTGAACTGTAGATTTATTCAGATCAGTAATACACGGGTTTACACCATGGCAGCCATCTTAGATTTTCATCGCAACTTCAAAACGAGGCACTTCCACTCATGCACACTTTCCGAAGTGTAAGCCCGTCCATTGTCGAAGACAATACACGGGTTTACACTTCGGCGGTTTTGATTGCGACTTCGAAACGAGGCACTACCACGCATGCGCTTTTTTAGAAGTGTAAACCCGTGTATATTCTGGAAATTGTTTCCGACCGACCAAGGACTCCTCTATTTTCGAAGCAGTCCAACTTCCTTTTTCCAACTTTTTATGCACGCGGTGAGCAGTTGTGAGCTTTTTGTGTTCCACCATGCACCACATGTAGTTTGTTTCCACTACATTTCTGATATATTTCAGCACTGAGCACACGTTTTTAATGTTTCCTGAAAGTTCTATCAGCCTTAAATGGCCTGGGCAGACTGTTCTCATAAACAGTTTGTCAGATATCAGTGTTTCGAAGGCTTGATGATGTCACACGATATTCTATTAGACCTACCTGAGCCAAGTTGAACAGATGGTTTGATGATGCAGAAACCATTCCACGGACCCCTCATGTTTTGCTGTTGTTGTTATACATGGTATCTCATCCAAACACTTTCACTAATTGCAGTCATCGTCGTTTTTTTTCAAGTCAAACTCGATTATTTTCATTCATCGAACCATGACAGAAGACTACAGTATACCTGTTGATGAAAGCTCTGCGCAACATGCCAGATGGTGTTTTGGCAAAGTCGTGACCAAAGTCGTATTTCATGATCAGGTGTAATAACATCCTAAACCTTGCCTACCGGTAATTAATTTCTTAGGAGAAAAATTGATGTGTTAATGAGCTTTGATTGTCGAGGCATAACAACAGACATCAGTCAGTCAGACATTATACGTGTACAATGTAATAGGGTTGTTTCTCTATACACTAATTTGTTCGTCCTGTCTAGTGTGATCGCTGTGCCTGGCCGTTTGAGGAAGCGAGTCCACGCATTTCTATCATTTCAATCAAGAGATCGTTTCTGAGCCACATAGTCCATTTGTCAGGCATGTAGTTCAGATAGCATGATTTGTTAACTAGCAATACTTTGTTACAATGTTCGTCCATCATTTTGAAAAGTGAACGAAGTTGAAAAGAAATCTTGCCCGATTGCTGCCAAATTCAAAACACCCCGATATTTATACCCAACCAAGAGTCGCGCATGAACATCAGAGACGAAACCAGACTATATTCAGCTAATTGCGGTCCGTCTGTGCCATGAAATGTTGCATTACCGTTTTATTTCCCTCAAAAATTAAGCCCTCCCTCTTTCCACATATGGCGTCACCAGACTTTTGAGTCTGGGGGGCACAAGGGGGGCACTAGCAATTGTTGGGGGGGGGGGGCAAACGTTTTATATACTATATTTTTTTTCACCAACCCAAATTTCAAATTGGGGGGCACGAGGGGGGGGGGGCACAGGGTTTTCCAGGTGGGCACGTGCCCCCCTGCCCCCCCCCCCCCCCCCCCTTGGCGACGCCACTGCTTTCCACTGAATGTATTTTTTCTAATATTTAAGAGGACACCACCACCCACGTATTGAGGTGAGCAGTGAGCTACTAGTTCACAAAAGTGTTTTTACTTTGTTATATGAATACAAAATGTAGGTGGACTCAGCCTTAGCCTGATGAGGTATCACCCAGTAATTGAACAATGTTTTGGGAATACGTTCCTGTTCCAATGCCCTTGAGAATTAATTCCATAAAGTTAGCCAATTATTTATAGGCTTCTAGTTTTTCAAGCTATAACTTTTTATTTGAAATAAAAATAAGCGATAAAAAGCGAGATAAGTCATTGAATGAGAATATAATTTAATCTAATCGAGTGCATACTGCAAAGTTTCATCTAGTAGGGTTTTCAGGTGAGAAATAATTCCTTATCCAACTCATATTTTTCACTTCTTAGTACAGAGCGCGCAGCGAATTCATGTAATCATTAGACTTCTGTTGACAGTGCGCCCTCATTCGACTGTTAAAGGGGGAAAATGTCCCTTGTGAAGATGAGTATAGTACCTAGGCGTTATTACGGTAAATGTATACGTAACTTTGGCAGGTGTACTGACGACATGCATGTATGGTGTGCAAATCAATGCAGTGAATTTCTCGAAAATTTGGCACACAAGTGTCCTAGAATTCGCCTTTATTACGACTCGTGTGGACCCGGAATAAAACTACAGTGAATAATTTGATAGGAAATTGCAAAAATGTTCAGGCCAGGTAAGATTTAATAAAACGGAATGCCCTACGGCCGCACGGTCAGCGGGTCTAGTGCTGTATTCTCTGTAACGTTACCAATAAAAATGACTAGGCCAACCGCCTTACCGGATTGTCACGTATGTCGGATTTCATGACCTTGCTCAGCTACTGAAACTTAACCCCACACACAGGGCCGGCTGTAGATGGCTCTCTTTTAAAAGCTGTCTTTCTATGGTCGCCATTCACAGCCCTACTTCAAGGCATGACTTAAATGAGATCCAAAGAGCAGAATTGTCACAAACTTTCGATTTGAATATCTTCTCAAATAAAGCAGACTGGACAATTTCACTTACACTTTCTAGGGATGTTACAAAATTTTTAGATATCATAGATATGCCCTGCAATGTATATCATCTGAAAGAACATGAGCATACCTTTCATTTGATACCTCACCCACTTCCATACCATCAGTTTGAAGGAAGTTACATCCATTTCATGATCCAAAATTTGCATATTTGGTCCCTATGGTTTTGCATTACATTGAAAAAAAAAGTTGTGATCGAGGACTGGAGGAGGGCTAATTTTGTACAATTATGTCCATAAATATCTTTGGGATTAAAATAAATGCAAGAAATCTTTTCCAACATTAGATTGAAGTATTCTGGTTCAAATACATGATTGAAAATGATATTATTTAATAAGGCTGAGTCATCTCGGGATTTTTTTGTTCCGGAACCCGACCGAGTTTTTTCGGTCGGGATCCGGTGTTCCGATAAATTAATTCACGAAAAAATGACGTACTTTGGTGACCCCCAAAATAAAGAAAAACATTCCGACATCGAACACGTGCAAAAAACACGGTTGGAGTAGGCCTATTACACCGATTTACGCTTGTAATTTATTTGCGAGATCCCTGTAAAATATTCCTTCCGAAATTCCAAGGTATCAAAAATCACGTTTTTCTGAGCAGCTAAATCTTACTTGAATTTCAATCAGTCATTTTTGTCCTATTGGCCGAGTAGAAACATCGTGAAATCCTTCCGAAATCAACGGTCGCACTGTGAGTATTTCTTCCATGGTAAGACGTAAACAATCATCTCGCACGCCATGCCATTGCATTTCCCATGCATGATACTGGTACTCCGCGCAATGTGCACCAGCGCAGCGAAAGTCTCAACCACGTGCGTCGGCAGGAAGCTTTCCGTACATGTACACATCATGTACATGTACATCAACATGTGTACAGTACACAACGTGCGTACGATGTGTGTATGTGGCATGCACGGTGATGTAGCGCTCGGACGGACCGTGGACCACGATCGGGGGTCGGCAGCGGTGCATTAAAATGGGGTGGTGGTAGGCTTACGATCCGATTGACAGGACTTTTGACGTCGCTAGTTTTTCGCTACAGAAACTTTAACTTTACGATTGGTAAGATTGAATAAAAGAAACGTGATTTTTATTCAGATTTTAAGAAGAAAGTTAAGAAAAAGTATTTCTTATGTGTTTTATTGTTTCATCGGAACACCGGAACGAAAAATCGGAAACGGAATCCGATCGCATCGGTCGGAAATCGGCATTCCGACCGTTCCGACTCAGCCTTATTATTTAAGATTATTAATGACATAAATTATCATTCTACTGGTAAATTACATAAACTCAATATGGGCAGGGGCACCAATATGCAACAACAACGCGCAGCATCATGACATTCCTGGTCAAAAAAGTCACATTTCTAATCGTCAGATTCCACCCAAATTTCACCACAAGGTAGTTGAAATGGCACTTTATCGCATGTATACCTTTCAAAATGGTATGAACATTTGATCTATGAGTAGGAGAGGGTTGAATGTGACCCAATAATTTAAGTTCATCACACGATCGCAAGGAGCTACAGATCCCATTTTATTTTTTCACAGGATTTAAGAATGAGTCTCCAACTACATGATATCGATGATGTAGGAAAAAATTCCCCCCCCCCCCCCCGGCAACCAATCAAAATGCCACATTTGTAGGGCAATCCCCCAGTAGGGCTACAAGCCCGCGCAAGCAGAGTGGACATTTCTGGCCTACTCACAGTCCATGGATTGTAACGTACCTACTTGACTTTCGTATTCCTCAGACTTTGATTTTTCACAACATCAACAGCCCCTTATAGTTTTCCAAAACCGTACAACTTCCCGTGCATTTCACCGTAAAAATGCAAGGTTGTGGAATTTATATGCCGACAGTGGACGTCGTCATATTGAAAAATTACGAGTACCAGCGAAGCAGCACTTCGTGTGTCTCATTTCAGGGTACCTGATGCGACATGCACATGGAAGTTAATTTTTGTGACATGCAAAACTGGTCCCCATTTAGACTTTTCTTGCATACGGGATGAGCAGGAAACCAATGAAGTGATCGCCTGCGAAATGGGTCATCTCGTACCCAAGTTAACTCATACCCAGGTTAAGTCGTACCCGAGTCAAGTGGTACCCGAGTCAAGTGGTACCCCATTGTTGCACGCGGCCGCTGCTGACAGACCTCGAAACTGTCATACTCCGTTTTACTCAATTAATTTTGATTTTGAAATGGAGGGTGGTGGGTGGGATGTTTTGTTCAATTGATTTTGAAACTTTGAAACAGGAATTTTGGGGAGACAGGTTCTCGAATGATATTCGATTAAAAGAGACATTGAAAATAAGAACATTAAATGTCACTGTCTTCGAGGAAAAACACAAAGAAGATTTTATGCACAATTTCATAGGGGACTGGGTACAAGTTGACTTGGGTACAAGTTAACTTGGGTACGACTTGACTTGGGTACGACTTGACTCAGGTACGACTTAACTTGAGTACGAGTTAACTTAGGTATGGGATGACTTGGGTACGAGTTAACCTGGGTACGAGATGACCCATACGAGATGACCCCAAATCATCGCCTGTCTTGTGCCTAGACTTCTGACACATGAAGTTTTGCCCCAAGGTCATCATTTTTCAATATGTTTCTGTGTTTGACTGAGTTAACATTTCAGCAATAGACCAAAGATGCATTGACTTCACCCGTCTTCATCCCAACAGTGTTTGTCTGGTATTGATCATTCACAGGGTTAGCAGTCACAGCCCTCCGCAGATACATATCCAGCACAGAGGTGGTTCTCTCCAACTCCAAAAAGAATCTACAGCAGCTAAGGAAGAAGACTGGCTTCAGTTTTGCCAACTGCCGCAAGGCCCTGGACAAATTTGGCAATGATCTGAACCAGGTAAAACCTACATTGTAGTTGAAACAGTGCAGGGGCCAATTTCATAAAGTTGCTTTTAAAAGCACAACATTTGCTTTTGGCATGAAAAGTCTTCCTTGAACAAACAGGATTACCATACCAACCAAATTTTCATGTGATGTTTACTGCTTTTGACTTGTATTTGGCCTTTGTTTGCTGAGTGTAACATTCACAAGGAGTTTTGGCTGGCATACTAATTTTATTTAATACCAATGTTTTTGGGACTTACCGGGTAGGCAGCTCTATGAAACTGGCCACTGGGGCCAATTTCACTAACGTTTTGCAATCATTGCTAAAGCCTAAATCCATCGCTACACAGAAAATTGTTACGCAAAATAGCAATTGATTTTCCGTTTAACGATGGATTTGGGCTTTAGCCATGATCTCAAAGCATTAGTGAAATCGGCCCCTGGTCTCTGTTCAGTTGCTCTTAAAAAAAATTTGCACCAATGACCAAAGCACAATGATTGGATACGCATGGCTGTACCATATGTGATTTGACATACATGAGTTGACTTTTGGTCAGCAGTCTTATTAGTATCATGCAATATAAAGGAACAGTGTATGGATGTAAGTAAGCAGTTAGTGTTTTTACTTGTGTGCACAGCATCAAGGCTTCGGCAATGGTTGTACATGTATTCAATAAATAAAATAGTCTCTCACCAAAGTGCAAGGTTTGATATTCATTTCAATGAAATTACAGTAATGATAATGTACCCATTTCACTCCTGGGTGAAGAGAAGCATTAAAGGTAGTATCATACTTTGGTAAGAAACCAAAACAGAAATGTTCACAGATTTACGTATAACTTACCGGGTATGAGGATGGTGGTAGTAGAAACATACTGTTAAAATTGTTCGGCCTGAAATGGTGTATTTATCCAGAAATGAGTAAAACAACAATCAAAATTTTTTTTTATCTTTTAAAAGAACAAAAACAAAAGAGAAAAGACTAAAGAAATAATGTGGCCGTTATTCACTGTTTTCTTTAAAAAGTGGGCACCGTATGGGACTGAAATTTTCACAGATGACTATTACCGTATCGTCCTTGATATTTGTGCCCATGAATCTGTATTTCTTTGACAAAAACCAATGTATGACTTTGATATTACCTTTAAGTGATGTGGTGTCTGACCCAAGGAACTAAACACTACAGTCATGACAGTCTCCATAAGGCTAGACTACAACCCATTTCTTGGAATTGGTAACCTTACCTAAATCCAAGGAGTTTCATGGCATGCAGTCACTTGGCAAAGTTTGATAATGATTGTCATAAACTTTGAAGTGCTTGTCTACCGGGATATGTTTAGGCTGAAGCCTGGCTCAAGGAGCAAGCCCAGAAGGAAGGATGGAGCAAGGCCACCAAGCTGAAAGGACGCACCACGGCCCAGGGACTCATTGGTGTCATGCGGGACGGCAACAGCGCCACCATGGTTGAAGTCAACTGCGAGACGGATTTCGTCGCAAAGAATAGCGAGTTTCAGGGGTTTGTTGGCCAGGCAGCATCAGCCACACTGCGACAATTGAGCAACGACGAGTTACAAGGCATCAAGAGGGTTACTAAGGTACTACATACAGCTATTTCTTATAAGCAATAGGTTTAAATTGTGTGATAAATAATGGTTTAACCTTCCTGGGGTCAATTCCACAAAGCCCTACGATCGATGGTAACTCGAGTTATGAAGGGGGAAACCCATCGTATCCTATGTTGCAGTGCTTTATAAGTCCTACGATTGATAGAAAGTTACGATGAGTTTGGTAAAATCGACCATTGGTGTACTTAGAAGTTACCGTAGTATCCAACAAAGAAGAATTAAGCTTATATTATTCCAGTGGAACGCCACCTTAACAACCACCATGGGATCCTAAAAAATATAGAAATTGTAAGCCATAGAATATCCATACATTTTTATTGAAATCTGGGAAGCTTTAAGGCAAATCATAAACAATAGACCAGGGGAAATCCAGGACATGTTGTCCATGCCAAATATTCGTCTAAGTTCTTGTTCCTTTCAGGAATAAATTGCGCGCCACATACTGTACCTAGCCGGAGTTGTAGTGCATGTAGCCTGAAGAACACCAGCGGAGTTATTATTCAAAGACTTGTTCGGATTACAGTACGAGCCATTTTTAACATGTTATTGACTCATTTATATGACAAACGTTAATTCACATACTGAACAGCACTGTTGTTAATCAGATAAGAATTGTTGCCCTCTTGCTTGAACAGATTTTGTACTCTGGTGATGAAATGAAACAGTTCAGCGTCAAGGATGAAAAGAGTCTACAGGATCTCACAGCAATGACAATCGGCAAACTGGGAGAGAACATGACACTAAGTAGATCACTTTGTATGGTGGCTCCTAGTGACCATTTTATAGGTAAGTATCACAGAGTATCCCATATAATGAGGCATGCCAGGGTGCCATTTTGTACTGATGCACTCTTATTGACTGTTGAAATAAGTATAGACCAATCCGTCAGCATTAGGGGACATACACCCTGTAATTATAGAGTGCGGGGGGACGTAAATTCTTTTGTTGCCGGACAAAAGGCAGGCGGGACACTGGAGTAATGGGGGGTGTTTCCTACCTCCATGGTCGCGCCATCAGATCGGTGTATAGACAGACTCATATATTGCCTCCATAATGTTGTCATTTTGGAAGGCAAATTTTCAAATAAAACTGAATGCCCAAAATCATTATGATTAGGCAAGCAAATCCCCACTCATTGAGAATAGGCAAAATAACCAGTTTGGAGTTCAAATGATATTTATGGTGAAGTTGCTATAAAAGAAGGGTATCTGGTAGCATCGACTTTAGCATAAAATAAGCTATCCAGAAATATAACGGGATCAAGTGTGCTGTTCTGCTTGAGCATTGACTACTTTCCATCTCATAAATGTGTCTGTGCTGAATGTATACTACAGCAAACTGGGGGAGCACAACTCATATTTGTGTCTCTGTGGGTTCATCCATTAGAATTCTCAATTAGAAATACTCACTTGTCTCACTAGTGACCCCCTTTGAAACAATTGGTTCATTCCCATGTGTCTTCTCAGGAATTTGACCTTAGTTGTGCCACTGCATGTTTGTTTCATGAAAACGGTTTCAATATTTGTTGTACTTGAAGTTATGTGTTTGTTTAATTTCTTTTTGTTTTACAGGGACGTACGTGCACTCTGTCCTGCAGGCACAGCACAAATCCAAATGCATGGTGGGTAAATACGGCGCCCTCGTTGCTTTCAAGAGGACGGGGGATACGTCGTCCGAATTCCGTGCTGCGGACATCGGACGTCGACTTTGCCAGCACATTGTTGGGATGAGTCCACTTAGTGTAGGAGAACATCCTCCTGTGGCCCAGGGTAGGTACTAGGTTGTCTCTACGGATAAGAGGTTATTCTCAGTGAATTCACCAATCCAGTAGGCCACACCCCTTTACAAATTGACCAATAACAACGCGTTATTTAAGGTCCAACAAATTGCCGCCATTTTGTCTGACAAAATGTTTTAAATTTGTTATTCTTTACCACAAATTTTGAACAAAAATGTACAAGTCAATTCTTTTACAAACTCAGGTTTTTTTCTTAACCCATTGTTAAGTGGTGTTTATGTTTTCCTCGTAATTCTGACTCTCTATGCCCTGGCTAAGAGGAAATGTGCATTTTTGGCCTTTTCCAAAACCAAAGTCCAATGGAGATAGGTGCTTTCGGTGGTTGAGAGTGTGCAACACTTCGTGTGTGGGAGATCATAGCAAGTTGTGCGCATGTGCGTTGTTGCTTGGATGTTGCCATGGTGGGCGTGGCCTACTGGATCGGTGTATTAACAAAGTATGTGTGTATATCCACATATTTTTGTCTTTTAAATTCTTCCTGACACATTTTACATTTGGTTATTCTTGCCATAGAAGCAGCAGAGTCTACCAAGGACCAGGATCTAGGGCAGGATGCTCAGCCCTCCGAGGACGGAGCCACTGAGGTGGAAACAGAGATGCTTCGTCAGGAGTACCTCCTAGATCCGACCATGACGGTTGGCGATCTGGTCCGGCAGGAGAATCTGGAGATTATTGACTTTGCACGGTTCGAGTGCGGGGAGTCTCCGGTCCAAGAGGAACAGTCGTGAGATGAAACATAGGGGCATATTTTTATTTTTTTTCTCTTTTGTGATTGCAAAACATATTTTGTTGGGACTTTATGTCTGTGAATCCCACTGTAATTTGGTTGTCAAACAATCAAGTGTCAATGTGACATTATCAGTAGAGTCAACCTTGTATTTGGCTAGGCGCATAATTCAAACGTCAACACCTTAAAGGTACAGTACATGATTGGTAACATGCCCAAACAGAATTTTTCACAGATTTACCAATAACTTTCAGGGTATAAAGATAGTTCTGATAGAAATATACCGTTACAATTTTTCCGGGTGAAATGCTGTATTTATCTAGGAAATTACTAAAAGAATGACCGAAAACAGTTTTGGACTCACAGTGAGATTAAAACTCCTGTGAATAGATTTGAAAATACCGTGAGTGTTTTTGACTGTTTTCAACAGTTTCCGATGATGATATGATCTGAACATTTCACAGATTTGTTTTTATCCCATGACAAAACAAATAATGAACCGTCTGCAGCTGTCACCTTTACCAATCCTTTATTATGCCTTTAATGCATAGGATAAAATTTCCATTCTGTTTGATCACAAGATATTTCCACATGTTGCTCTTAGTTTTTAACAGCCATCATCACCATGAAACATTGTCTCCATCATCATCTCCATACAACTGGTTTGAATGATGAAATCAAGATGAGTTTTTTGGTTTGTTTTTTTACAGAGATGCAAATCCGATTTTCAGTTTTGAAATCAGATGTTTATTTTTCACATCAATTCCGATTCATTTGCCCTTCAAAAGATTTGAATGGGAGACTTTTGACTGACCATTGTTTATCTAAAGAGGGCGCGCTTCATAAATCTCGGGAAAAGTGTGTCGATTGTGTTGCCATTGCTTTTGTGCACGAATATTCGTCGAAAACACAACCGGCGTAAATAATCCCTTGAAAATACTTCGAACATGCTGTGCTGTGACCGGTTTTGTTGGCAAAGGAGGACATGAGTTCCCCAAGAACAAAGAAATTCAGAATCTGTGGGGATTGGCCTTCAAAAGGGCGAGTTACAAACGGTCATGGTGGCCGACGGCAAACAGCATAGTGTTTTGTGCACAGTGTTTTTACATTGGCAAGCGAGACCTGAGCACATTATCCCTCACCAAACATAAGAATTTCACCTCACTTTGTGTTTTCGGGCATTAGAATTGGGGTGGGTGGCAATGTGAATCTAAAAATTAATATTGAATTGCCTGAATTCAATGTTTACAGCTTTTTTCTGCGACTTTTGGAAAGTTTTTGGCAATCACCGTATTTAAAGCGTGTACAAAAGTTTTCAGGAGAACGATAGTTTGCTGCCCTCTTTCGACAGCCCGCTCCAAAAGTCTCCCATTGTACAATTTCCTTTGATGATATTTTGATTATATTTCTGCTGACCTTGAATAAGATCTGCTGATTCTGATTGAAAATCTCCTATATTTGATCGAGCATGGTAGAGTATTTCAGTCTCTTGTGCAGAGAATTAATCTAATATAAAGATGTTCCTTATTATGTCATTCATGGACATTTGATGACTTCACAGAATGTCAAATTTACAACTGTTGATGTAAGGTCAACAGAGGGCAGTATTCAAAATTACTGTTGAAAGAACACATTGGTAGAAAAAAATTCTGTCTCTTTTTCTTGTTCATGTTGGCATGGTTATCTACCCTTTGATGACATGAAGCTTTCATATATTGATGTTTTCCAGAAAATAAAACAAAATGGTACTAATCCTGAATTCATTTTTAAGCACTTCATTCATGAAAGTTGTCGTGTGTATGTGTCATACATGTTGTGGGTGTGCGCGAGTTTTTAAGATAACAAGGCACACGATGAGTCGGTTGTATTTGCCATAATCCCAGCTATGCAATAGTTGGTCAATAACTGGTCAATGGACCTGGAAGACTGCCAAAGCTAGGAGCCATCACTGGAGGTTATTACATAACTGTGTACAAAAGCTTGGTGTGAGATGGCCCCCAGCTATTGCTGCCTCCCTCCACATAACATATTTTACCAAATTGGTTCCTTCTGAAATTAGCCTGATATCATCTTCAACTGCTGTGGCAGCATACATATACCTTCCCTTGTAATTGTATAAAATGTCACATGTCTTACCTTCTGTAAAAATACCAAGTGAGTTTTTTCTTGTACTGCAAGAAGTCACCAGAAACAGTAATAAATCATAAAGCAAAACACCAGAGATCACATCACACTTTTTATTTATTGCAGTAACTTTCAATAATTGGGCTGTGTGGTTATAATGGGCACATTTCTTGGATCAAACTTAGTGTTTCAATTACATCTGAGCTTGTGTACACCACTTTAAAAAGTCTATATGAACAGAGTATTTGTGAAACATTATGGAGCTTAAGCAGTATCTGCAATTTTAGAAAGAGAAATGAATGAATGAACCTACAAAGTCAGTCTTCAACAACTGTGTACGGGAAAATATTATTTCCGTATTGTTCTTGATTTAGGAACCAACAGTCTTGATCGGGGATTCAAAAATCCTGTCTAGAGAAGTATGATTGACACTGGGACCAATTACATGGCCCTGCTTAGCACAAACATTTGCTAACCATGAAATTTCTATCTCAATAAAAACAGGATTAACAACCAAATGCAGGGATGAGATTTCTCAGATTAAAGTCTGATTTCAGACTTTTGTGTTTTGAATTTCAGACTTTTTTTCCTCACATGCTGTGTACAAAAGTATAGGACATTTTCAGATTTCAGACTTTTTATGCCCCCTGTCAGCTGTTTTCAGACATTTTTATCATTGGTCAATTTCATCCCTGCAAATGTCCATGTGTGTGTATCACTTGTGATTGTTCTTTGGCTGTTGTTTGATCACTGACCATGAATATCAAATGGAATTTTTAATGATGGTTTGTTTCATTGAGCAAGAAATTTTGTGGTAAGCATTTTTTTGGTGCTTAACAGTTCCATGAAATTGACACAGGAAACCAGCTACAACTATATGGTTCTAGATGTTATCCTTGGAAAAAAAACGAATACGACACGAAACAGTACGAATATCAAGCATAAATTTCCGACTGGAGTAAAGTCTATATTCCACAAGTCTTGAAACCGTTCGTAGCGATTGGCGGCGCTGTTTACGTTTTAGAACTCAAACCAAGTAGGCTTTATTATTACTTTGCATAAAATGTGACCACACCCCATCACCCACTTCATGTTTTTTTAGTGTAAAAACAACTCCCCCTGGGCGCTTGTCTGCGTGAACCCCCTGCTCATCACCCCACGTGTGACTTTCAATATCGCCAATGGCAGCCATCTCTCATGATTGCCACGCCCACTACAGGTTATGGCTCCTCTGATGACTGCCACGCCCACTACAGTTTGAGGTCGTTTTCTTTTATCCAAAACATCACCGGCGCACCCAGGATTTTGTCTTGGGGGGGGCTCAAAGAAACATTTTCTCCCACAAAACATTTGGGACTGTTCGCCCCTACATCCATACATACAATCAGACACACAGGATTACATAACATGCAAGCGCACTGTATAGTATTTCCCCCCCCCCCTCCCCCCTCTCCCCGTTACCAGGAAGATCCGCCCTGTGTTCATGATGTGTTATCCCAGCAGGCTTTGAGGCTGCCCCAGATGAGCATGTGTAAGTTATAATAATAATGCTGCGTCAGAGATCGTAGACTAGGTTTATAATTATAAGGCAGAGTTCCAGTGATTTCCCACTTAGACCCTGTTGGAATTCGCGTAATTCTCTTTCTGAAGAGGAGTACAAGTTACGACCAAGTACTGATGACACACACCAGTCCTGTAGAGACGTTTGAAGGGTAAAACGACCGGTTCTGCAGGTGATCTCCATGTAAGTTGCTGTACGGCAGTACAGTACAGGCTCAGTACAGGTGTTTGGCTGGCGCGATAGACAGGGCACCTGCTATTACAGTACAGGTGTGTAAAATAACTTAAGGTGACCGCATTTTGTTGAGATGATCCGGGGACAGTGATCAGTGTCCTGGGGGAGGGGTATAATTTTGATTTTTTTTTTACATCCAGATAGTGCCTACATGCAAAATGGTGGCATATATGGGCATCTTGTCCAGTTGACATGAGTGGGTTATAAACTTGTCTTAGGCGGTTGTCTTCGCATACTTCTCTGAAGAATGGATCTTCTTCAGCACAGCATTTGTGTTCAGTTTTTTTTAGGACAATTTTTGGGGACATTTTCGGGGACAATTTTTCATCGGGGACTGTCCCTGGAAATCGGGGATGTCTGGTCACCTTATGCTAGTACACTAGGCCTACCTAGATCCAGTATTACTGGAGTCGTTTATTACTTGTTAATTTCAGCTGTGTAGCTGTACTGTAGAACTGGGATTGCATTTAATAGTGCTGGGCAAAATCTGGTAATTTTATATCCGGTTACTGATTGCAAACAAAATCAGTTAAAGCTAATTAATATCATACTTTGGTTTTTGTCAAAGAAATACAGATTCATGGGCTCAAATATCAAGGAAGATACAATAACAGTCATCTGTGAAAATTTCAGTCCCATGCAGTGCCCACTTTTTGAGACAGTGAAAAACGGCCACAGTATTTCTTATGTCTTTTCTCTTTTATTTTTTGATCTTTTAAAAGAGCAAAAAGATTTTCGGTCATTGTCTTACTAATTTCTGGATAAATACACAATATCAGGCAGAAAAATTGTAACAGTAGGTCTCTACTAGCATCATCTTCATACCCTTAAAGTTATACGTACATCTGTGAACATTTCTGTTTTGGTCTCTTACCAAAGTATGATACTACCTTTAAAGACAGCATACTACAGGATGGCAAGGCCTCCCAAAAAAATGTTGAGTTTGAGACAAAAAGTGGACTCAACAGTTTGTAGACAGTGCAAACAATCACTCTTGGTTCATCAGATGCTGGGTTTTTCAAGGAAATCAAGATTTATAGCACTGTCTTTTAAAAAGATTGTTCATTCTTTTCAGCATTTCGAAAGCGTGGTGTAAGTAACCGTGTTGGATTCGGAGGGGGTAAGATTATTTCGGCCATATTTCTGCTATCCAGATGAACAAAGCGTTAAAATGTACATGAAACAATGTCTATAAGGAAGTTTAAGACCTTCACTTCGGTTTAAGTACCAAATTCAGCCAAAACACACATCTTTGCAAATCCTATATGCTCCCTTTATCGTATGTAGTGTAATGTACAGGTTCTCTTTTCTCTTGCAGAATAAGGAAAACATCAAATTCCAAAGAAGCAGCGTATCTTGAACTTGAAACAGGAGCAATATAATCATCTTGAAGAATGGAGGAAGAAAACACATTGAAAGCTGAAACTGAAGGACAAGAAAAGGTATTCTTTTTTTTAATACAAGTAATAAACTGCTGCAAACTGCTCATCAGCCAAAATGACCTGAAATGTATCAAATGCTTAGAGTTAGGAGGGCCTGATGTGTTTCGACCCTAGCAGGATCAGATCCTGCTAATCCTGCTAAGCAGATCCTGCTAAGATCGAAACACGTCAGGCCCTCCGAACTCTAAGCATAATTTTTTTTAATTAGTTGAAACAATTCTTTCTTTCACATTGCTTTTGTGAAATTATGACCCTGTGAAAATTACAGCAGCTTGAGAATCAAAAGATTTCATTGGTGGAGGGATCAAATTAATTCCTTCACCAGGATCCTCCACAAGACACAACACCTACCCTTTTCACACTACAAATTGCTTAACCCCGAGATTTGCTACCCCGGGTTAACATTTTCTTACCCCGGGGTTCATAAACCCTGAGATGCATTCCCACTTGTTTCGTTAACCCGGAGTTTTTATAAACCCGGGCCAACAATGCCCCGGGTTAACGCCGTGCACATTCACACTACAAGCAGGGTTTCGCACAGCAGGACTTTCAGAGTGCGCTGGTTGGTCCGGCAATGCTTTTGCATATCTGCCGGTTGCGTCCTTCATACGTGTACAAGCAAGCTGTAGCTGAAAATGGTGTCATCTGACATGAAAGCGTTATCGGTCGCAGTCCTGGTGATGATGTCGTGAAGGAAACATCTTCATTGAGCAAGAAGGCAGAGGTCTGTCTGTTTTGATTTTAACACACTTAGCATCGACAGCGATCCTGCGCTTTGGGTTACGCAAGCGTGTAGCACTTGTAGCATGAAAGTGAACAAGATCGAAAATAAAGGGGACACGTCATTATGCAATGTGTTGTCCGCCTTAACCTCGGAATGGTAACCCTGATCAGTTTCACACTACAATACTAACCCCGGGCTTAGGCTGTTAACCCGAGATTGCCATTCTTAACCCTGGTCATGAATAGGGTTAACGAACCCCGGGATAACAACCATTTATTTTTCCTTTACCCGGGACGGAAAAAGTGTAGTGTGAATGCGCCATAGCAACAACTTTAACCCCGGGTATCTCGGGGTTAAGATTTGCCTTTAACCCCGAGATAACCCGGAGATTTTGTAGTGTGAAAAGGGTAACTATCTCCCATTTGGAATCAGGCATTCTCTTGTTCAAAGACAAACAGAGTATGCTGTTTGAAACGTCGAGTACAATGTATATCGCCAGTTTTTTCAGGGCTTGTTTGTTTCGCCGCAGATCTTTGTCGCTGTATTTAATCTTGCAAATCCACGTCCCATACAGGATAATGCAAAAATGGGATCCAGAGCAGTTTTTGCAAGCAGGATCACTGATTGCGTTCCCGAGACAAACAGGCCCTCGGAACCACACATACTCACGGAAAGGATATAAATTAACATGCAAATCACATTTGTCAACTTCTTCAAAGGAAGTGCAGCCAAATAAATTTTCTGATGTCTTTTTGTTTTCTTCTAACAATATTTCCAGGGGAAATGGGGTGAGGAGCTTCGCCAGAAAATGCTTGTGAGTTACTTAAACATTTTGATCATGTAGATTTAATATGCACAAGGTACTATGCTGTAAATTATACACATGAGCAGCCAACACAAAGGTTTGATCAATAGACCAAATCAGCCATAATTTGCAAGTTGAATCTGAATAGTATCTGGCACACAGACTTCTTTCATTGCACATAAACACTACAGTTTGAATTTCCCTGACTAAAGACTGTTTGGCGACTATATCACATGATTTGGGGCAAGCTTTTGCGATTCCCATCTCTGGAATAGACTGGTTCCTTCGTGCCATTCTTATCCATTATGAACAGTGCATTGGTGCGAGACGTCTGTTATGTAACCAAGCAAAAGCTTGCCCCTAATCATGTGATAGAGCAACAGTGTACAGTCTGTACAATTCAGGTTTTGATGTTTACGTACAGTGAAAGAATTCAGTGTACCAGATATTGTTCAATTTTAACTCATGTAAGGCTTATTGCTCGTCGAGTGAGGGGTCCGTAAAAGATGCCTTCTTTGGGGTATGATGGTCAAAAAGAAGCCCATAGATGTGCATTTCATAGTGTACACTTATTACGGTAATGTCTCTTGCAATATTATGGCCTTTTGTTACCAGTTGTTTGTCATTTGAGTAATTTTACAATCCGCCATGTGAAATCTGAAGAATCTGATGCTCACTTTATTGTCTGTTGTGCCCCCCTCCTTGGAAAATTGGTGCAACCCTATGTGCCCCTCAGAATTTCAACTCTAATTGAAGGAATGTTTCTGGGTATCATAGGGTATATGGGGTCTTATTGTACCCATGTCATGGGCCTTCACAAAAAAAATGTGTGCCAACAAATACTGTGGAACGCTGTTATAACGAACAGTCGAACATGGTGGGATGCACGGATATTGTCCGTTATAGTGGTCATTAGTTATAGTGATTTAAAGAACCATAGTGGGTATGTATTGTACACAAAAATTGGGAGCCAAGGATGTTGTAGGTTAAAGGCAAATATTCGGTATAGTGATATTCTTTATACTGGCGTTCTACTGTATAAGGTAATGAGGAACTTATTATTGTATTGCCACAAGATATGTTTGGGATTTGCAAGCATTTGATTTACTACTGTGATTCTGTTTTCAGTCGTTCCATGCATCAGAGTGTAAGTCTGAAGAAAAGCCGTCATCCTTCACCATCATGTTCAGCTTGGATAAAACAGTAGAAGGACTGTCTCAAGTCTTATCCATCTTGGCGGTAAGGCAGGTCCTAAAAATTATTTGACCAACAATTA
Organism: Astropecten irregularis; assembly: GCA_963971285.1. NCBI lineage: Eukaryota > Metazoa > Echinodermata > Asteroidea > Paxillosida > Astropectinidae > Astropecten > Astropecten irregularis. The sequence continues at coordinate 13,902,913 of OZ020252.1, read as the reverse complement.
TATCTGAAGCTTGCTCACTGGAAAGGCCACCATTATGTTATGAATTTTGATTACTTTTTGTTAAGTCAACGAGATTACAATTACAAAATAATTTTTTGGGTCTTTTGCTTTTTGAAGTACGGGAAGCATGAGAAATTTGCAAACCTGATTTAAGTTACCGTGAAGCATAATGGGGTCACAAACGAACAAAGTTAATTTAGTATTTGGGACACCAACAACAACAACAGGGCTGGAAAGGAATTCCGGGGGTCACAGGTTCGAGTCCCACTCCAGTCAATAATCTTTGTTCACTTTTCAGTGAAATTATTCCAGTCAGTTTCCCTTGGTATTTAGTGATTATATAATATAAAGAAATATTTAGATTCAAGGCTTAAGCATTTTTCTCTCTCAGCAATACCTCCCCACTAACTTCTCAAATTCTGGGTACATTCGTTTAGCTCCCCCGGGTCAACACCAGTCAACCTCGTCACTATTCTCCCGCTTGTTTTATGCAGTATAGCATGACCATTCCCAGAAAGGGCTGACCCGGGGGAGCTAAACGAATGCACCCAATAGCGCTGCGCACTTGCGCTAAAAATAGCACCGAACCTCAGACAAACATTGCAATGTGGCCATGCAAACGTGTGGTGAGTGGAAGTATGTGTGCGCGTCACGCGTGGTGTGACGTCATTAGTGCGGAACGCTATTAATCATTGACACTGTGATGGATGTTGTCTGTTTGCTTTCCATGTTTTATTCTTGAGCAGGAGTTTAAACATTGAGGAATTTTTGTTGGCACCACAAACTAACAGCTACAACCTTTGAACTTTTTAATGAAACATTGTGCAGAAAACTGAAAATTCAGCAAATAAACATCTTGCTACTTGATGTTTTCCGAAGGTAGTTTTTGTGACTGGATGATTAATGTTGTTCAAAGATGTCTGTTTCTGTTCCATTTTGTAGAAGAACTCAATTTCTTTGATGCACATTGAGTCACGACCCTCCATGTCTAACCCAGGAAGGAAAGAGTTTCTGGCCACACTGGAGCGAGATGGCGATAGTGACGTGAGGATCTCTGACGTCTTGGACCAAGTCAAGCAATTTGTTCAATCCTTGAAGGTTGTACAAGGAGATCAGGACAAGCCAGGTACTGGAATTTGTTCATCTAAGGAAAGCTCATGCTGCTTGATAAAGCCTTTTAAGCTATAGTAAACTATTGGTATTAAAGGCGACAGAACAGCTGCGTTCTGTTCATAATTTGAGTTGTCATGGAACAAAAACAAGCCTGTGAAATTTTCAGCTCAATTGATAATTGGAAACAGTAGAGAGCAACGAAAAACTGTCATTTGTTGTACTTTGTACTCATTTCTGGATAAATTCAGTATTTCATCAGACAGACAAATTTTAACAGTATGTTTCTACCATCACCATCTTTATACACTGTAAGTTATAGGTACATTTTTTGTTTCGTATGCTACCAAAGTATGATAGTACCTTTCAGTAAGCACTAGATAAAACCAAATACATGTAATGTGGTTGACTGTATTACGATCAAGCATTCACATCTATCTTTTTCAAGCTACATTAAAATTGCCGATATACTCAGTGTGATAAACTTGATGGATTGAGCCATAATCATTTATCATTGCCATGTTGTCACTGTGTTTATATTCATTCACTTTCTGTGTATTTGTTGTAGTCTGGTTCCCAAAAACTTTGGAGGAGATGAACCCCTTGTTGTCCCGTCCTCTGTATTCTGAACTGGAGCCATCTCACCCTGTAAGTTGCCAAGCACCATGTGTATTATCTCTTTCTTGTGAGTATAGTACAGTAAGTTCTTCTCAGCGCCCAAGAATTTTAATGTGTTATTCTCCTAAAAGTGGCCCAGTGTTAACTAACACAACTTTCCTGATGAATGTTTTCCGCACGAGAGATGGTACAAAGCTTTCTTAAGTGCATAACCCTCAGTTGCCCTGCAACTTGTGGATTTTTGTGTCCATCTTCTTTGAAAGTTTACATGTTTTGGGAATCCCTACGGTAACTAATGTATCAGTTTAAATCAATGTGTTGGCCAACATTTTTGCCCAAGTATGATGTATTTATTTGTGTTCAGTCTGTTCACATGTACGTTTAATTCTGTAAAAGAACAAGTCATGTGTGTTAATTGATCATGAGAATCTGTTCAAATGTGGCTGATGTACGTTAATTCATTTTACAGCTTTATGTCAACCTCTTTTCTCTAAGTTAACAACATCATAGTCAATTCTGTATACATTCAAATAGCACCCAGTATGACAAACAGAAAGAAATTGCACATGACTTCCAAAATGAAGTGTTGTCACACCAATATCAACCATGCAAGAGGAATAGTTTGCAGAAGTAACCAGATGTTTCAATATGTCTCTGTTTGTACACAGGGAGCCAACGATCCTGAATATCTTGTTCACCGTAAGAAATGCTGGGACATTGCTCAGAACTATGTCATGTAAGCACATAATTTAACAAATTTGTTTTTTGTGTGGAACTACCAGTTGTATTGTGCTGCTAAAAGAAATAGATGCTCTCAGTTTTGAAACATTGGCTTCATACATCCATTTTAGGGTAACAGACATTAAAATAGAGGCTTTGTAGACCGGCAGCCCAGAGCATTTTGATCAAACGAGATACCAATATCTGTACATTTTTGGACACATGTGTTAAGATATTGGTACCTCATTTGTTTAGATATTGGTACCTCATTTGATCAAAATGCTCTGGGCTGCTGCTCTATTGGGCTACAGCTTACAAGTAAATACTCTGTTTGTTAAAGGAAACAGAGCTTCAGCTATATTTTCAGCTCTTGACAGCAATGGCAAAAACCAAGGCTGGTGCGAAGCCAAGATTGCGGTGACAAAAAGGCCCTACCAAATTTGAAGACTCAAGAAAAGTCTGTAATCAGCCTGTTATTCTTATCGATTAGGCTTTAATCAGAGCTATCTTCTACTTCTCTTTCCTTGTATTGAATCATCCAGTGGCACCCCTGTACCTCACATGGAGTATAGCGATAACCAGATCAAGGCTTTCGGAGCCATCTACAACAAACTCAAGTTACTCTTCCCGACCAATGCCTGCAAGGAATTCAATGAGATCTTCCCAGACCTAGTCAAGGTATGCAGCTGCCTCTGATTTTCTTGTTTGGGTTGGGCAGTTCTTTAAGGAAATGCTCTCCCATGCAAGGGCCAATTTCATGGCCCTGCTTAGCACAAAAATGTGCTAACCATGAAATTTCTGTCTAAATAAAAACAGGATTAGCAACCAAATTGCCATGTGCTGTGTATCGCTTGTGATTGTTCTTTGGTTGTTGTTCGCTGACCATGAATATCAAATGGAATTTTTAATGGTGATTTGTTTGATTGAGCAAGCCATTTTGTGCTAAGCAATTTTGTTTGTGCTTAGCAGCTCCATGAAATTGGCCCTGCCAAGGTCACTTATTATTAAAGACAGGATGATTCGTAATTTTCATAATTGTTTTAGACGTGTCTAGAAATTATTGAATGTACCCCAGTATGACGAGGAATTATTACTTGACCTCATTGTTATTGTTCAGGAGTGCAACATTAGTGACGACCACATACCCCAGTTGGAGGATGTCTCAAAGTTTCTGCAGAGTAAGTTACAGATGAATAAAAAGAACAATACCTAGTAACAGCATTATGCAAGTCACTGGCTCACAGTGAATTATGTCCAAGTTATCTGACAGTGACTCGAGTCCACTGACACAGAAGTAGGAATGAAATTGAGACTATGGGAGTTTACCAAACGAAGGCTCATGCTCAGGCTCAGGCTCAGGCTCAGGCTCAGGTTCAGGCCACCGGCGCACCCAGGATTTTGTCTTGGGGGCTCAAAGAAAAATTTTCTCCCACAAAACATTTTGTGACTCCCCCCCCCCCCCCCCCCCCTCCTCCTCTCCCTTTCCCTCCCCCCCTTTTTTTTCGTTTTTTTTTTCGTTTTTTTTTTTTCAGGGACCCTCTTGGGGGGGGCTCAAGCCCCCCGAGCCCCCCCCCCTGGGTGCGCCACTGGCTTAGGCTCTGTCATCCATAAGCTGAAAATATAGGTTGTGGTTTTTCATTGAAGCTTAAGTTTTTTTTTTCTTTTCAAACCCGAGGATCTACTTTCGAACTGAAGCCAAAAGCCGCTATTTTGATACCCGTTGTTTTAGAATGGATTCAAAAATGTCTCTGTTCCGTAAACACCCTATGTTTAAGAAAGCCTTGACAAACTTTCATAGGCCTTGCTGCTGATGGCAGACTCATCAGTGATGATGTTATGCCTTATAAAGCCTCTTAATCCATCAGTCTCAACTCTCTTCAAGCAATCATTCTTGACCCTTCTTGAAAACCATGACAAATGGTCTAGGCGCTCTGCCAACTAATTTTTAATGAATTTTTCTGTTTTCAGAGCGCACTGGGTTCATGCTCCGCCCAGTCTCAGCCCTGTTGTCTGCTCGAGATTTCCTCGCTGCGTTGGCCTTCCGTGTCTTTCCATGCACTCAGTATCTGCGACACACCTCCAGCATCTTCTACACCCCTGAACCGTAAGCAAGCGCTCTGAATGGGTTTGAGGTGGGAGTGGGGATAAACATGTCGTTGATATTTATTTGTGTATATACAGTGTACCTGTGCTTGCACAGCAGGGGATTGGTGCAAAGGACCTTTGCTTTCTAATGATCGATTGATATTAGGCCATACACACACGTATATAAAATATTGTCATTTGATTCAGAGGGCCTCAAATACATTTCTTAAAGTAATGTATAATCTTGTTAAAATTCAGTCAGCATCCTTTGTCGTTATTTGATGATTATATTGATTAAAAAGTGATCCCCATGTACTGTTTCTCAGGTTGCAGCATTGTGCTGCACATATCGATAAAATGATCCTTGGGATTTAGTGGTATGTGAGTGGTTTCATGGCTTCTGACTGCCAAACGAACAAAGATGATTGACTAATAGGGACGCATACCACCAACATAGGGCTGGGTAGCTCAGTTGCTATCTAGCACCGGTATGGTATTCCGGAGGTTGCTGGTTCGAATCCCACTTCAGTCAGTTTTCTTTGTTCACTTTTCAATTACTTAAAATCCAGGCAGTTTCCCTTGTGGTTATATTTGATGATTAGGTTATTGAAAAGGTTGTTCTGATTTTGTATCGGTAGTTTGCCCCTCTGTGGTTACTGCACTTCTACCTAGCTGACTTGTGGTGTAATGTACATAACATTGTACATTGTAAACTGATCAAATGCAATAGCATAGAGCATTTCCCCTTTATTCTGTCATGAAATCAATGTTTAATGGTCTTATTGTGGTTACTGTAATGCAGAGACCTTTGTCATGAGTTGTTGGGCCACAGTACACTACTCGCCAGCCCAGAATTTGCTCAGTTTTCACAGGTGAGTAAATTCAGCTAGAGGGTATATATAGAAGGTATCAATACTTGAAAAATGGAGGGGGGGCGTTCAGACACAGTACTAAAAGAGGTTTGTCTTCGGTTTATTAAAACCAAAAAGGGTCTACCTACTTGTGTCTGAACGGTCTGCAATAGACTGTTTTGGGTTCTAAAAACGGTTCTCCGAAAACATAGAATGGTCTACAAATGGGTCTTAAGACATCCCAACGGTATATCTCAACCACATCCGGTTTAGCTTGTCCGCGAGTGGGTGCTTTACTCACCGGTGATATATGTCACTACATGTGAATTAAGGGAAGTTCGGTTTCAGGGTAATGTGACCTCTAAACACCAGAGATAGACCGTTTTAAGTTTTAGCTAAAATTATTTTTTGCACTAAAATGTGGTAGATCATAGGTTCGTATCTTGCCTGAGCTAGCCTTTGCATTTCATCTTACGGACACTCAACAGTATTGAGAACAGAGCCAGTAAAACATCTCGTAGTGAAGCCATACCTTGGTACCATTAGAGCATGTTACCAGAGTGCTGCATTCCTCCCTCACAAGGTCAATGAAGCCTCTGCCGAGAACTAGGCCATCTGATCCTAAGTCATAAATTGCTTGTAATTATGCTCTGTAGTGATGTTCTCTGTATGTCTACTAATACCACAACTGACTGACCATAGTCTTAATATGAAAGGCTAAACGTCCTTACTCGCAGCTGGGGTTCTGAATTGTGAAGAATACAGCGACAACGTGAATAAGTTGCCGGCATTCATTGGCGCCCTTGGCTGCCAGCCACATCAACCCATATATGATCACGGAGTACAGCCTGAGATCAAAAGTGTTTGATTTTTGTGGAGGGAGAAAAACCCTCATAACACGGGAGAGAACCAATGTACAACTCGACTCCCGTAATGGCCCAAGCTCGGACCAAACCCAGGCCACATTGGTGATAGTTGAGTGCCTAACACACTTTAACCCATGCCATTGGGATTACGGTAATAATTACCGCACAGTTTAAGCTGTATTTGGCTGTAATATTGACGGTTTTATCTTATGTATTTATTGCAGGAGATGGGTCTAGCATCTCTGGGTGCACCGGATGAGTACATTGACAAATTGTCATCGGTAAGCTCCCTCTCAGATTCTCTGGTGACTTTAAAACTAGAAGATAGATAACTATTGGGACACATGAGACAATTTTACAGGAAACTTGGAGACAACAAATTTAAAAGCACAATACATGCAAAAGGAAAACTGTACCGGTACTTGGCATTTTTCTTAGCATTACTACATGTATTCCCAATAATTTTATATGAAAATAGAAATATGAACGATATTTCTTCTTTAAAGGTATTAGGATTGGTAACATACCTATAAAAACAGAAATGTTCACATATTTACGTATAACTTTCAGGGTATGGTGCTGGTAGAAACATACCATTCAAATATTTCTGCCAGAAATTGAGTATTTATCCATAAATTAATATAAAAACAAACATCGGAAACAGTTTTGATCTTGGGGTAAGATCAAAGCCTTTCTTTACATTTTTTTAGAAAAATTAGTCAGATCAGACAAAGTATGAGTGCTGTTAGGTGACTTGCATTACACTTTTAAGCTGGCTTCTAAGTAGAACTGACTTTATTTCTTTCTTTAAATTACCATGTGTTGTAGGATTGGATGTTTGGGGGTTATAAATGTACATCATACTATACTATCCATGCATCTTGTTTGTTCTAGGTGTATTGGTTCACTATTGAGTTTGGTGTTTGCCAGGAAATCTCTGGCCGAAAAGCATATGGAGCCGGACTTTTGTCATCTGTGGATGAGATTCAGGTACGTATTTGTAGCACAAAATGTTGTTCTTTGAATAGTAAATCTGCACAACCTAAATACAAACATACGACTGTATATTAGAGGTCATGATAAAAAAACAGCGAAACACCACTATAACGAACTTTGCTATACCAATTATCATCCTTGGCTCTCAATTTGTGTGTGCAATGTATGGTCATGCTGAACATTGTTCACAATAATGATCGACTACTATAACAGACAATTTCTGTGCATCCCAGCGTGTTCATTATAGTGGCCTTCCATTTTAAAATGGTACAAGTTTTAAACCATGGGCGGCCTACTCATCATGCCCAATCTTCAAGTTGATTACTTAAAACTAAAAATATGTTATCCTCACAAGTAACCAACATTTTCCTAAATGCTGTTTTTGTCTTAATAATGGTGTTAACTGTTTCTGTTTTGATTTGTCGGTAGTATTTCCTAACAGATAAATCTACAGTGAAACCTTTTGAGCCAAGTGTCGCGGCTAGAGAGTTATACCCTGTTGAAGGATTCCAGACGACCTACTTCCTGGCTGACAGCATCCCTGATGCCTTACAGAAACTCAGGTGAGATCACTGATCTCCTTGCATTCAGTTTGGATGGGTTATCAAGTTATCCAGACTGTATTCACAGTTCACAATACGTACACCACCACACATTAGAGCAGCTGCCAGGCTTTTCTTGTTTGGCATCTAGTGCCATACTGCTAGAGAAAGATTACTGAGGGGACACTCAGGTGTGCACCAGTTTATCAAGGGGGACACTAAAGTAAACATCAGTTAGGAAGTTCCTTTAAACAATTTATTTTAAATGGGGTGGCACGGACAACCAGGGGTCGATTTCACGAAGCCCTATGATCATTTGTAACTCGACTTACGAAGGATAACCCATCATAGTGGGCCCATCCCACATAGGGCTGCATTGCATTAAATGTCCTACGATTGATTGCAAGTTACAAAGAGTTTGGTGAAATTCGACCGAAGAATATGTATGTAAGATGTAGTTAGTGTATTCATGCAGGTTTTTTTTTTTTCAAAACCGTGTGAGTAATATACACATAAACAGGTTTTGTGCTACTTATTTTGTTTATTTTTTTTCATTGAAGCAAATAGTAGGCCTATTACAAGGCACTTGAAATTGATGGAAATTGCATGGACATATTTGTTAAGAGCATTTCTCATCTGGTTTTAGCTGTCAACTATCTGGCACCTCTCTAGCGCCCTCTTGTGATGACATAGTATTTTGAGAAGGATTTGAAGCTTTGCATGGTGTAGATAACAAATAAAGAAGGTTTGTGGAGACAACACGGAACCCTTTTTTCAAGAAGTGTGATTCTGAAAAGAACCACTCCACTCTCTCCTGAGGACAGTCCAGAGTACACTGGCCGGAATGTTGAGATCATTCTCTCCGATTCTTTTCTGAACCACACTTTTAGAAAAAGAAAGAGTTCCATGGTGTTTCCGCAAACCTTCTTTATAGTATTTTGAATCATGATGGTGTCCCATGCCATCTACCATCCATTGGGCGTCGGTTTGTTCATGTATTTGATAATTTTTAGGATTGTTAAGCTGATGATGTCATTTTTACTTTCCTCTAATCAACCGCCATTGAGCCATATAGTAATATATTAACCATATGACTAGCAAAATTTTTATTATCACTTGTATTATCTTTTTGTAAAGGGACTTTGTTGCAACCATCCCACGACCGTACACACTGCGATACTGCCCCTACACGAGGACCATCAAAGTGTTAGACACGAAGGAGAAATTGCAGAAAGAGGTGAAGCGTCTGAATGGTAAGTATTATTTCTTAAATCTATTCAAGATTACATCATTTTTGGATATTTTTTAATAGTAATATTTGAGCTTTTTATCCATATGGCTGCTTGGAAATTTTTTCATTTCAATCCTGCTTAATTTGATAATAAACAGTTTGAATTCTGTACAATACTAAACAAATATTAATCCTGATCTATTCAGAATGAAAGTATGAAAATTTATAGAGGGTAATTTGTTATTTAATATTAAGGCAATGAAAGAACAGGTAGGTATGACACTTGCTGAAGCTTAGGCTTTTCAAATTATTTACTTCCTTCTAGCGTTAAACATGCATTAATTTAATGTCAGGATGCTACAAAAAGACAATCCTTACTTTATTATTATGTGTCAAATATTATCCATGTAGAAACAATATTATATTAATGTCATGATCCTCATAAACTTGACTCATTACAGGTGACAGTAACATATTGCTCTGTGTTTTCATCTGTGTTTGAATAAAGGTGAACTGGAACATGTGATGACTGGGATAAGCAAGCTGTGCAAGTAAATAGCGCCCTCTGGTGTTGAGATGTTTGGAGCCTGATTGGCCTGTCACACTAACGGAGGTGAACAGTACCTGTGATTCATGAAAGCTACGCTGAAATGTAACATTAGTAAGCATTATTAAGGTTAATATTGGGAAGAAATTCATATATTGCTTGGCTTTTAAGTGCTGCTTTTAATATATTGTAACTGAAGAATTCACATAATTATGGTTGAAGTTGATTTTTATATGGCGATTGTTGCTTGTACAATATAGATTAACATGATTAATTTTCTGATTAATTAGATACATATAACGTGGCAGTTAACAAGCTTTAGTGAAGAGTTTGAAGGAAAATTATTAGCTGTATACTGTGAATAAAAAGGTTTCTGAATTTTATTATATTATGTTATGTTATTTTTAAGTAATAATGTGCATATGATGCATAATTGCAGCTGCTATTGAGCAATGTGGTCAATCATAACAAATAATTTTGTTGCAAAGCATATTCTTTCACCATTTTCAATATTCTATTTTGAGTAAAGCAATTATTTTTTTTAATTTCTATCAAATTTTCATTGAATGTGTGCTTCAGTTTTAAAAACTGCCCTCTTTATGAAGACTAGTCATTCTTGATCCTCTCTTCCATGAAAATGTCAGATATATACTAAAGTGTAATCAGTGTGTTTGTTTCATAGCATGTTTTAATAATTATTCATTAACAGAACTTTTTAAAAACATTTCTGTTTGGAGTATATATTGAGCATGTTTTTAAATTTCTCTTGAATATTCATTGAATGCTTAGAATTGAATGAAACTGTTATGTAGATGTGTGCTGACCCCGAGATCAAAACTGTTTTCGGTCTTTGTTTGACCAATTTCTGGATAAATACACCATTCCAGGCAGAAATATTTTAACGGTATGTTTCTACCAGCACCATCTTCATACCCTGAAAGTTATACATAAATCTGTTAACATTTCTGTTTGGGTATGTTACCAATCCTGTATTGAACCTTTAAATGATGTAACATTCGTAAGCATTATAAAAGTTATTGGAAAAAAATTCATATATTGCTTTAAGTGCTGCTTTGAATATATTGTAACTGAAGAATTCACATAATTATAATTTAAATTGATCTTCATATGGTGATGGTTGATTTTACAATGTAGATTTACAAGTTATACATAAATCTGTTAACATGATCAATCTAAAACCACTGCTTGTGTTATGTATGGAGTGGGGACGTCTTATGTTATGGAAGTCCACAATATGTATTAGTAATTGTGACACACGAGGTGACTTGACCCCCCTTTGCAATATTTTCTTTGTTTCTCCAACTTGTAGTGAGACTTTTAAAACTTTAGTAAAGTCTTAGACCTGGTTAATTGGCTCTATACAGATGAAGATTGAGTGCATATCTATATTTATCCTGTGTGATATCTTTCTTTCGTGAAATACTTTACTGACAATTTTATAACATGAATATATTAAAGTTCAAAAAAGTTTAAATATGTGTAATACTTGAAGAAATTATAGAAATAAACTCCAGCATTGTATTTTTCTCATAATTGTATAAATTTCCCTTGTTCAAAGTTTTGTTTGTGTTTATTGTTATTGTTGTTTTCTAAATTACCCCCCCCCCCCCATGGCTGCCATTACACTCTCTGGTGCTCTTACGTGCGTGAGCTGTTGATAACCATTGACATCAAATATTCTATCCAAAGTTCAGCTGGACTTGGCAGTGGTTTTGGTTCAAGAATGGAGTTATACCTCCATGGTTCGTGCGAAGGCAACCTAATAACCATAATAATGGTTCCACAGTGCCTTGCTCTTGCCTTTTCCATGTTTTTCTTTCTTTATTGAATTTATGATGGATCATAAAATTCGACATGTTCTTTAGGTATCCCTCTCCTTTACGGGAAACTTGCAGCCTGATTCTACCCCATGCTTGACTATTTTGGTAAACTCTACCATCCCTCACGCCTCATCTGGGTGAAATGCAACTTGCTTGAGCTAAATAAAGACAGGCCATTCTGAATCAAATGGGAACGAAATGGCCATTTCCAATTGGATCAAGTTACTAATCTGTATGGAGATTAATTCCAATGTTGAAACTTTCCAATGGCTTTATAAACCATAAACCAAAGGATAATGGATAAAACGCTGCTTGCTCCGCTGTCTCCTAGCCGACGGCTGTTGTATTCATAGTGTGACCCGTGCAATAAATAGTTAATGAATTTGCTGCAATTGCAGCGCGCTCTATGCGATGTGTACACCACACACATGACATCACCCACCGTGCAGTCAGTGCATGTAGTGCACACTTGTACGTACGGTGCGTATAGTAGTTACAGTGACACCTGTGTATGGTTGATGCTGCATGCACGGTAGTTGACACATTTCATTCAGTCAGAATTATGCTCTCCAGAAACTGTTCCGATATTCTGTCTTTTGGATGCGGATGACAAGATGTACGACATACTGGGCTGCAGCTTTGTGGCACTGGTTCTTTACTGGAACACGCTGAATGCTGACTTCGCTTATGACGATTCGTAAGTAATTTTTATTCCCAAGATTTTTTTCTGTTGTACGGATAGAACGGTTTAGCCGGGCCGAGGCCGGTTTTACTGCCGTGATTTGAGCATTGATCCCCGGCGTGCTGCATTGTGATGTGCGCTACCTGCAGCCTGTGCGAAGTCGCGCGCCGTGAAATGTAAATCTTGAAGAAATGGTCTCCAGAAATGGGGCAGTTTGTTTTCTTCTGTATTTTTTTTTTGAAGAAGAAGACATTGTCTTTAATTTCCTTTCACCCTTTTCCCCAAGATTTAATTTAATCTCTACTCACTAGACTCGGCTACAAAAGTATTAGCGTCATGTTAAAAAATGTTTTACCATGGAGGAAGGAACCATGGCTTTACTGAGCCTCGGGGATTTGAAAAAAGAAGACATTTATGTTTGCATAATTATATTTAAACAACTTTATTAATTCTCATAAAGAAAGTCAGAACATACACCCATAATAAGGTCAATATAGGCATGAATGTTGCGGATTATTTATTTCCAAAAAGATATTCACAAGTTTGTTCATTTTCAAAAATGTTTTGCTCACACATTCAATTTTTCAATTTCTTGTGGACTTGCTGTTTTGATATACATGTGTAAAAATAAACAGACTATAACTAAAAAAAAACATGTAGGCTAGTGATATAAAGGGAAGATTTCCACATCAAATCCTACTTTGCTTGTCAAGTTAAAACATTAATAAACCATGCAGAGTCAAACAATAGGCCTACATGTGCAATTTGTGCATATTTACATATTTGCAGATGTATTTTTTTATTTGAACACACTGTTTATGTAAGATATGTATCACTGTAATTTTATTTCCAATGCTGGGTAAAAGCAGTCAGTAACTTTCATCTACAGCAAACGCTTTCACATCTACAGTATGAATTTTACACTGTAAACGTGAACTGCATTTACACCCTGATTAAATCTCAAATGTTGTTGAGGTCCGATTTTGTTCATGTTTTGACATTCCCTGTAGTATGTGTACTATAATACAGTACAATTGAAATATATTGAGTTACCTCTATGCTGTGTAAGAAAGGCCTTTCCCATGGTATACTGCACTTGCCTTGGTGACTTTTAAATCATTGGCAGTAAGTAGAAAGGGTTGTATGAACTTTTTGCCATTGAATAACTGGAAAGGTACGGAAGAGTATAAGGGCCACCTGCAAAAAAAAATTTTCGAGTTGCTATCTCGCCGCGGCGAGTTACTATCTCGCCGCGGCGAGTTACTATCTCGCCGCGGCGAGTTACTATCTCGCCGCGGCGAGTTACTATCTCGCCGCGGCGAGTTACTGTCCTGAGTATACCATTTGCATGTATCCGGTATTGTGATTGACACAGCAATGTTTGTGTGTAAAAAGGAACAGCAAATTCGTACATGTATAGCCGGCCTGTGGAAAGCAAAACAAGAGAGAGAAGACCCAATCGTCTGACCATAAAACAAACAATTTGATGAATAAAGAAACAGAGACATCTCAGTTTTTGCTATTTTTGTAGCACAGAAAATTAGAAGAACCGGGATGCGCTCCACAAGTTTTAAGACGCTTTTATCAGTGTAGTGTATAGCGAGGTCAAAAAACTTGAAGAGGCATAGTGTATAGTTCTAACTGAAAGTGGTTTATCAGGTGGTTGGGGTAGGGGTGGGGTGGGGTGGGGTGGGGTTTTGTTGAGGAGGAAAGGGGGAGATGAATGATGGGGGAGGGAAAAGAAGAAAGGAGACAGGGATTGATTAAAGAAAGGTGGAAGTAAAAAATGGAAGCTGGATACCCAAGGTTTCGACCAAGAAAATTGACACTTTTCATCTTGCTCAGTCGGGATTCTGCTCACCCTTAATCTGTATTTGGCAGCGTTATCAAGGGTGAAGTGGCGAGATATAAACGCATTTGCAAACACGAAAGGGATTTTGTTACGAACAGAATTTGCAAAATTCTTGAACTTTTGCAAGAGCAACAGTAAAGTACACCAACCTCCGGGGACTCAATATGAAGTTGAACCAAAGGGATCCTGTCATTTCTTTATATTAGAAAATAAACCAGGATGACAGTTTTTTCAATTGGTTGTTAAGTGGACTAAAACACAATAAAAAAGAACAACCATATCTCGCATCTATGATTGGTCAAAGCACAACAAAAATGCTAAAAGGTGACCGATGAAGTGCGGCATAATAACGGTCAGAAAATATGATTTGAACCCTCCATAAAAAAGGAAAAATCCAAGGGATCAGCATATTATCAACGGACAAATTTGTTCTTTGAAAGACTTTCTCCTTCCCTTTTCTTGGTTTCCCTCTTGCACTCATTTTGATTTTTTCAACCGATCTTTGTGCAACACAGCTAAACAGCCCACAAGTTGGATTTGTCTCTGTCTTTGCAAAATATATTATACTCTTATATAGACGAGTGGTATGTCAAATTACCCTACTATTCCACTCTTCCTATTATTAACACAAGTTCCGTTTGCTCTTCTCAGCCTGGACCCACCACAATCATGATGGTTTTGTCTGCCCACTGTTCCATCTGCCTACCTTCCACCTCTTGACCTCAAACTAACCAATACCTCCATTTTTTCCCCATCCCTGTCTCCCTTTCTTCTTTCCCTCTTTCTTCATTCATCCCCCCCTTTCCTCCTCAACAAACCCCACCCCACCCCACCCCTACCCCAACCACCTGATAATCCACTTTCAGTTAGAACTATACACTATGCCTCTTCAAGTTGTTTGACCTCGCTATACACTACACTGATAAAAGCTTCTTAAGTCTTTTGGAGCGCATCCCGAATATTCTAATTTTCTGTGCTACAAATAAGAAAAAACTGAGATGTCTCTCTTTCTTTATTCATCAAATTGTTTGTTTTATGGTCAGACGATTTAGTCTTCTCTCTTGTTTTGCTTTCCACAGGCCGGATATACATGTACGGAATTTGGTGTTCCTTTTTACACACAAACATTGCTGTGTCAATTGCAATACCGGATACATGCAGATGGTATACTCAGGACAGTAACTCGCCGAGGCGAGATACGGTAACTCGCCGCGGGGAGTTATTAACTCGCCACTGCGGCGAGATAGTAACTCGCCGCGGCGAGATAGCAACGCGAAACATTTTTTTTTGCAGGTGGCCCTTATACTCTTCCGTAGAAAGGCAAGTGACACCTGGTATTTTTGGCTCCATTCTCGATGCCAGCTGGTGGTCATGGCATTGGAGCCAAGCTAAGTGTCAGGATTTGATGTTGTATCCTAAAAAATTACACCCTCTGTGTCAAAAATAGCACTTTACCTGTAGTGTCAAGTATAACACGGAGGTAGGACACATGGCTTCATTTTCATGGGTATTTTGTAACCATTCCTCCATGCCAGTTTTATTCAATATACTTGATGCAGACATAATTGTACACAGAGCATGCAAGTGGAATATGCACACTGTACTGTACACCCACCATGCAGATGATGCTGTTGCACAGTGCACTGTCTATGAAACCCATTGCATGGCTGCCATTCCATTGCAAGAAGAAACAGGTTGCCAATGCTTTCTTAGATTTGATGTCACGTACATGGATACCATTATGTCTTTATACCAGTCTTCCTTATATATGCACACAATGGATGATGAATCTCAGGAAAATATAGGCCTACTGTACACTGTTTGTTTTTCAACCTGTTGCATATTGTTGATTTCACACCCTGGGCCTGGGCAAACTGACATGTGAATTGGTTTTTCATGTACGGTAAGCCATGGGTAAACCAGCACAATTCTGTGGGCCTACCGATCATCTTTGGTTTCCCTACTATCCCAGGAACTTTGTAGTTAATCTGCCTTATCTTGTCTGCCTGTAATTTATATTTCTTGAGGCTAAGAGCACTTCCAAGGAACCCTTGGTTTCACTATGAGAAATTACTGCCTAATTTATTACTATTACTAAATGCTGCAATAGTAATAGGTAATTAAGTCAGTTATGTTTAATCTATTTCTAGTGTATGAAAGTATGAATGGAAAGGAAATTTGTGTTTGAAATCAACCAAATTAATTAAAAAGCTTATTGATATCTCCTTGTGAAATAACTGAAGTCACCTTGACAAGTCTGTATTTTTTTTAAGACGAAAAGAATAATAACCTTTGACTAAGATAGATAAATTTACTTCATTGAAAAAGCCTTTTGCATATGTATGTGACTTGTGCCATAGAGGTCTAGCATGACTGTGAATATAACAGGCAACAAAGTATTTATTCTGCCACTAATTCCCTTCCCTGTCCATCTTGCATGCCTAACACATGCTGGGGCAGTGTATACATGCATCCCACGCTTCATTATGTTTACCATCCACCAGCCACTTTACAGATCTGACCCAGAAAACAGACGGGGAGAATTGTCCCATTCACACTGACTATCGGGCTGTGTAACCGTAGTCAGCTTAGGGTCCTGGAGGTGGTGCCTTGCCTGTCAATGCGAAGCCTTCTGCCCTGCCCCCTCCGCTAGTGGCTATCCTTTGTGGTCGTGGAACACAATGGGCTATGTTTTTTTTGCCATCTTTAGCCAACGCTGGCATTAAATGATATGCAGGACTTGCATTAATTACGCTCCATGTCCTTCCACACAAGGTGTTGCTCATTTTGATGCTCCAATTTGAAAAATATGATCGCAATATTGCATATGAATCATAAGATAATGAAAAATTAGAATAAAGAATGGTTAGATTTACTGAAGAAGTGTCCGTGTATATTTGAGATATGTAGGGCATGCAATGGACATTCAGGAAAATTTGTTTGACATCATTTTTGGGGGTTTCGCTTTAATAGAATGACCTTGTAAAAGGCAGCTGGGGTGTACACATATGTACATGTACAAAACTTGACTTTCCACTAAATAGCAGTCAATAGTGGGTGTTTTAATTGCCATTTGGTTCCTAGTTGTAGAAAAGGAAGTTATCAATTTGTATAGTTGCATTTAGGAAGGAAAGGTTACCATTTGATATGGCTGTCAAATGTTTACGCATTTTTCAGGAAGTGAAGCAAAACCATAGGAATACATATTTTTTCCTGTTCAAACTTGTATTGCTACTCGTGCAGCAGATAGGCAATTTGATTTATCTTTGATCTTTGGATTGATACAAATCATTGTTATCAATAATGAGTGTACATTGTATCTGAACTACGGTCATATTGCCATTGGGTTGTGATTGGTATCAATTTTCACAAGTTAGCCTTTTTTTGTTTTGAAAATTGTTTTTACAAATTCAAGTGGGGCAAATTGAAGTTACCCAGGCTGTCCACACTGGACTTGAAATGGGTATGTTACCCATTGGCTCGGTTAGTTTTCCCAAAATAAGTCCAATGCAAACAGGGATTTAGACAACTTAAATCCTACACACATCTCTTCCTTCCTCCATGGTACATTTAAGTTCTTAAACTGACCCCAACTCTGTTTATATCATGTGCTTGTTCTGGGGTATGTCTTTCAAGAAGCCATCAGTACATGAACTGTGTAGCTGCACACCATATTTTAAATCTGATAAACATCAGACGTAATATTGTTGACATTAGTAGTCCGATAAGCAAGGCAATAGGCATTTGAACAGATTATTACAAGGTCAAAGAAATGTCAAGCCTTTTTCATTTTACATTACCTGGTAGTTTAAAAACATTAACAATATCTTTAAGGTAATATCATACTTTGGTTTTAGTCAAAGAAATACAGATTCATGGGCAAAAATATCAAGGAAGATACAGTAACAGTCATCTGTGAAAATTTCAGTCCCATATGGTGCCCACTTTTTGAGAAAACAGTGAAAAACAGCCACAGTCTTTTAACATATCAAAAAGATTTTCGGTCGTTGTTTTACTAATTTCTTAATACATACACCATTTCAGGCAGAAACATTTTAACGGTATGTTTCTACCACCACCATCTTCATACCCTGAAAGGTATACATAAATCTGTGAACATTTCTGTTTTGGTTTCTTACCAAAGTATGATACTACCTTTAATGAGTGTCATGATTACTGTCATCATAGCTGAGTTAAAAATATTAACATATCGTTAATCAGAATCAGCATTTGAGGAGTGGAGTCGGTTTATAATCATTTCAAAAAGTCGAAGGTAAATCCTATAGGTAATACATGTATTGGATAGATGAATATTATAATGTACTTGCCAAAATCTTCCAATAAAAGTGGTTTTAACTTTCCTTTTCAGTATATTTTCAAGCTCTGACCTTCAGAGTCATAACTGAATTTAGGATTATCCATTTGTTGCACCAACAAAGGGATTAAGCCTGGTAATCCCACCATAAACTGGCCCATTCAATGCTGGGATGTGTAGATGATCTCGGGGATTAGATTGAGTGGCCTTGCATGGGATTCACCATTCGAGGTATTTGTCCATAAATCAGATTAAATCACACTCTCTGTCATTGGCAGTTGCTTGGTTTCTCCTGGGGTAACCGCCCAGTGGATGGAAGATACAGACTTGTAGCTTGGTGCATGCACCGAATGATGACAAGTTTAGAAAGGTTCAAATTGGGATTTATACTGAACTAATCAGTGCTGGCCGCTGGGACTTGAAGCGTAATAACCAGTATACAAGCAAATAACCATTACTCTAACAGTCTGGTAAAAGTGGTAATTGAGCAAATGGTACGGAATTTTAAGTTATAGATCTGCAGTGAAATTGAAAGGGGAAAACATTCAGCAAATATACAAATTTCATTTTGTATCGCTCTCTGAAGTGCCACATTATTTTCTTAAAATCAGTGAGGCTTCAAAAAGAGTGCAAGTCACTGTTGTGTGAAAGTAATGATTCAATTGTCAATTTAAAAATGAAAATTTCATGTCATCGCAGCATTGCCAGAACAATGTCTCATGCTTTCATGTATAAATGCTCATTAAAATCATTTTTGGTCTTTTTTATACATGTATACATGTACAAGCTAAACAAAACAAATGCACCAAGAATATCGTTGAAAGATGCAAAACTCCAAAGTCCACTTTTTGAAATTTTGGGTTTGGTTTTTCAGTTAAAATATTCTTCAACTTAAGGATATTAGAATGCTTCGGTCATTTATACCGTAAATCTTGTTGTCATTTCAGTGCTTGTACAAAAACATGTGAGTCTACATATGTTTCAAAACTATTGTGAATACAGTAGGCCTATACATTGCACAAGATCAGTCAATATAGCATTTTGAAGAAACATGTTCTTGCACTTCAAAGAAGTGGATGGAATGCAAATGTAGAAAATTGAGAACACTTTCCCTATAACTAAGAACAGATGCCAAGACTGCCAACATATTCCTGTTCCCGTACTGTACAGTGTACATGTACATACAGCTCTACTTAATTAATTTTGGGTATGATAAAAATTGAAACTCTATAGGGTCTAGACTATAGTGGTCATGAAAGCTGAGAAGCCTGTTTTGTTTTTTCCCGTGGACTTGATATTAATGAACTGGTTTACCTGATTTTCCTCAAATCCCTGAGGGAAGTCGTACTGAACAGAATTTTGTTTTACTGGTTTTTGGGAAAAACAACTTGTCTTCATAAATACATTGTACATTTTATCAGTTGCCTCTGACCTTAACCTTTTTCACATATGTTAATGAATGTACTTTGCAAAATATGTGTAAATTTTTGGAAATATACCCGGTATGCATAGTGCAGTGGATTCAGTTCAATGGGTTTGTGCTCACTATCACATCATAATGCAGTTCTGTTTATACTGTCAAGTGCAGTAAATAAA
Organism: Astropecten irregularis; assembly: GCA_963971285.1. NCBI lineage: Eukaryota > Metazoa > Echinodermata > Asteroidea > Paxillosida > Astropectinidae > Astropecten > Astropecten irregularis. The sequence goes on along the minus strand of OZ020252.1, from coordinate 13,883,061 downwards.
GCCCTGTCCGCACTGGACTTTTTTTCCGGGGATTTAACCGAGCCGATTGGTAAATGAAAAATGGGCAAATATTACCGGTGTCCGCACTTGGACTTTTGACTCGGGCAACTTAACCGTGCACGCACGGAAGAATTACCGAGCTGACAATACAAGCCCTATGCGGATACCCGACTCAAACTGTCCGCACTGGACTTTTCGTCTCGGGTAAAGTGTCTCGGGTATTCTACCCGGGCAGAAGTTGGCCGGAAGAAATACCCGTGCGGCTCGGGCAAAGTAACTGAGAGGTAGACTTCCTGAGACGTCCGCACTGGACTTAAAATGGGTAAAGTACCCAGCGTCTCGGTTACTTTGCCCCAAAAAAGTCCAGTGCGGACAGGGCTTAAGCCATGCTGTCCCACTGTCACAGTCTTTTTAAGAGGAAACATTTGAAGAATGTGGTTAGCAACTGAGTACATTTACCCTCAGACAGCTACACAAACATGGACAAGTCATTTATGATGGAATATCCTGTTTTCATACAGACATTCACCCACACCTATTTGTGGGCATGGTGGGTATTGTGCCCACTATTTTTTAATTTCACCATTTTAATAACACTCAACTTTGTAATGACATTATAAAACTAAATTTACATTATTTGAGATGTGGAAGTGTGCATTCAAGGCATGAATGCCCTTCTCCTATTAGATTTTAAAATATTCAAAATTTTCTTAGAGCAATCAAGATACATGTACAATATAAGTGAATAATTATTAGAATTCCAGTGCAACATTTCATTACAAGTACGTTTGCCTAATTTGGGAACTAATAACATAAAATCTTATTTTAAAGCCTTTGAGCCTTTTTAGCCTTTGAGAAAGATCCTGCTAGGATCAAAATGTGTCAGGCCCTCCTCCTACATGTAACTCCAAGCATTTGATATGTTTTCAGGTCATTTTGGCTGATGGGCAGTTGGCGGCAGTTTATTACTTGCAAAATCTTATTTTATTTGGGCAAATACTGAACAGCAAACTCACTCTAAAATTGAAAGACAAAAAAGCAATGGGTTCAGTTTTTCCAATCATATATTGACGGTGCTTACTTTTTGAAACATCATCATATAATAGCCATTTTAGCGAAGCAGAAATACATGGCTATATACAGTGAAGTAAGAGGTTTATTGGAACGCTCTATAATCATATTTTTGTTTAGCTAATCTCATATTCCCATTTGCCTATGGATGTAGGCAGAGGTCTTAGTTCTTAGATTATGAATGGTTCTTGGCATGTTGCTCCATGTCTGTGGTCCCATGCGTGGGCCCAGGAAGGAGAACGTTCCAAAACTAACATCGATGGAACATTTTTTTAGTCTACATTTTCATGCTTTTATCGTACATCATACCCATCCATCTGGAACGGGTGACCGACATGTCAACTCTTCCGTTTAATCCAAGGATTAGGTTACCTTTTCATGTCGTCCTTCTTTTCTTACCGAGTTGACTAGAAATGTTTCCTGCTTCCACATACCGTAATCATCTGTACATTTCATGAACTGTTCATTTTTATCATCCCTCGGGGCTGCTATTATTTGTTGGTCTTTGCGTGGATTACGCAAGCTCTAAATAGACCTAGATTGACAGATTAAATGTTGAACTCGTTGGTAAAACTAAAAGTGGACATTCTGGTTATGGAAAGAACATAGCTGAAATTTTTTTCTTACGGTTAGCAAATTTCATGGGAGAGTTTTCTTTCTCACTACGCTAAACAAGAACTTTCTGCAGAATGCACATGACAACATGTTAGCAGACAAAATCAAGGTTAGCCTACAAATTCTTTTGCTAACTGATAAGGCGCCAAAAGTCTTGCTTACGGATTCCATGAAATAGACTTCACCCGTAGCAGTGCCTGTAAGCATAAACATAGACCTTTAATAACAGATTTCATGAAATTGGGCCCTGGTCAGCCCCACATACATGTATTGGTTCATCGTCACTGCATAACTGAAACCTTCATGTAGGAAAAATTGGAACACATCTGCCCATCACTGAATTGATTTGAATTTCAATGTGTAATTGTGTAAAGAAGACTAGGAAATTTATACTTCTACAAAGTCTACAATATGATTTTTAATACGAAAGTCGATAATATGAATTACTTTAAGTATTCTGTTTTGGTTTTAAATTGAGCTCAGGCCCCACAACAGTTTGTGCGTGATGTTCCATATACACGATGTAGGGACACATTGCAACAGGTTGGAATACATTTTTTGCAAATATGCTTTTGTTGCGTGTTAACATTCCCATGTGATCACTGCCTGCGAACATCCCCAGTGACAGTTGCCACGCTGGGTTGAACTGGATTTTCATGCTAAATTCAAACTGAACCATACTTCCAGAGCACTCAAATACTCTCGGGACTGAACATTGAAAACCCCTGAACATAATACATAAAGGAAAATGGAGTCCTACAGGTCAGATATCATATTGTATGCTTTGGTTTTTTTCTTAATGTTGCGTGCAGACGCCATCCATCTGTCAGGTATAAATTATATACCGTAGCCAGAATTTTGGCTAAAATGCTTGGGGAAATCTGGGCAGGGTAGATGGTGGTGGTGCCTCAAGTGCTGAGTACATCAAAGAACATTCGGTTGATGCAGTATTTTTCAGTGTCTTGGTAGTAAATTGTCCTATGGGAAACATGATTGAGACGTCCCAAAGAGCCTGTTGTCTTAAGAGTTTAATATGACTGGCAGTTCATGATTTAGCATGAATTTTTGCCAGACCATGTTTCACCCAGATGTTATAAGTGTTTTTGTCAAAATCGGCCTTGCCAAATTGGATTTTTATATCAAAAATTTGCAAATCTGACATTTGCCCGCCTCCTTGGAAGTTGTTTTGTGTTTTTCTCCCCGTTATTTCTTTTGATTCAGCATTTTTTATGGAGTTGTTCAGATTGACTAGTGGCCTCTTTTCTGAAACCATTGGGACATAATGAAATAGGTCATTGGAACATCACGTGCAGGCGTACGTGGTTTAAAGTCACACTGGGGACGGCGAGCATTTTGAGGGTTTATGCGTTTGAACAGCCCAATTGCAACCTTACACAAGCTGTTTGTCAAATGTACAGGTATTATAAAAGGCACATACTGTATATTAATAATAAAGTAGCTTACCACAAACAACTTTTGGCATTTGACAGAAATCCAAAAATGAGAAATTGTCCCAAGTGAAATGAAGAGAACATTTTAGGAAATCATTCTGCACATGAAGTGCACCATCATCTGCAGCTTGTTGAATCCTGCATCAATTGCTAGCAATATTTAATAATAAGTCGGTAGAATGGAATGGTTTCTGTTGAACAGGCTTTTGAGTGGTAAATTTACTCTGCTCTCATCTTGTGATGCAGGCTTGATTCCACCAAACATATTAATTCATATTTTAGATGATAAATCAAAGTCACTGTTTCATAACTTGTACAAGTGGTATTACACTTTCCATTGCAATTGCATGTATGCTCAATGTGCTTTTTGAAGATCAAGTAGGCCTAATAAAACCTTTTTGTGAAATGAAACCCTGGTTGCTAGTAATATTGAGTTGTTAAGTCAAAATTATATGTCTTGTATTATGTACATGTAGGCCATCTTTTTCCTGTGTCAAGACTGAAAAGAAATTCATTATTAAGGAAGTTACATGTAGGGCTAATAATTTAACATCAACACACTTTTAGTATTGCTTCATCTTGACTCCTATAATTATTTAAGGTACAGTACAGGATTGGTGATGTACTGCAACAGACATCTTCACAGATTTACGTGTGACTTTCAGGATATGAACATGGTGCTGGTAGAAACATACCGTTAAAACATTTCTGCTTGAAATGGTGTATTTTTCCAGAACTGAAAACAGTTTTGATCTTGGGGTAATATCAAAACCATTCTAGTATGTTTTATAAGAAGAAAATGAGTTGGGCTTTCACTACGGTGAGTCAGATGTTCGATTGAGCTCAAATTTTTAAAGGTTTATCATTTCATGCCCATATTGGATCAGACAAAGTGTGAGTGCTGTTCTGTGACCATTACCAATCATGTATTATGCCAAAACAAGTTTTGTATTTCCCTATTCAAGGTTGTGTGGGTTGATTTTACTATATACTTGAAACTTGTTACTTGCAAGGTTATGCATGGATGCATGGATCACCTGTCATTGTGCATTCATTCAACCCTCAGGTATTTTTATGAATGTGCTTATGCTACATGGAAGCGATAAAACCCACTTCCACTTTGCAGAAAGACCCATACAATTGGCCGTAAAAGTCATCTTAATCTTACCGAAAGAGGTCCATGATTTGCACATGGTATGCTATCTTGAGTGCTGCCTCTAAAAATAAAAAGGAAAAATGGGAACCTTGCAGAAACCTATAAATTTACCATGTGTTTCAAGGCTATGATCTGCTAGCCAACAGTCACCCAGGGTAATGTTCTACGGAGTATGAGGTTAACAAGTAGAGAGATATCAATTACATTAAAGGCTTGTTTTAATGGCTTGTTTATTTGTGTACATGTAAATCATTGGATTTCCCTTGAGGTACTGGCTGGACCACTTGGTGCAAGTCATTCAAGATGAACCAGTTCAGAAATCCTTGGCTGAATGCCTGAAGTCACACACACTTTGCTGAGGGTGAGACTGAATATTCACAAGTTATCCAAAATCTCAGGGTTAGAATCGGCTTGAACCACAATAATTTTTTCAACCCTTTTCACACTTGAAAAGTTTCAACCCTGAGACGACTCGTGTAGGATGGTCTAACCGGATCGAAATCAACACTGGTAGGGACCAGCAGTGAAAATCTCAACCTGGTTCCAAACCAGTGCATTTTTTGCTGAGATAAGTGTTGTATGAGCCGGTTCACCAAAAACGAAGTGTGAACATTGCGTCTCTTTGATCCGGTTCAAAAACTTGCCGGACTGAACCTGGGCGGATCCGGGTTGGTTTCAACACGGATCAAAAAGGAGATGTACCGGGTAGTGTGAAAAGTGTAGTGTGAAAAGGCCTTGAGACAGCAGTGGATTGGATATGTGTTCTCAGTATTCCACATACCGATAATACTGAAATCATTGGGATCATGGATGGCTAAACCAGGCAATGTACATAATGCTACACAAAGTTGGGTCATTCCTCTACGAGTTGGTCAAAATAAACTGACAAACTGCTCATCAGCCAAAATAATGACCTGGAATTTATAAAATGTGGAGTTATGATTAGGAGGGCCTGATGACACGTTTCGATCCAAGTAAGGATCTTCATATGAATGAGTGGCAAGTTTGCAGCTGGTCCTCAGGTTCATATTATAGAATTCAATCAATCTCTGCAGTAGCAATTGGGAGATTGGGAGCCAGGTTGGCGTAGTGGTTCTTTCCTCGCCTTTCACCTCTGGCGGAACAGGTTCAAGTCCAGCTCGGTCCACAAGTGGATTGGGTTTTCAGTCCCTACCTGATTCTGTGGGTTTTACCCGAAATAATTACTGTAGGGTTTTCCTCCCACCTCTAAAACTGTGTCTTCTCATCATCTTTCCATAATTATAAGGTTTCATTAGGCTTTCGAGCTACAAAAATGGGTGTTTTTGAGGAAGCCTTGATGTCATTACCAGAAATTGCTTATTTCAACATGCTGATTGACTTCTCAGGAAGTTGAAGACTGCTACAAGTTTGATGATGTGACAAGGACATCACACACAGCAGGCAAAGTAGTGTAGACATATTATGTACTGGTAGTCTCTCTATCGGCACAATTTACATATTCTCCTTCTTCCTCCCCTAGTGGCAGTAGTTTCTCTGTATAAATAAATCCCAGACAAGGCAGTTTGACAACAATGCAGTGATTCACACCAAGACTCCAAAAGGCAAACACCTTTATTCCCCGCTCTTTCTCCTAATGACTAATCCCCAACACTCTGCTTGCCAAACAACCACTCCAGCGAGAATTCCGACAGAGCGGGCTACTCTTTCTCCCAACTGAATCTTTACATTTTTATTTCCTTTTTATTTAATGGGAGGGTGGATTTGTTGTTTTCGTAAAATCTCATCCCTCAGTGTGGCACATGCTAGATGCCAGTACTGATGTTAGTGATGTGGATCCTTGAGATCCTCTAGGCAGGAGAAGCAGCAGCGCCTGAGTGGATTTTGGAATCTGTCTACACCAGACCAGACCAGACCCCTCCAGTCACAACCAAACAAGTCTAGTTAGCGCAGTTGCCGGGGGTACGGACGACAAGCTTGTCCCCGGCCAACCCAATGCAAGGATTGGCGTGTTTGTTCAGGCGCTTGGTTAAATTTGTTGTGCCAGTGCTGCTTTTTATCCTGTTGTTGTAAAAGCCATGTTTGGTTCCTGTTGAGGTTGTAATATGTTGGGAACACATTTTAGTCTCCTCTTTTGTTCTGGCTGTTATTTGAACAGTCAACAAGCCAACACAGACACTGGTAGTCAGTTGGATATGTTTGCAAAAAAGAGAAAAAGAAATGATTGCTACCTCGGGCTGGATTCATAGGAGGCCTTTGTGTGATTACATATGGTTTCGTTTGCCCTGGTCCCTGATTCTTGACCTTTGACTGTGCATGCAATGAAGCCGGGCACCGGGCATTGTGTTTGGATGTTTTTAGGTTATAATATGGAGTTTTTACATGAACAAGGAGTTGAATTAATGCCCGTGCTTGGTTTATAACTTGATTGAAACTGTGCCAAACTCCTGTCATTTTTTCCCCAAAACTTTGGCATCTCCACTCAGGCAATCAATTTTCACAAACAAGCTTGGAACAGTTGCGGAAACACATGACAAAACATTATTTTATTAGAATGTACAATTTGCATGGTCAGTAACTCAGTATGCAGTGTACATGTATTCACATATAGGCCTATGTATTATAAATGTTAGCCAGAAAACTTTATTAATTCTTTTAGTGGTACATTGACACTTGTAATCATTAAAATTATTAATGTACTGTACATGTAGGCCTACATTATACATTCATGTTTGTTAAATACAAGAATTTAATTAATTTTCTGTGTCCTCATTAATTATTCTCACTGTTATCAAGCACATTAGTTTGACTTGAGGAAAATAAATTCATACATTTTTGAAAATTGTATGATATTGCATTTATGAAAGCTGTGTTGAGAACATTCATGTAAAAATGTGCTTACGTGCAAAACCACACGATCCCATATTGATTCCAATAATAACCGTGCACTTGATTAATGTGAAGTTTTGTTAATAGGCCCTAGATGTCAAAACAGACCGCAAATAGCTTTAGAAATCAATCCAGTGATTTACATAAAAGATAATCGGTAGACGGTGGTGCTAACCTTTTCATTGTGGCTGTTTGGTTAAAAATATATTTCCCCTCTTATTCCTGGTGCATGTCACTGGAAAGTGGGTTAGGTGATGTCATACACGTTGAGAAGTTGTTCTACTTATGGCTTGTTGTAAATGCATATTATGCAGGTAAATATTTGTTCATTGAGAATGAGAAGGCTAGAGATTGTCCCAGCTTAAGACTTGTTGATTGTACTTGCCATGTGTTTACAGCAACCCATAAAATCGTGGGCTTTGTGTGAAGTTGATGTGGGGTGCATTGCCATATAATGGTCCCACTTCAGTTGTTTCTCAGTTACCACCTCAATTGCCTCACATACTAGGAAGTGTTTTATCACTTGACTGTGGTAGACGTTTATGAACAACAAAATGGGAAATAAATGTTTGTCTTGGTGTTATCTGATGCAGTACAGTGCTAGAGCCATATCTTTTTTTTAAGTTACTGGTAACATGGAGCTATAAAACAGTCCTCCATGCTGGTAATGTATTCATCACGTTATGATTCTTTGGCCTTTCGTGCCCCTTGTCCTTCACAAATGTGCAGAAAATACTTGTACAGGATTTGGGATGGTTAGTAGATGGTTAGTGATGATAAAAACTTAGTGATAATTCAAATCACTGTAATGCATATAGATGTAGGCCTACAACTTTTGCATTGAACTGCATGTCATTGTTGAGGAGTAGGCATTATAGCTCCATGATATAAGTACAATAATTTCTTTCTGCTTAAATATTTATCATACAATATGTCATGTGTACAGTTTTTTATAAGGTTTGCCATTTCCAAGGTGTTGATAAACTGTGAACTCAATTCATACCAGATTGCCTGTGGGAAAATCAAGACCCTATGTGGCTCGGGTGGAATTCTTACCCCTGACTCTTGCTTCCTAGTACAGAGGTCTTACCACTATGAGTTGTTGTTTTTCTGCAAAGGGAAAGTAGGATGTAAACAGTACTCTCACCATACCATGTATCAGACAGGATAAACCTTTTTTCACCAGGGGTCGAATTCACAAAGCCCTGCGATCAATCGTAACTCGAGTTAGGAAGGATAACCCACCATAGGGGGCCTAACCCACGTAGGGCTTCAATGCATCACAAGTCCTACAATTGATAGTAAGTTACGATGAGTTTGGTGAAATCGACCCCAGAACTTATTAAGATAAATGTATAAACCATATTTGTGCAATGTAATCCATACAATCATATGTGACACTCGATGTGCAATACACTGCATATAATCAGTGTAAGTTTTGGTTTAAACTTCGGTTCATGATCGTTTTGAGTGTATGTAGAATACTGTCACTTTACTACTTTTTTATTACAGTTTGTCCAATGAAGAACTGCCTGAGTATCTAGCATAATAATTGTATTGATTTCACATAAAGTTAAAATGTATATATCCATGAGCACTTAAGATAAAGTACATGTACTGTAATATTATATTTTTGTTAGAAAATGTTGGCACATGTGTTCTGTCAAAATGTAGCCTGCCTGCCCGTTGTCGTTACTCAAGGGACTTTTCTGGAGTTGAAATTGATGATTTATATGTCCTCCTGCAAGGTTTATTTCAAAGGGGTTTTCATCAAGTTCAAGGGTTGTGGATACCGAGATTGGGGTGAATCCCCCTGTGGTGCAAGCCAAGACCGGGTAATGGTTTATGGTCAGGGAGTTTGGAATTAGATGAATATTAAATGACAACCAATGAAATGACTGAAAAATCATTTCAGTCCGTCATATGCCTTGTTTTTTTGTCATATTTCTTTTTACTGATTGTCTTAGTACTTTGATATGTATTTTGTACCAGTCGTATTTGCGGTATCTGCTTGTCACTGCTAACATTCCAATCTTTCTTTTTGTCGTGTATATTTTAGGGATCTAGGCTTAGATCCCGTTCTCACTAGATCTACCAATGGACTGTTCTGGCTTTGCTCTTAAGCCCCGCCCACATTTGTATTGTTTCATACAGCATGTGACCGAGTTTGACTGAGGCTTGCGTGGTCACCTGATTAAAGGCGTCCTCCAATTGGTCAATGGGCACAGTTTGATTGACAGCCTGGAAGGGTCCATTGGAGGGTCTGATCCACCTTTTACCAAATTTACTGGATCAGATTCCCCAATTGGGTGTATTAAGCGTGTAGTGGGAATGCTAACTGTAAAAAGGTTCTGTAAAAAGTTGGATTAGTAAATTATGTGCATGCTTTAGGAAACGATAGCCGAAATAAGCCAAAAGCAGTCCATGAATACATATAAACGTTTGGTTGGCAATCCTATTTTTAGCTGGTGGAATTTTCATGCTATGCAAATTGTTGACCGGGATGAAATTGGCCCCTGGATTTGCATGTTTATTCTGGGTTCATTTGGTTTGTTATTTTCCATATATCAAAGCTGTATTTGCTGAAACTCTGAAGCAGAAGTCAGTTGTCCAAGGAAGCAAAGTCACTGAATCGTCATGTTTGGATTTCAGTGTTGTCATGCTTTTCCTTGTTTTCAAAATGAAATGTATGGAGGGAAGTGAGTAAGAAAACAAAACTATTCTAAAGGAGTACAGAATGTTTACTGTGCAATCCCTTTATTACAACATTTGAAGATCAGCAGCAAATGTGCATAATTATCAATCAAAAGATAACGTTCATTAATTAATGGTGCATACTATTATGTGCAGATGTAACATGACACTAACTCAAATCATGCCACAACCTGGTGGAATGGCCTACATGCACACAGCATATTCATGCGTACGTGGTGGGGGAAATATTAAGATGGCTGGCTAAAATTGGATTACCTAGCAACCACCTCATCTTGTTGAAAATTCAAGAGGATGAGCTACAACATGAAGTTAGTAAGGAGAAAGGAACAACAGGATCTTTTCATGCGATGGTAATGATAAGAGGATGTGAACAGGAATGGTTGAAAAATTGTTGACCTTTAAAATGGAAAGGAGAGGTTTTTCAATGCGTAATTAAGGTGTGTGCAGAGGAATTCTACTTGGCATGTCATGTTGCGTGAGGGTCCGTAAAGGGCCATAATTACCTGTTGCAGAATATCAATCTCCGTTCATGTCAATTGTACATGCATGCACATGTACAGTACTAAATTCTGCATATCTAAAAGTAAAATCATGCTTATTCAGTTGGCTTCTGTTCAGTCTTTTTAACTGGGTGCATTTCTGTTGCAGAGCAGCAGAATGCTTGACAAAAGAAACATACATACTGTGTATGTACATAAATGTAGCTGGTTATGACATGTATGTGACAGTTTGTACTCAGAGCAAGGATTTACATTATTCTGTATTGTCCTAGTACAATGCTAGTACTGAAAAAGGAAAGAAAAATGTATACTGAACCTTTCATTGCCTTTATTTTAACTACAGACATAAAGTACATACTGTTTGAGAGCATTTGCACACAACGTGCATGAACATGCATTAGGCAACAACTTCAAAGCATGAGTTAGAATCAATACATAGGTTTTTAGACCTTGTTGGAAAATTCAGAAATTCACCATTTGAAAGATCACACAAAATACATCCGTACAGTTTAGATTTGGAAAATATCTACTAACATTGTTTGGACCCCATTGACCAACGGTACTATCATACTTCGGTGAAACAGCTGCAGTCATGGATTTGTCATGGAATGAAATCACACCTGTGAAATGTTCAACTCAATTGATCATTGGAAACAGTAGAAAACAGTGAAAAACCGTTGCAATTGTTACCGGTACGCTAAATTGTGTTTTAACGGTATGTTTGTACCAGGTCTATCTTTATACCCCGAGAGTTGTACGTAAATCTGTGAACGTGTCTGTTTTGGGTTTCTTACCAAAGTATTTAAATTTTTTGAAACCTTCATTTTTAAGGAGGACACTAGTAGACCTATGTGTCTTTACACATTGCTTGTATTCTTATCTGTTTGTGGTTTCATCCTGATTTTAAGTGTTGGCCAGTGTGGTGTGAAAAAAGATTTACAGTTACCCAAGCACCCTCCCTGGTTCCCCTACCCCAAGGCCTAATGTTTAAACATGTCATTGGCAACCATCCTGGTTGTCTGTCTGATACTTGCACAGCAGGCATACAGGCCTTCATCCTATCTTGCTATTTAAGATTAGTAATTTTCAGAGTGACATTTTTACAGTTTTTGCCTTGAAATGCTCCAGGATTAGTTATTTTGTTAGAGGGTGTGTTTTTCCTATCCTATGAGTGGAATAAAAGACATAACACAAGTACATGTGTACCCAGCAAATTGCATTTATATTACAGCTGCATAGGCCTACAATCTGTACATGTTTGTGGTTTTATCTGAATTGTGTTGATTTAGATGTATGTTTACTTTTTGATTTGAAGCAAAGATTTTTGTATAAACAGTTGACATAAGGATGCGTTTTGACAAGTTCATAATATGAATGGAATGAATGCTTTCTTGCGAATAAACAATGTCAAATGGTGCACTCCTCTAAAGTCTTGGCTCTTGAACAAAGGTTGCTGAAATGTGTTCATTCCTTTTAACTCCTGAATTTTTTGTATTCAAATTGCATTGCAGTTTTCATTGTCTTAAAGTAATAGATAAATTTAATAAACAAATTTTGGGGTAGGCCTACATCTGTTAAATGTTACCTTGGGCATGTAGGTCTACATACTTACTTAAAGGTAATTTCATACTTTGGTTTTTGTCAAAGAAATACAGATTTACATGGAAAAATATAAAGAAAGATAAAGTAACAGTCATCTTTGAAATTTTCAGTCCCATATGGTGCCCACTTCATTTGAGAAAACAGTGAAAAACGCCCACGGTATTTTAAAATGTTTAAACAGGATTTTTGATCTTCCGAAGATCAAAATTATTTTTGGTCAATTGGTTTTACTCTTTTCTGCATGATTACAGTATTCCAGACTGAAACAATTAACGGTACAGTGTTTGCACCATCACCATCTTTATATCCTGTAAGTTATAGGTAAATCTGTGGAAATTTCATTTTCAGTATGCAACCAAAGTATGATAGTACCTTTAAGTATCATACATCAGGTTGGATATTGTGTAGTTTAGAAGTGCACTACACCAATATGTTCAATATTCAATCAACAAAATAAAGTGTGTCCCAGGTTTAGTGGCCAAGTTCATGTTTTTCAGTTGGAATCAGAAATGATTTCGAGAGTTTTTCCTGTACTGTGAAATGTAGAATATTGGTATATTATCTGCAAGTCGTATTCCTAGCTATTGGAACATAGATACAAAACAGCAAACAGGTTGTTCCATGAAAGGTTCAGACACCCCCTTTGGCTAAATCCTGGGCCCAGGCAGGTGGCGTTCAGTTATTGGGTGAAATTATGTAAACTACAGTCATGAAAATATGTACTTTGAAAAAGAAAAAGAAGGCATTATTATGACAAGATGACTTCCCAAGAAGTATGAAAAGTGTTCAGATGAGTTGCACAGGGGAATGAGCAATGGTTATTGAACTGATATTAAAAACTACAATGAACCAGGATCCTATACATCTGGGTTTGCACTAATAAAGATGCCTTTATATGGTCTCACGTTTCAAACCAAGTATAGTCCCTAATCAGCAAATTATGCCTGAAAAAATAATAAGTCAAACATGTCAGTGCATTACCAAATTTTCCTTCCACTTCCAGCTTGAATGCTGATGTTTTTGCAAGAGATGTCTTTGTTGTATAAAGCGGATTAGAGGACCCTTTATGGCATACTATACAATATTATATTCAGGCTGCTGGACATATTTCTGAATTATTATGGGAGGGTCATGGTACTCTATGTGTGTGTGCATGCTGAATACAGCTAGCTAGTGACTTGCCTAAGGTGTTTGCATTACCCGGTGCAGAGGTGTGGCTTGGCGAGAAAGACTCGGCTTTTTTCACTCTTTCAGATGCATAGGACCGTGCGGAATAAGATTATCATTTTGCCGGCGAAAAAAGGAAAAAAAATTGCACACTTTGGTACGAGACATTTTAATGAGGAATGGAAATATGTGTGGGAACAGTTTGGAAATGTCAATTGCTGTCTGGGGAGCTGAGGTGCATGAAGCTTAATTATTAATTTGATCATATTTTTTTAATCCGGCTATTAACTTTTCATGGTTTGCTTTACAACATTGGTAAAGGTGACAGAGTAGCTGCAGTCTGCTTGTAATTCGAATTGTCATGAAATAAAAACAAACCTGTGAAATGTTCAGCTCAATTGATCATTGGAAACAGTAGAAAACAGCAAAAACTGTTGCAGTTATTACGTAAAATTGTGTGGGAATAGAGTCTCATTTTCTATCTTTCCAAGATCAAAAATGTTTTGGTGTTTGGTTTTACACTTTTCTGGATAAATATGGCATTTCAGGCAGAAAAATTTTTACAGTATGCTTCAACCATTACCATCTTTATACCCTGTTAGTATGTTTAAATCTGTGAACATTTCTGTTTTGGTTTGTTACCAATGTTGTGCCCTTTAACATGGTATATTGCATGTCTTTGACTGGGTTTACTCTGCTTTATGATTTTATATGCTTTCTACATTTACTCTGTAGGGACTTCTTTGAGTTCCCAAACTCTGAAATTACTGATAGTCTTACAATATCCTCCGGGTGGTTTCGGATAATTACGAAGGCTATTGAGGTAATAATTGGCCTGACTTAATTCCAACGCAAACATCTTTCTTTTAGAATTGGACCATATTGCTGTGATGAAGGTAGTGTGTGAACCATTTGGATTGATCAAAAAGTTACATGGATTATCATTGAATTTGTTGGGTGTGTGTAGGTGCTAGGTGGTGGTCCGAGGAGGATGCATGTAGAATGGAAGGATTGAAGTAGTGGCTAGCCTAAGACACTATCATACTTTGGTACGGTATAGGAAACCAAAGCAGAAATGTTCACAGATTTACGTATAACTTACAGGGTGTAAAGATGGACCTGGTACCGACACTTACTTTTTTTTACAGAAAAAACATGGTGTTGATCAGTGATCCCTGAAGCAGATTGTCCAAAATATAAACAGACATCTGGTAAAATCCTTGCTAAGGATACTTAAGTAACCAAGGCATTTGAGGAAACCATCACACTCTTGAATGTGGAATTTTCTATTCTGTCTAATATTAGGAGGGGTCTGATTCCCTTAGCAGGTTATTTCCTCGCCTTTTACATGTACCTCTGACAGCCAAGTTTGAATCGGGTTTGGTTTATACGTAGAGTGGGTATTCAGTCCCTACAGGATTCAGTGGATTTTACCCAGAATATTACTCTGGGGTTTTCCTCCCACCTCTAAAACTGTATACTCTCATCATGTTTGCATCATGAAGGTTCCATCAGGCTTAAAAGCCCACAGTGCCTTGGGTGCCTTTGAGAAAACCTTTGTTTTACTACCAGAAATAAATAAATATATGATAAATAATCATAAATGAAGTGTTGATTCAAGTGATATCCACCAAAAACTTTGATGCTAGGAGTTAGGAGGGCGTAACACGTTTCAACCCCAGCAGATCTTTATCAAAGCCTAAAAACATTGATGGTTAGTTCTTGTGGTTTATTGCTACTTTGTCAGATGAGAATTATAACTTGGATGACGTTGGATGGTGATGCACACCTGCAGATCTTGGGCCAGTTTATGACCTCCAATACTTAGTTGAGAATGGTCACTTCCATTAAGTACCGGTCCGGAGATAACACTCAACCATTGGACCATGACAGCAGCTTGTTAAGTCCACATTGTCCGCCATCAAAACAGATCCATTCTGGACACTGTCCCAACGACAAAGGAATCATCGCAATTGATCTTATTCAGCTTGATCTGCTCTGTTATTGCTTTACCGTTATCACCGGGCCTTCCCAAGGCACTGATTTCCAGACTTTTTGTCATTTTTGGACCCCCCATTCTTCCTGGCCCCTCTTAAAGGCATAAATAGGATTATGAAGAGAATCGCTTAGTAAGCCATCTTGAGGAAGCCGCCCGACTAGAAAAGGGGGGAGGAGGCTACTGCATTGTCTGCTGACAGAATTAGAGGGACAGACGTAGAATGACTTGGCTTGACAAGTCAGGAGAATAGAGTGCACTGGCAAACAAACCCAGCTAGACCACAGTCTGAGTTCGTAGAATAAATGACCTTCCTGATCCAAGGAGCTATACTAACTGGGTGGAGAGAATTCCCTCTTGTCAGGGTTATTCAAAGCAGTATCTGCAATCAGACTCTGCTCAGCCTAGACGCAATAGAATGAAAGAAACAAAGACTGCCGATGCATTTGAGGGGTGTGAATAAGTAGAAAATTGCCCCACTGTGCCCAATGCGGTAGGCAATAGCGCTCTGATGTTGGAAATCACCGCAGCAATTTAATCCTCTAAATTAGCCCACTTTGGACAATGAAAATTTGACTCTGCCCGGTTTTTTCATCCGCTACTCTTTCCCATCTACCAGAAAGAGTACCGGTACAAACAAAGTTACAGTCTCAGGTGGTGCATTAGAGATGGAAACTTTCTTTTTTAGTGTTTTCCTTGATTGATCCTTGTCTGTTCTTTTTGTCGCCGAACTGTTACTCAAGTGAGAAATTTGCAGCACCAGACAATTTAAAAGATCACAAATTGCATCCACTCAGTATTAAAAAACAGTGTTTTTTTTACTATCTGTAGCATGTAAAGGGCTTTTCACACTATCCAAAATCTCAGGGTTTGAACCGGATCAAACCCAAAGATTTTCAACCCGGGTAAGACTGCCTGACCTGATCGAAATCAACCCTGGTAGGGACTTGGGTTGAAAATCTCAACCTGGTTCCAAACTGCATTTTGCGCCGTGATCCGTGTCTTATGAGCCGATTCACCAGAAACGTAGTGTCACTTTGATCCGGTTCAAAAACTTGCCCGGCTGAACCGGGGCGGATCCAGTTAGGAGATCGAAAAGGAGATAGTGTGAAAAGACCTAAAGAATATTTCACACATGTCCCACTGAGTATGGCACAGCAAGGCATTTCAGCATGTACACCTGGATTTTTTCTTAGACTGACACTAGATTCAAGAGCGGAGATGGCGTGAGTGGATACTGTAAACATTTTTGGGGGAAGTTCAGGGAATCAAAGTTTCAAAATGTTAGTAATGGAGCTGGTCCTTGACATTGGGTGCCGGTTTCTGCATGCTCACATGACCCTCCTACATCTTCCTGTCACGCTATTTATAGTACAAATGTGTGGTCTGATAAACACACTTATAAAAGCATCCACACACACTAGTGGTACCATAATAATAACACAACTGTGTTTATACAGCGCATATCACGTCTCAGCTCTCATGTGCTTGTAGCTAGATAGAAATTCCAATATTAAGGGGACCAAGTATGTGTACGACTTATTAACCAAATCATACTCTCATGAAATGTTGAAGGATGAGCACTTACAGATAAAATACTAAGTGAGATTTGAATTTATGTATGATAATGTAAACTGCCACCACTAAAAGTATGTATAAGTACAAGTGTACAAGTCCCAAAACTCCGAAAGGGCTGACAGAAAATGCTTCTTGTGAGAAATGTAACTCACATTAGCCAGACAAAATTGAGGTACACTGAGTCTAGTCAGCTATCGAGACATTATCATGATCTTTCCTTGACCTTAGATGCTTCTCTCTGGTGGGTACCTAACGTTGAAGCTAACCCTCCCCCATAAGTAAATTAATTGGCTGTCAATATGCAATACACTGTATGAACCTGAACTAGCGTCATCCGGTACATGCTTGCTCAACAGACGGGCACTGGCACAGTGGCATAGGGTTAAATGTTTAGAGTTGGACAACGTTGAGCTTTCATCTTCTAGAAGCTCAGTAGGGGGATAAACTGGATCTATTATTAATCCATTAAACCCGGAAATAGTCCTATCGCGTTCTCATATTCAGGCATTTACTGAAATTGCTTCAGCGTCAAGGGCTCGTGCAGACCCAAAGTCCATTCTTGATTTCATCCTGGTTTGAAAAGTAAGGAATTAAATACCCCTCAGAGAACCACAGAAAAGTACATATTATTGCGTTCATCAGCTGCAAGATTTTGATATCTTAGCGTGAAGTATGCACCAGAGATAAGCCATCATGATTATAATGTAAGGTCATTTTCGAATATTGCACTTTTCACAGGCTCAGTTACATGCCAGTCCTTATCCTTGGATCATCTCTGCACTTTATTTTATATAAATAGACCTTATTATTGTGCTTAAACATTATCAAAAAGTGTCTGTGTTTATTTCATTGGAGTATTAGATCAGGAGAAAGAAATTCATGTCAGGGTCTGCTGGAGTTAGCCCCTTCACTAGCTCACTCTTGGAATATATAGCTCTGGAAGCCTTGTTCAAGCAATGCACTGAGCTACTTGTATAGTCAAGCAATCTTCAATTATTAGAATAGGAATAAGTCCTAGCTCTCTGTCGGGCAATGCACAGTACATGTAGATGTAGAATTGTACGTACATCCAGCCCTCCATAAGTTGACCTGGGGCCAATTTCATAGAGCTGATTAAGCAAAATAAAATTGCTCAAGCCTGAAAAGTCTGATCAAACATGATTACCAACCAAATTTTCATGCGATGTTTACTGCTTTTGACTTGTATTCGAGCAAAACTTTCACTCAGAGTTTGGGCTGGCATACATTTCATTAACCAAAGTTTTTGGTGATTAAGGACATTTTTGGTGATTGAGCAGCTCTATGAAATTGGCCCCTGGGCCAGTTTTGGTATTGAACGTAATTTCCATACATACATGTAGGCGTGTACAGTACATTTTATAAGTTAGAGCAGCAAAAGGTAGCTGAGCAGTTTACAATGCATGCAGACTATTGATTACTTCCGAATGTTCCAAGCCATATGACATCACTTCAGTATGAAAGGCTCAGCCATGAAAAGGAGGCCCTACAAGTGTATCTTGGACCATGCTGGTATATTGAGCAGTATTCATCAGTGCTAGAGGTTACATACAAGACATCCAGCCCACCACAAGCAATGTCTTCTGCAGTCACTTTCTCTTGAACAGTTTTCTGAAGTATTCAGTCCAGATCTTCAGGCACTGGTTTTCTTCAAATTGGACATTCTGTTTTCTTTCAAGCCTTGTCCTAAGAATTTCATGTTAACGGTAGTATCATACTTTGGTTTTTGTCAAATACAGATTCATGGGCAAAAATTTCAAGGAAAATACAGTGAAGGTCATCTTTGAAATTCTCTGCTCAATACGGTGCAGACTTTTTGAGAAAACAGTGAAAAACGCTCATGGTATTTTTAAAAATCTTTTCACCATTATTTTTTATCTTCTGAAGGTCAACATTGTTATTGGTTTTACTCTTTTCTGGATAAATACAGCATTTCAGGCAGATAAATGCTAATGGTATGTTTTACCATCACCATTCTTATACCCTTCAAGTTATAGGTAAATCTATGAAGATTTCTGTTTCAGTATGCTAGCAAAGTATGATACAACCTTTAAATCTTATTACTGAACCAGATAAGCTCTGAAAGTCCATTCCCCACCAAAATATCATCAAACATGATTTGACCTCAGTCTGTAAATTCAAGCCTTTTTTGACACGTTATTCCAGTACTGTATACATGTTTGTGTATGTAGGCTGAACAGTTCCCTTCTTCCTTCAAAGTTTTTGCAACTAAATCATGAGCTGAGTGTGGTTGTTATAGAAATGAAAAATGACCTTTGCGATCTCCTGCGGCTCGGGAGTATTGTAAATCAATTTATCACATTGCAGGGTGTGTGTTTTTTCTAATCATTTCAGGGACAATGGACATGAAATAGATGACGTGGTTATCAATTTATAGAGTGTTATGTACAGCACATATGGTTGACATGTTCTCGAAATCTCTCTTTATAATCTGTATCCTGTATGGTAATATTTGATCTACAGTTTAATAGTGTGAGGCATTTATAGTGCAAATAATACATGTATGTACCTACTTCAGACATTATCAGCAGTTACATGAGCTTATTAAAAGTTTGTGATATCGTGTAGATTGTGGTAACTTATGTGCAGGTTATCTGTTGTAACATTAATCAATGAACTTCTTCAATGAACTTTTCAATTGCAAAGAGCACTTTGTCTATGGGAACATTTGAAGGGGGCACCAAGGCCAAGAACCAGGGAAATTAAGGCTATGGCCTCCGTTGAATAGGGCTCCGCGCTCGTGACGTCACATTCAGAAGTTCGGACAATTTCACAACAAAGACGCACGTGGCCCCATTAATTTACACGTAAACGTTGTGATACTTGTCCGAACACCCGGGTAACTATAGCTGTCGATTATAAAGGGCGTATTCTATAAATAGCTCGACCGCAGAGCCCTTTTCAAGGCTTGCATGATAAAAACTTCAAGAAGTTGTGATTTATTTCTAATTTGAAAATAACTTGTAAAATGTGAGTCCATTTTTGATGTCAATTTCTGTCAAGTTTGCCATTGTTTGAGAAAGTTCACTTTTGTAGAAATGATGTTGCAGAAAAATGGTTGGACTTTTTTAATCATTATTTAATCTGGTTGGAAATGTTCTATAATGGTGCCGCAGATCATGCACCATGTTTTTCACAACTGTGTCCTTATGTAGCACACCACACAGGAATGGCAGATGGTATATTTACTTGCAGGGTGTTCCCATATATTGATTCTATTTGGCAGAACAAAACATGATTGCAGACCCACGTTTACTGTTCAAATATCAAAGGTCTTGTGTAGTGAAGTCACATTTGATGTTTTTCCAAATAGATTCCAAGGGTTTTTTTTTAATGAAGGGAACATAGGTGAGAGCAGGATGTAAACATGACACATGTGCTGTTATGTATTAAATAAATATTCCTGAAATTGAAATTGAAAATTGAACATGTAAGGTGGAAATAATTGCTCATTTGGGCAAATATTTTCTCTAGTTGCTGCATATACCTATTGCTAGTGTTGAAGTGTGTCTGTAAGACCATTCTATACATAAAGGTATAGGCATTAAAAGTTTTGGAACCAGTGGGTATCACTGTTGCAATCTTCTGGATGTCCTACAATATTATGCCACCAGTTTATTTGTTGCTTTAAAGGTACACTACAGGATTGGTAACATACCCAAACAGAAATGTTATATTTAAGGAGGGTGCTGGTAGAAACATACAGTTAAAACATTTCTGCCTGAAATGCTGTATTTATCCAGAAATTAGTAACACAAAGACTGAAAACAGTTTTTTATCTCGGGGTAAGATCAAAACCATTCTTTTTGTTTTATAAGAAAAATTAAGTCGAGTTTTCACTATTTTCTCGTGACTCAGATGTCCGATTGGGCTCAAACTTTCACAGGTTTATTATTTCATGCATATATTGGATCAGACTCTGTGTGAGTGCTGTTCTGTGACCTTTAACAATTATGTATTATACCTTTGATAGTGGACAGTTTTTATGCAGAGAAACTTGATTCCAATTTTGTTTGATTGTTTTTCCCAACAGACGTGCAATACTCAAGAACCAGGACATTCTGCAGGAGGTGCCCATCTCCAACATCTTCTATGATGACTTCTGGGGCACGCCTCTCCTACACAGTGGCAGCCACAAGTCATACCGCCCTCTATGCGTGCTCACGTATCGTCTCAACCACCTCTTAGGACAGCTGGACCCATACGGCTATCACCTCGGGAATGTGTTGCTCCACGTTGCGGTGACCGCTCTCTTTACCTATGCGGCGCGGGCTGTGTTGCTACGACGGGTTTATCCGGCCTGCTTTGCTGGCCTGCTTTTTGCTGTCCATCCCATCCACACCGAGGCAGTGGCTGGAATCGTCGGGAGGGCGGATGTTGGGGCCTGCCTCTTCTTTCTTGCGTCTTTCCTCAGTTACATCAGCTACTGCCAAAAGAGAGATTCGGACGATGCCAGGCCCGTAAGAACTAGCAACTCCTTGTTACCCAGACCTGAACTATTGCAGGAATGGGGTTATTTGACGTTAAGCATCGTATTTGCAACGATGAGCATGCTGACCAAAGAACACGGAATGACGGTCCTGGCGGTTAATGCTGCTTATGATGTCTTCATCCAGAACAAGACCCGGTTTCAGGATCTTGTTTCATTCAAAATCTTTTCAAAGGTAAGAATTAACACTGAGGGGATTGTTGGTAAGCAGACTAGGGAGAAAGTGTAGGTAAACGAATCTTGATCAATATGCTAGGTTCCCTCTGTCATGCGATCCATTACAAACGCCACGATTGGCTATTTGTAGCTGATTGTGGAATTTCTCTGAAATTTCATGTTTGGTTATGAGGTACCCCACAGAGCATCACAGCAAAACTTAACAGAGATCGCAGCAAATCTTGACAGAGAATGGTGATTGTATTGTCCTGTGTGTTCCCGATCACCACGATCAAGTACGATAAGTTGCGATATGGTACGTTTTGTTACGATTCAGTATGATCTGGTGCGATGATCACGATTACCGGTAGTGATAAATACATTCAACACGACTGCCACGCTTGACCTCAAGATCTGTTAAGACCTGATTGTATCACAACGATTACTCCACGATTAACACCAAGATTTCAAATGTGTTGCCAGTCATGAACCTGTGGCCGATTTCACTAACGCTTTGCGATCATGGTTAAAGCCCAAAACCATCGCTACACGCAAAATTGCTAGGCAAAGTAGCAATCGATTTACTGTTTAGCAATTGATTTGGGCTTTTATAGCGATGATCTCAAAGCATTAGCAAAATCGGCCCCTGACATCAAACGAAACAAAGTTATTTTTACTTGAAAGCTTTATATATGTAGGTCACTGGTCATTGATGCAGCCAATCCTTGCTACAGAATTGACTTGGTTTTTGTCAATTTCAAAATTTGACTTTAATGTGCGAAATCTGATTGTATGGAAGCCATTGCGTTGCTTTTTATTGAGGCAGAATGTAGAGCTTTTGTGCACAAATTGGAGTTTATGATGGAAATGCACAGACAGGTGTTGCCATTTGCCGAGCTTGTACACCGCTCAACTCATTTCAAAGGTGACAAGTCTTTAGAAATCGAGGGCTGCAGATTGTGACCTATTGACATTTCATACGATCCAATTAAAATTTGACCGCCTTTGCAAAATGGGAACGAAAAAGCCCTTAAATCGAATGGACTTTTGATCCCGATTCTGAAGTTAATCACACACACAAGAGAAACCACTCAGAAGTGACCATGATTCCTGTGATGTTTGAACTAGATAAAAAATGATGTGATGTTTACAAACTGTGCGTTATCAGGTATTCTCCTCACGTTTTCGGCGGTTGATTTTGTTAAGTTGTTGCAAGCTTGATGTGGTGTTTAGCTGAAAATGACTCCAATGCAGTGGAACACCACAATAATGAACATGCTGGGATGCACAGAAATTGTTTGTTATAGTGTATGGTCATTTTTTGATAGTGAACAATGTTCAGCAGGCCTATACATTATACATTAATAATTTGAGAGCCAAGGATGATGTTTGGTATAGCCAAATGTTTGGTATAGCGATGTTCATTATAATGGCGTTCCACTGTTGTGCATGGTGGGATTTTCTACATTTGATAATTTAGTGAAGAGTGAGATGTGGCATTGGGAATGCACAAAGAGTTAACCCTGTCTGCACCCGGGGGATATATATACAGTATAAATAGGCCCAGCCAGGTCTAAGGGGTGGGGAGGGAGTTGGACAAATCAATGGACTTTGAATTGCGCCAAGGCATAACAAATAAAAAAACAGCATGAATAGGGTCGGCGAGCAAACACATGAGCAGTTGTCCGAGTATAATACTAGCCTTCAGATTTTGACCTAAAATAAATTTAGGTTGGTATACTCAAAAGCAATAGGCCTACATACGCAGGTAAGGTAGAAGGACCTTGTTTTGCCTGTGTGGGTGTTGGTATTTGCCTGTATTAATGCATTGTAATGAGTCCCACTTACCATAATGAATCCGATATGATTTTGAAGGTGAGTCATCAAGGAATCAGATCAGTGGTTCATTTGCATTATGGCCTGTCTGTCTCCATACTGCAGAGGCACGGCTGGTATACAACAGTATTCAGTATAGGGGTTTACGAAATGGAGGCTCAGGCTCCGGCCGGCTCTGGCTAGGGCCCTGTCATCCATATGCTGTCTTTTTGCTAAAAATATAGGTTGTGAGCATTAATTGACGCTGAAGCCCTGTTTTCCTTTTCAAACCAGAGAATCTGCTTCCGAACCACAGCCAAAAGTCTCTATTTTGATATTTGTTATTTTAGAATGAATGCACGAAATGGAGCCGGAGCCTAAGCCAGAGCCTGAGCCTCCATTTCGTAAACCCCCTATAGATGTCATTCTCAGAAACCTTCATTGTCAGAGGGCCTCCAGTATTTTATCTGGTTTCTTGTGGTTACTTGCATAATTTGCGTTAAGTGCCCACCTTACAAAACGTTTAGACTCCAGAACAAAAGATGTCCATGGAATGTACCTCATTGAGGCATTCTTCTGTTCTTTAGACTCGCACACATAATCCAACAAAGGTTCTCAGAAAATTACAGATATTCCAAAAATGTTTGGTGTTAGGAGGGCCTAACGTCGCGATCATATTAGGATCATCCTAAAAGGCTAGATCTTCTGTAATCTGCTGCTAAAGGGGCCAATTTCATGGAGAATGCTTAGCACAAGATGTCTTGCTCAATAAAACAAAGCACCATTAAAAATACCATTTGATTTTCATGGTCAGCGAACAACATCCAAAGAACAACCACAACTGAAACACAACAACGTGGAAGTTTGGTTGTAAATCCTGTTTATATTAAGACAGAAATTTCATGGTTAGCAGGTTTGTGTGCTAAGCAGGGTCGTGAAATTGGCATATGGAGTTCAACATGAAAGGGATATTTTGATGAAATTCTAATCAATGGATACAGTTTGCATGGCAAAAGCAGTTGTGTATAGATGATAAACCGGCAAGTAAATTTAAACTTTCACCCCAGCTAGGTGCCAAATCATCTCTTGGATCTCAAGATGAAATGGACTCTTCTCAAGGCATTAGATAGTTTCAGCATGCACAAACCACTGCTCACTGTGCAACACTTCATATCCCCCAGACTGGAATGAAGTCTAACATACTTGCTTTCTGTGACTCACTACATTTTAGAATGTAGACAGAGGGGGAGACTTTTTCACAGGGATCTCGAAAAGCAACAAAGAATGTTTGCAATTTGCAATGTGCCAACATCATGTTTTCATGAATTAATGAAAAATTTAAACACCTGTTAAAAAGTACATGCTGTTGCATGCATAGCCTTAAGGGATGGAGTTGTTATAAACATCCAGCTTTCCACTAATTCCTTATGACAATTATTTTTGTTGCCATACAACACTTTTTGTATACTTGAAATGCTGAATCTTAAAAGGGAACTGTTGTCACTCGTAATGCTCCACTGCTTTTTGATTAGAAAATTTGGAGGGAAAAATGTGCGCGGAGGTGGAGACAATTTAACAGTTGAAACTACAATATTTGATCAGAACAGGCCTCAGTATTGAGAGGGAGGTCCTAAAAG
This sequence comes from Astropecten irregularis, assembly GCA_963971285.1. Taxonomy (NCBI): domain Eukaryota; kingdom Metazoa; phylum Echinodermata; class Asteroidea; order Paxillosida; family Astropectinidae; genus Astropecten; species Astropecten irregularis. Next base: position 13,858,206 of record OZ020252.1, on the reverse strand, counting down.
TACAAAGTACATTTATCTCACATAGTTGGGGTCATTAGCCTGCCTGTATGATTGATGGCAGGTTGACCCGTCATCAAGTATATGTGCATAATTTGACCTCATCTGTGTCGCTTCCCATTTTGGGATTAAATAAACCCAGTATTAATGATAACAAACAGTTTCCATTGCAAATATTGTGCAAGGAATTGTCATTTAACTGTTTGCAGAATGGCAAGGGACCCATTCAAAATTTAAAAAATAACAACAATGTTCCTCCATTTTGTCCTCAAAATGCAATCTTTTAAATGTGACACACAATCTTGAAGAACCATAAATGTCTTGATTTTTTAAACTGTTTTAAATTTATGGTTTCTCTATTTTTGCACGTAGCTCACGCAGGCCATGATTGTCTTATGCTGGATTTAAACATTTCGGGCTGATATACTGTCGTCTAATTTACAGAAAGTGCACAAAGTTCACTTGTCGTTTCGGTTAAAGGTGAAAGGTGTGTCAGAGTTAACTTGTAAATTTGATTGTTACAATGCCAGACCACCAGTGAAATCAATTCCATGAGCGGATGAAATTGTACAGTGATCAAGCATGTTTTATATGATTTATTCTAAAAGTGTTCTGCTCTATGCAAAGTAAATGTTTTTAACTGAAATAATTGCCAATGATAGACAAAACCCAGAATTCCCTGGTCAGTGTTAAAGGTGCTATCATACTTTGGTAGCATACCAAAACAGAAATCTTCACAGATTTACCCATAACTTACAGGGTATAAAGATGGTGATGACAGAAACATACCGTTAACATGTCTCAGCCTGAAATGCTGTACTTAACCAGAAAAAAGTTTTGATCTTCAGAAGATCAAAAATAACGGTGAAAATATTTTTTTAATACTGTGGGTGTTTTCTCTAAAAGTGGGCACTGTGGCACTGACATTTTCACAGATGACTGTTACTGTATCTTTCTTTGACAGAAACCAAAGTATGATATTACCTTTAAAGCCACAATATCAGCTTCTGTGTCTGGTGACTGATACACAGAATCACAAGCACTCAGCAAGCACTGGGTATACCAGCCAAAATGCAATGCAGTAAATCCTTGGTTCTCCCATGGAACTGTTTAATATTCCATGGTTCTTCAAGGATTCTTATCTATTGCTTGCAACTTTGAATAAAAGCTGTATGTACACTCTTTCTAGGTAAATTTGTTTCTCTGTGAAATATGAAATTGACCAAGATGATGCCTGATGGCTATCTCACTCTTTCCCTTCATTTTTGTGTCTGCAAAATTAGAGCTCAGCATAAAAGTTCAAAATATCCATGCGTAATAAAAGAACCAATTTGGAGTTGAAAATGGCCTCAATCTACATGCAGCTTGCTACACAGATTGGTTCACCTTGCAAGAGTAATTGAGTGTCAAAATAGAGAACTCTAGAGATATATCATTCCTGATCCTATTCACTGACTTAAGTGAATCTTTTGTTCTGTGTAACAATGCGCTGTCAGGCCGCAAACGTCAAGGGCTTTGAAGATACTGCTCGGTGAATAAAAAGTAATATTGAGGTGGGGGATCTTGTGGGACTAACTTTTGAAATTTCCAAAATAGGGGATGTAATTGGCATACATATTGGAAGAAGTTCACTTCAGTGTCCTAGAATATATGTAGGGTGACATCCAATTGATTTTTTTGTTTACCGGCATTACAGCTGCTTGTGGTAAATAAGTTGTACATCATACATAAAATGGGAAGGGCTCTCTACAATTTCTACATGTACGTGTATACCACTACATGTCTATTTACCATTTGTGCAGTCATTCCGTTTGTTACATTCATCAACAAATCATGGCTATCATATTAACGGTAACTGCATACTTTTTTGAAAGTATTTTTTTTCAAAGAAATACATATTCCCGGGCAAAAATATCAAGAAAGATTCAGTAGCAGTCATCTGTGAAATTTCCAGTCCCACACGGTGCCCACTTTTTGAGAAAGCAGTGAAAACCCTCACTGCATTTTCAAATCTATTCACAGGAGTTTTGGTTTGGCCCAAGATAAAAACTGTATTGGTTGTGCTGTACGTTTTCTGGAGAAATTCAGCATTTCAGGCATAACATTTTAATGGCATTGCTACCATCAACATCTTTATACCCTGTAAGTTATATGTAAATCTGTGGCAAGATTTCTGTTGTATGAAAATGTATGAAATTACCAGTTTAAGATGTTGAATACCAGAAGTTCAAGGAAAAAGCTTTTGTGTTGAACTTGAACAAAGTGCTGTTGATTATGTACATGTATCACAGTAGTCATTCCATTATAATTTGGTCTCCACTTCAGGTTCATCCAAGAGCCTAAGAGAACTTTTCTTTGGAGAAATCTTCATATTCCTTCAAATGTTTGATTGTCAGCATGAGTGCCACTCACAATCGTTCAAAAATCAGACGCCATTATGCTGTTTTCCCCCTTCCTTCTCTAAAATGTACTCACTTGGCCCCCAGAAGATAATGAAGTTCGAAGGTTTGAAACCTTGTTCAAGTTTCTAGCCCACAATCTGTGTCTTGCATGTAATTTGTGATACTGCATAGTGTTTTGTTAAGAAGATTTGAAAGAAAAAAAGAGTTTTGTGAAAGACCCTTAAGGGCTCAATAGATTTTTAGACATGATGGATGGCTCGTAATGCAGTAAACAACAAAATTCAAAATTTGGTCTCAGGCAAAGTGATTTTTTTTTTGCCATTCTTTCTGTTTCTCTCTCCACGGTTTAATCCCTTGTTTTTGTTTGAGGTTGAGCGTTGGCTGTCTGGCGGTATATCGTTCAGCTCATTGAATTGGGCCCTTGGATGTTTTCACGTGGCAGAAAACTGGGTTACCCGCAGGTGATTTTGTATGTTAGTTGTACAATGAACCCCAGGCGATCTATATATTGCGGTGCATTGTGGGTTTGACTTTGTGTTAATGCAACCTCGTCACGTTTTTTTAATCCTTTGAGTATTTTTTCTTTTGTGTCAAAGCAGCAGCTCATTACATATCCCATGCGCAGAAAGATTTTGACATGACAAACAATGCATTTGGGGGGAATGATTTATGATTTAGGTTAATGTAAAACGTGGAACGACCAACTTACAGAAATTTGCCCAAAATTTCTGATGGTTCTGATTACGTGTACTTGCATGCCCTACATTTATGACCCAGCCTGAAAAATATGTCACAGGTTGCAGAACTTTTACTTATTATTGGCCATCGTAGGCTAAATATCTTTGGAAGCTTCCACCAAAATAATGTCCTAGTTTTTGGGGGGATATATTTATAGGCCTGGATGATATTGCAAACTGGACAGCTTAGCATGTTTTTTGGGATTTAATTGATGTATAAATGGAAAAGAAAGAAAAAATGAGCGTAAGACTCGCTTTATATTACGTATACATTACCCGTAGTTACATGAAATACCTGGGGTAAATTTCACCAAACTCATCATAACTTACTATCAATCATAGGTCTTATGATGCATTGAAGCCCTACATAGTTATGGGTTATCCTTCATAATTGAGTTACGATAGATCGTAGGGCTTCGTGAAATCGACCCCCAGTTTGTGAAAAGGAAAAATCCAGAACAGAGCGTTCTTTTGCCGATCATTGCCCTCCTCTTGGCCTTGTTTTGCCTGGCACCCCGCCGGCACCGGTCTCATGCTCAATTTGCTTTGGGTAGGATTCGGTTGTCCAAGTCAATTCTTGTCTGCCACCTCAGGGTGGCTCCCCGCTGCTCCGTCGTGTGTGCTAGACAAGGGAACCAGGCTTCACAATTTAGTCTTGAAATCAGCACATTTAGTTGGTTCCTAGCTCCATGGTTAAACCATGGAGGTGGTTGGACACCAGTATTCAGTTAGTATTTAGTTTTGTATAGCGAAAATGCATGCATGTAGGCTAATATAAATGTATGCCTGTAGGCTAATAAGCCTAGTGTATGAAATTCAAATTGTTAGAAAGTTCCGGCATGTAACTCAACTTCATGACCTAGTTCTGCCAGACCTAATGACTGATGACATACTGATTGGACATTTTGTAGAGAAGTTCTTCGAGGCTCAAGCCAATTTTAAAACTTTTTATTGACAATTTTTGTCCGAGAGAAAAAAATAATCTTTGAGGGGAAACAAACTGACAGGTCTGTTCACTCCAAACTTTTGATGAATTGTTGATCGTGACACACAATCATTGCAAACTTCCCAGAGTGCTTCTGAGTTCCAATGCTCTTGGCTGCTTCATTTTAAGGAATAAAAGAAAAAAAAACTAATCTAATTTGCGCCCGCCAAAACCCTGAAATAGTTACTCCCCCACAGGGCTTTTGCAATAATCTACCATCGACCAAGAAATGGAATTGAAAGTGGCAGCAGTGCCCCATTGGAGCTTTCAATTGAGGCCATTTTGTATTTGTTTGTAACTATAAAGGGGCTTGGTATCAGATATGAAAGCTGTGTGCCTGTTGATGGCCGAATGGGCTCAAACTTGGTCACCAATTCAAACCTCCCCCCCCCCTCCTCTGGATAGTATCTTTCCATTCAGAGGGTCGAACACAGTCGGTTTCAAGTTTCACCGTTTGACTTTTAAGCCTCAGAATAAATATTCCAGTCCACAAACTTCCCGAAAAGTGAAAGAGAAAACCGCCGTACGTTTGTGTGCCAGTGTATACATATTTCACTAAATCCTAAAATACATTTGAACCTCGGCTTTTCTCACGTTCTGGACAAATCCGAATGGTTTGTGATTAGTTACAAACTCTTCAAGGCTTTCTGGACCGAATTGTGAAAAGGAGAACAGAAACTTGTGTTTTCTGGAAATTTGAAACCCGCATTACGACACATTTTCTTAAGATCATAGAGGCAATTTTGCACCTGGGGATTTTGCCAATTTCCATCCATTATTCTGCGTGTGAAGTGTGAACCAAGGATTCTTATGAAAGCAAACTCAATGTATTTGGCACGAACCTGCAAGGATATAATTTCACTTGTAAAGAGTCCTTGGTTCACTATACCAGAATAACGAAAAAAGAATCAACGAAAAAAGTTGATACTTTCATCTTGACTTACAACGTTTTTCTACTCAGCACACGCTAAAACCCAGTATTACTTACTCGCTATTTTTTGGGTGCTGGTGATCCGAATCACAGACAAACGCCTTGTTAAAAGAAGCTAGGTTTGCGGTGACACCATGTAATCTCTTCTGTGAGAGTGTGTGGTTCTGAGAAGAACCACACCGCAAACCTACCTTCTTTTAGTACTTCCACCATGCATAGCTCACACCTTGTTTCTACCGAGTACGAAAAAGGCGAGTGTCACCCACTATCGAGCTTTATCGATGGTCATGATGGTAGACTGGACGTGTTGAATGAATGTGACCCGAAGACACCCAGCAAGATCCACTTCAATAGGTGGTTGATCAGGAACGATCGGGTGACGATCGGAAAATTTTACAATCAATTGTGTTTCTACTGGACACTCTACCCAGAAACACCCGAAGATGCACTGAAACCAAAACCTTTCCTCAGTAGAAACACACTGTTGGGTAATTTTAATTCTAACCAGTTTTACTCTGGTTGCCAAGGGAGTAAAAGGCTAGGGGTCCAACCCTAAATAACATCATGCACCTGCAAGAAACATTCTTGTTTTCAGTTTTGCCTGATGATTATAAAAATGTAGGCCTATGCTCTTGTAGTTTCCCTTGCCTGCAGTTCAAACTTAACTGTTGGGTGTAAATGAGTAAATACAAGGCCCAGCGGTTGAGCCATGGGGAAACTGGTCCAATTAGCGAAGTCGGAGGGTGATCATTTGGACGCTGTCGGTAGGCAGGTAGGGGGGTTGGGTAAAGTCCTTGTCCTGCAACAGATGTTCGCTGAATCCGCACTGTGGAGACTTTACCCAGGATTCATTAACCAAAAAAAGAATGTGGCAGATTTTTCAGTTGAGTAATCATCTTCATGTGATGAAGCATTGCAATCTGTCAATCATGAGTTAAGCAGCCATGGTGCTTGATGTACCTTTTCTCTATAGTCTTTATTGCAGTCTATACGTTCTTCATTTGAACAGCAGTGGCAGTGTGCCGGTGTCCCGCTGATTCTTGAGTTCCCAATGTTCTCACTCTGGTGACCAGCCAAATCAGTCATGCAGAATTGCATGTCACATCTCAAGTCACATCTCCACTGATGCCTTGAATTAAGAATACTGCCATACTTCAAAACACTATCATTGTTAAAAGAAGAGTGACACTCCTCTGAGGAAGAACAGAGCTCACTGTTTGGAATGTTGAAATGACATAATACCACTGGTTCTTCTCAGAACCACACACTCTCACAGAAGAGCTTACATGGTGTCACCGCAAACCTACCTTCTTTTAGTACAGTACTTCCACCATGCATAATCATATCATTTGTAAATGTGAATACTTTTCCTGTTAAGGTGTGAAGGGATTTTTGTTCTAATTTGAGGAACCGGTGTGAACCTGTAGTTATTGAAATCTGTACTCAAGAATACTAAATAAAGTTTTCAGATGTAACTTAGACTTATACTCATCACAGATCATTCTCCAACTTGGTAGAGTGACGCTTCTACCTGTACGTAAACTTGACGCTAATTGTGGACATAATTTTCTAATGATGTCATTTTTGTTTCCATTTCTAGGATTGCAGAAGGAGGAGGGTGGGTGTATACTCTCAGTGCATTAGTGTGATTCTCCTGATTGCATTCCGTCTTCATTTCATGGGCAATGTTCCTCCGCATTTTGCGCCCTCTGACAACCCGGCTGCCAGTGACGATAGTCTCCTAACAAGACTCTTGACGTTCCTGTACCTCCCTGTGTTGAACGTTTGGCTGCTGCTCTGTCCACACCGTCTAAGTTTTGATTGGTCGATGGAAGCAGTTCTGCTAATCGAGTCGCTGGCCGATATCAGGAATCTGGTGACCCTTGCATTTTATGGCAGCTTGGCTGCCTTCGCCTGGTACTGCTTTCAGGAAATTGAAGATTTGTTTCACAGGGACAGAACTCAGGCAGCTCAGGGTGATGCGAAGAAGTCCAACGGCTTTCATAGCATTGGCAACGGGAAAGCGAACGGACACAGCAATGGCCACACCTCATTCTGGACAGGGCAAACCAAAAACGGCTTCACCAAAAATGGCTATGCACACATTCCAAATACAAACTGCAGCAACGGCAACGGTATCCGACATGATGCAACCACATCCCTCCGTAAGAGGCCGTGCAACCAGCGGAAAAGCCACCTTGCACCGCCGAGTAAAACCTCCGCATTCCCAACCCCACCAGACACTCAAGAGAGGACTAGAATCTTAAACGTCATCATCGTGAGCATGATGCTGATGATCCTGCCTTTCCTACCAGCCACCAACCTCTTCTTCTACGTTGGGTTTGTGATAGCTGAACGCATCCTGTACATCTCTAGCATGGGGTTCTGCCTCCTGGCTGCTGAGGCTATCCACCAACTATGGCGACATAGCCCGGAGAAACGGAAGGCCGTTGTGGTGCTGGCAGCAGCCTCTCTTCTGATGCTCTTCAGCGCCAGGACGTGGCTCAGAAACTTTGACTGGTACTCGGAGGAAGCCTTGTATCGATCGGGGATCGATGTCAATCCACCAAAAGGTAATTCAACTTTCTCTGTTAATAGTCGGTCAGTGGAATGTTATGTCTTGTGTCCTGACTCGTGTGTCCTGAGATGAACGTTTTTTGCCATGTCTGGGTGAATGTTACATAATATTCTTTAAATGCAAAAGAGTGAAAATTACTACTCGTTTAGAATCGAGTTGTCCCTCATATGGCTCTTGAAAAAGAGTGGTGGTTATTTCACTCTTTTGGAGTGGTTTTCACTCTGGGCCAGAGTGAAAAATCACTCAAAACGATGCAAACTTTACTCTTAAAGAGATGAACAACAGCTCGAGAAAGAGTTGTTCCTCAAGAGTAATTGTTCCTCCATTTAGGGAGTAGTCAGAGTATATGAAGTAAATTAACACAGTTACATGCATTGTAATGAATGTAAAACAGTTACATGCAGTGTCAGTGACAAGGTGCAGACATGTATACATTGTTGGTAATATCTGTTGACATAATAGATTTCTGATTATCAGACTAATTATCAGATTGAGCCTAGATGTTTACATGTGTGTGCACACTGCACATTGTCTCCATTGATATCATTATACACCATTGACCAACCCACTTTTCAAAGACCAACAGTACATGAAATGTAGTAACTTGGGATCCATTTGCAGGAATGTGTATTCTTTTTTACTGAGTGACTGGCCAGTGTGCATTCAAACATTTAGCTAATAGTTTCACATAAAGGCTTCTCCTAAAAGCAAACTAGGAAAGAAAATATTAGTCATACATTTATATATATGTACAATGACTTAATGTTCTTATGCAATGTACATGCTTTGTGCATCTATTATACGTGTAAGCATGCTATTTTTCATGACTGAATCCATTTCTTTCACCTCTTTCAAATGGAAGAGCTACACATGTGAGGCATTTGAATACAACGATCACAAGTACATTGTTAGAGTTGGGTTTTCCGGTGGCTGCTTTCTTTGCGCTATACTGTTATTGCACAACTGTTCTTGAATACAGTGAACATTGATTGACCCTGCAGTCTTTGGGGTTCGGAAAGATTATCCAGAAATTAGGATTTAGAGCTACAACACACCCTCCCCCAAATGTTTCTGTTTCAGAATTCGGGAGACATTTTTAGCCATCAAGGCAGTCAGGCTGGGGCAATTGATTGTGTATATGTGCTCTTATGGCTTGAAATAATAATACTGATCATGAATGCTCCCATATAGTGGATTCGATAGGATTTTAAACGATTGAGGCAATGACCAAATTGATTTTGAAGGAACTGAGGTTGCACTCATGCCATTAGTTGTACATGCTATAGCCATATAGATGATACATTAAGTATTGAAACCGTCAGTTATCCATCTTAGACATATAGGCAAAACACTGATGAAATAATACCAGGGGCCTTTCTCAAAGCTCGGCTCATCAGGCTCAGGCTCCGGCTCCGGTTCATTTCGTGAATCCATTCTTAAATAACAGGTATCAAAATAGAGGCTTTTGGCTGCGGTTCGAAAGTAGATTCTATGGTTTGAAAAGAAAACAAGAGCTTCAGCTTCAATGAAAAACCACACCCTATATTTTCAGCATATGGATGACAGAGACGAAGCCAGAGCCTGAGACGGAGTCAAGCTTTGAGGCCCTAGGCTAGGTATACATGTATGGATCCACAAACTTGATGTGCCAGTGTTGTGAGCTTATTATAGACATCTTGCATCAAGAGTGTCAAACTTGAATGATGGCATCTGCGCTTTATAGTCAGTAGGCCTAATTGAATTACATGGGACATCATTTAGGTTATGATACAGCACATACTTCCGTCCCCTAACCTATATCACCCTATTACTGCCACTTTGGATTTTCCAGCCAAACCTCCCTCAGCCCTCTGTCACCACCAGACCCTGAAACTGGATCCAGTCATATCAACTTTGACACTCATTTTCATCTCATCCTTCATGCCTCTCCATGAATTATGGTATTTGTTGTCATCTTCGTGTAACTCAGTCAGAGTACATTTCTTTGGCCCATTCCTTGAGGACTCCTATATTGTTGTAAATGGATTCTTGGGGGCACTGGTGGGTTGAAGTAGGGATTAAAGGTCAGCCTTCATGGCCAATTGGCCATCGTAAATGCTGAAATGGGAGTTCATATACATGTACACTTGAGTGTAAGGCACACAGACCTCTTTAGATTATGCATTTACTAGTCATCACCATTCACATTATGGCCATATAATATTTGTTTTGTGGGTTATTTGTTATCATCAAAATCTCTGTTGCCTGAAAAAGAATGTGTTATCATTAAGGCGCTTAGAGCAGACAATCATCCGAAGTAAATATTTATGTTCGTCATATAGCCTTTGAGAAAGATCCTGCTAGGATCAAAACGCGTCAGGCCCTCCTATACAGGTCATTTTGGCTGATGAGCAGTTTGGAGCAGTTTATTACTTGTATTGATGTAAATGTTTAAATGCAAATATTTTCATCCAGTGTATCCATTAAGGCATTAACCCTCAGTATAGTGAGCAGAGCAATTTTTTGCTTCCCAAACAGACAAAACGGAATCTCCCTTGAAAAACAAATTTTCCTGGCCACTGAGGGTACTCGTAAACCACCTGGTTTATCCTATTTCTGCTCAAACTATTAATACAGTCTAATAACTGTAGGCCAATCCGGTTTCTCAGCTACTCTTGACTCAAATTTTCACGTAAAATTTCAATATTTACTGTGATAGCATTTTCTCCTAAATTTGGAGTGAGACTTTCCCTGTCCCAAGCATTGCAGACTTTGCATGACTAGTTCTCTCATATTGCCCCATGGAAAAAGAAAATTATTATAGGCTTGCTCGGGAAGAATTCGAGCCCTGGACCTCCTGCTTGCTAGTGCAGTGGAATGCCACTATAACGAACACGCTGGGATGCACAGAAATTGTTTGTTATAGTGGTCGTCTGTTATAATGAACAATGTTCAGCAGGCATAGGCCTATACATTGTACATAAAAATTGGGAGCCAAGGATGATGTTTGGTATAGCTAAATGTTCGTTATAGCGGCATTCGTTACGGAGGCGTTCCGCTGTACAGATGTTCTACCCATGAATTTGACTTTTGCATGGTACATATTATGGTACCAATGGAATACATAGATGTTACATTGTGTTTTAATGAGGTTCTTAGAGCACCGGTAGTCTCATTTTGAATGAATATAGATTTGAATGCAGAATTTTAGTAAAATTGATTGAATGTTATGTACTTGATCATTGTCACGTACCAATGCATCTAATCAAGTTGCCCTAAACAGATGTATTTGGTAGGCTAACAAAACGTACCACACTTCAGATATTTTTATATTGTCAAGCTTAATTGAGCTGTCATTTTTCTGTGGTCTTCACATTCAAAGTGTGCCAGTTAGCATGATTGATGGTACCAAAAAAGAACAAAAAAAGAAGGGAAAAAAGGCCGGAAGAAACTTTCAAATTGGTTTTGATCTACCGGCTTCCTTTCTTGTCTTCTCAATTCATTTAGAAATGTGTAAATCAGCAACATCCCCCAGTAATGCCACACTGATAAGCTGGTTGACAATGGAACTAAATGTGTTTGTGGTATTAGGCAAAGAAAAACCTATTTGATTTATGGAAGCTATACCAGGTACATTTATGGTGCATTGTATTTATAGTCACATTTTCTTTGCTCATTCTGAATCATTGATTTGATCCTGTGGAACAAATAGGCATGGCCCCAGGTTTGTTATCAGTTACAAAGTTGATAAAGTCCCAGGATTGTCAACAAATGAGGTCATTACAAGGTTGATAATGATATAGTCTGATAAATATTGTGTACATACACATCATCAATATTGATGTTGGGGCCTGTTTGTTTCAGGAACGTGATCAGTGATCCTGCGCTCAAAGGATGCTCTGGATTATATCTTAGTGTATCCTGCTTATGACGTGGATTAACATGATCAAATATAGAAAGATTTAAGGCTTTGCATGGTGACAATTGGTATGTGGATCGGTTTGCGGAAACACCATGTAACAATCGTTCGTATTTTCACACTTCTATATCGTTCGCACTTCTATATCATTTGCACTTCTCGCAATTAGGTCTCCCTTATCAAATATGGCGTTGAAGATCCGCGGCGAAATAAACAGACCCTTGATATACATTATACAATACATGTATTTATTTCACTTTATTTCACCAAATGGGCATATTAACAAAAACTTCACACTATTCTGAAATGAATGTTCCAGCTTATTCTATAACAGTCTTCCTGGGCACCTTTGGAACCAAAAATAAATAAATGAAATGATTATTGGTATACATTGTTCTTGATGGCACCTTCTGCCTCAAGAGACAACGCATGAACCAATGTGAGGTGGTTTTCACAGTTTCACGAAAAACAGAACATTTCTAGAAAAGAAACAACTTTTTATTATGATGGGCAGCAGTTTTATTTTCAAACCAAGTGAGGTTTAACACAATTAGCTGCTAAAAACTTCATAGTGAAGTCTTTTATTAATGCCATATAATAATATTAATTGCACATAGAGTACAGTGCACTTAATAATGTGCGTTTCCAGCCACCATGTGAGTGATGAATTCCCCTACGTTCACACAAAACTTTGTGCGTCTTTTTTCTTCTTCTTTTTTTTTGCGGGAGGGGGATTTTGTTTCCCTTGTATGCATGATAATAACCTTGTTATTGTTCTTTAAAAAAGAAATTGAAATTGGTAGGCCAAAATGAAAATGGAAAACTAGAAGTAAAATGGAATGGGCTTTTAGGTTTTTTCATCTGAAGTGGATGTCCTTTTTTTATTGCGTGTAAAACCACAAGCCTTTTCACTTTGCGATTGTATGCCGGATGACAGCATGTCCCTTTCATATATTTTTTTCCCAGTCAGCATTAATCCATCAATTTTATCGTGTATACAACACAAATGACTCAAAGACATTTAATCCCCAGTACAAAATCTAAATTTGATTTAGTAGTCTTCGCTTGGCTAGTTTTCTGCCTCGTGGCTGTTGCAACAACAACCCCCCCCCCCCCCAACTCCACCTTCAACCCCTCTTTACATTCAGGCAACTTTGTGGAGCGCCTTTTTTTTTTTGCATTGACTTCCCCAAAAATGATATAATAGGCCTGTTGATGTTTTCATCAATATTTCATCTGTGGTTCTGAATGAAGACTTGTCACGCATCCCTGGTCCCACACAGTGTCCCTGCAGCTCCTAGCCAATCACAAATTGATCATTTTGCCCTTGGGAAGAGAGGTTTGCCCCACATTTAATTGAACCTTATTACAGGAACGCAGGGTTATTGGCCTTACCAAAAGGTACATGTGAACTGCCTGGGTCAGAACTCAGAAACGGAATGAAAAGGATTGCACTAGTACTTTAACCCAGGACTTTGCTGGTACAGACAATTTTCACAGTGTGATGATCCTTACCACTGTGTTGTCATTCCATAAGAGACTTAAAGGTATGAAAGGGGGACTTTGTAGACTTCACCTGAAAGGAAGACCTTTTTGTATCTTGCGTAATCATTCAGAATGACAAGCCTATTACTCCAAACGTGTAGAACCAAGCTGTATTCTGTTCACAAGTACACATCAATTTGTACCCAGGGTTAGGTTGCTGAATCTAGATCTTCTGGAAAATTCAAATTCTTAACTTTGAAGAAACTGGATTGATTCTTTGATGAAATTCTTTGAAGTGTAGTGAACAAGCACCATATGCTGTGAAATACAGTGAAACGCCACTATAACTGCTATACCGAATATTTGGCTATACAGAACATCATCCTGGACTCCCAATGTTTGTGTACAATGCAATACATACCCAATATGGTTCTTTAAATCACTATAATGTAAGACCACTATAACGGACAATATCTGTGCATCCCGCCATGTTCGTCATAGTGGTGTTCAACTGTAATTGTTATGTGTACATGTACATTCCATTGTGAAAACAATGTATGATTTCTTGAAGAAATATGTTTCCAGAGGCCGAGTAGAAGGTAATGCCCTCGTTTCATAACCAAAAACAAATTAATTGAGTAGTTAGTAACAGCGTTATATGCCTTATTCATGGCGCATCCATTTTGTCACCTTTCTTGTATACCCTTTGGAAAAGATAACACCATTTCTTAAAAGAAAACTGGTACCAGACTATTTTGAATCCAGCGTCGGTTTGATTGCGCTGCTTCGAATGCAGGATGGATGCACTGTGAATAAGGCCTATACTCCTCTCTGGATAGCACAAGTAGCTCCGCCCATGTGAAGGAGGGGATTAGTGATGAAGTTCAGTCACCGTACTTAAAAGCTTAAAAAGTTCATGTGCGTTCATTGACTTATGCCCATGAATGCCGAGTTCAGCAGAACCGGACTTTTCTCTCAATTGTTCGAAACAAAGTTTCTTCCAATATGTATTATGAAGATAGGACCGTTGTGGCAGATAAGTTCATGTACTGCATTCATTTGTGCAGTGTGGCTTGAGCTGACGCCCATTGTGGTGGATGACGTCAACTTAGCAACTGTTGTCAAGCAGCTGCGGTCACATGACATATATCCGCGATCCTATTAGTCACTGATGAGCCATATGGCGTGTTAGCCATGTGCGATGAAACAAGATAATTTGTATGTGACATTTTTGTCAAAAACATAATGTTTCCTAGCGATTGATTTCATATATCACAAATGAACAAAATGGATGTTGGATGTTGGCCGAGCGAGTTTTGAGCCGCAATTTTGTTGATATCTATTAAATACGACTTTATGAGTCATATGCATGAGGTATACACATTCACAGGTTTTTTATTTTTGCCAATGATAGAAATGACACATATAAAGTCTTAACTTAGTTGAGATATTCAGCCAGTTACTCGTCAGTCATACAAATAAAAAATATTGACGTCTTTAAAGTATTTTTTGAAATAACAGATTTTGTGGAGGATGAAAGTTGTTCTATAATAAGGGTCCTTGCTATTAAACTGTTGGTAAAAAGAGTGATGTCTTCAAATGTTTTGAATTTTGTGCTGGTTTTGTGTTTTAAGTAATGGATGAATAAAGAGGTCATATTTAATGTGTAGGGCATTTTGGCTGGTCTGAAATTCTGAATGGTGGCTAGCTTAAACCTTGCTTTTGCATCTATTATGACTAAAACGTCACCAATAAAATGAAGACAGTTACACAAAAATGGATGAGAGGATCAGAACAAATGGCACAGAGTGACCAGGGAAACAGGGACAGCATGCAATATGGCTGGGAAACAATAAAGAGAAGATAGAGGTGGGTAAGTGTGGCCAGGGTAAAGGGACAAATTATAATAGAATGGCAGAGATTTGATGATGCTACATGGATTGAACTTCAGAAATCGTCCCTCAACCTTTCTGCAAAAATCAACCTATCCATTTTCCAAAACAGATCCATGCAGAAGAGAAAATTGAGTTCCAGTGCACCAGTAGCAAGCACTAATTACCAGATGTACTTTCTCAAAGAGTGTCAGATAGTTGCAGGTATATTGCGATGACAAATAATTATCATGCATGCTCTAATAGCGCTGCGCACTTGCACTAAAAATAGCAACGAACCTCAGACAAACATTGCAACGTGGCCATGCAAACGTGTGGTGAGTGGAAGTATTTGTGCGCGTCGCGCGTGGTGTGACGTCATTAGTGCGGAACGCTATTTGACCTGAAAAAGAATAATTGAAAACTTGGTCAACCGGAAATTGTCCAATGCTAATGACCTTTTAAGCATCATACTGCACAAGTGTGATCATATTTTGTCATTTGCAATATGGTGTTCTACACATACACATATTTTTATGGATATCGTAGTGTGATATTTTGCTTATTGGCAGTCTGACCTAGATATGTGGCATTGCTTTAGAGAACAAACCTGTCCTGTATTTTTGCAAAATTTGGAAACAAAAAGTCCGATTGGATTAGTATCTTCAATGATGTCAAATTGATATCTACCAACAATATTGAGTTACATGAGAGCAAATTTCTCCTATTTTTTAAATCAAAATTCATGTTGGTTCCATTCTACACTGTAGTGTAGAATTTCAATGACACTAGTCATATTTTGTTGTTTTATTGTCTTCAAAGTGCATACATTGTTTCAGTGCTAATTTGAACAACTTCAATGTGTGAATATACATATACACTAATGAAGTCATCATAAAATAAAAACAGTTAGATTAAAAAGAAAATGATATTAATTCATATTTTTCACATTGGATGATCATTAACAAATGTGTTACTGTTGGCAGTAACCATAACAATATATCTTCCAGCCCCTGGTGAAGTGGTAACCAACATACCGAGTCGAACAATATCCCCCCCCCCTCCACCACACACACCCACACAATTGTTCTGATCCTCTCATCCATTTATGTGTATCTTTACTTGCATGTTCTTGTCGTCTTGTCATTTAGCCTTTGAGAAAGATCCTGCTAGAATCGAAATGCATCAGGCTCTACTATCTCCAAGCATTTTATAAATGTCAGACCTGTCATTATTTTGGCTGATGAGCAGTTTGAAGCAGTTTATTACTTTTAATATTTGCCATCAACACTGTGGAGTGTGAAGTAAACAATGCTACCAGCCACAGCCACAGTTGATTTGAATTTTACATAATGTTTGGCAAATACATGTAGACCAACCAAACACCCACTTGCTGGTACACATTACATGTACAGTACACATGCATTTGGTGTGACATATGAATGACAATTATGTTATATTGTGTGATATGGTATTTCTTATGTAATTTGATATACATTGTGTGTGACATGATTACATAGTTGATGGATATAAGAAGGTGGTCCATAGGTTTGTGCACATTCACCAACAATATTAAGTAACACTAAAGTGTGCAGTAGGTCACATAATGTTTGATTCATCATTATTTACATATTCCTTACCGGAAAATAACTTAATACCTTCACGTGACAAGACACAATTTGGTGATCCATGCACACTCTCTCCCAGGGCTTATTTTCTGATAAATATCCCTTTTCCGAATGTGTGACAGCTATTATGGTAGACTTTATCAATGGCTTTGTCGCCATTGAAAGTCCCCTATATGAACACACTTGCTGGAGGTAGATGTTGGCATAATTTAGATGTACACGTAAACATTGTAGCCCTCTCTGCCATCAGTACTATGGGTACATACTAAATGTTATAAAGCTGCACTGCACAGATATATCAAGGATGTTTGCATGAACTGAGAAACACCTGAAGGAATGTACAGTTTGCTTTATATGAAATTTTTGGACTTTGATCCCTTTTTTAATCAATCACCATCTAATTATAAACTGAAATAGCTAATCCACAAAATTTTCACTTTTGTTAGTGTTTTCATCAAGTGTCAACGTGCTTTGGTAAAATAAGTACCATTTCTACTCGAAATAATAAAGAAATTACAACAAGGAGTTGTGGTGTTTTCACAAAGTAACACAAAACATGCATCACGATAAAAATAACGATACATTAATAGTGCTGTAGATACATGTATATGCTCATGTTTTTAAGTGGCACTTTTTAAAGGATGCTGATTTTAAATGCAAAGAAATTAATTTAATGCTCACGCACCTTTTGGAAATGCCCTTGTTTGTGGAAAGCCTGCATAAGAATTATAAAAAGAGTCAAATTGAATATGTAATTGACGTCAGAACCAGAGATTTTGACATTTTGGGGGAAATGTACTTTGTTTCCATTGTTCGTTTATTGCTCAGTCTTTGGGCCTGTTTGTTTCAGGCACAAGATCAGTGATCCTGCTGATCCGGATCCCATTTTAGTGCATCCTGCATGGGATGTGGATCTGCAAGATCACTGATCGCATGTACGAAACAAACAGGCCCTTAGAGAAAGATCCTGCTCAGATCCAAACGTCGTGCCCTCTTAAATCCAAGCATTAATTATTGCTCAGTCTATTATCATTAGAGGCTTTTAACAGTAATTTGACTCACTTTATTTCTCACTTTGTCTATAGCATGGGGAAATCTAGCCAACATCCTCAAGGCCCAAGGCAAGATAGCGGAGGCGGAAGAGGCCTACAAAAATGCACTGAGTTACCGTGGCAACATGGCAGACGTCCATTATAATTTGTAAGAAAATCCATTTGTGGCCAATGATATATAATTTTCACTCACATTTAATGAAATTTATTGATGAAAGATAAAAAAAAATATTCACCATAGGTTTCCTCAAGCAATTTTCTCTACCCAGCTATTTTTGGTATAGGATTGGTTTGCGGAAACACTATGTAATAATCGTTCATACTTTCGCACTTCTATATTGTTCGCACTTCTCACAATTAAGGTCTCAACATTTCTGCTCTAGTCCTCATAAGGAGACGGTCTCATTTGTAGCATACCGAATCAGAAATCTTCACAGATTTACCTATAACTTGAGGGTATAAAGTTGGTGATGGTAGAAACATGCCGTTCAATTTTTTCTGCCTAAAATGCTTTATTTATCAAGAACAGAGCAAAACCAATGACCAATAGCAATTTCGATCTACAAAAGATAAAACGGTGACAAGATTTTGAAAATGCCATGGGCATTTTTCACTTTTTTTCTCAAATAGTGGGCACCGTATGGGACTGGGATTTTCAAAAATGACTGTTACTGTATCTTTCTTGATATATTTGCCTATGAATCTGCATTTCTTTGACAAAAAAACAAAGTATGATGTTACCTTTTAATGATGGGTACCTGAACTATCCATATATGCCAGCCAATTCCTTGCTTTTTATTGGTGTTATTATTATTATTTGCAGGGGTATTTTGCTTCAGGAGAGTATGCGTTATGAGGAAGCACTGTCCAGTTACCAGATGGCCATACAATGTCGACCAAGACTTTCAAGTAATCAAGATGAAAGATAACCTTCCTTTTGATATTAGTTTCATTTTTGAGCCGTGTAAATAAATGGGATTGTAATATTTAAGAATGCTGAGCGTATTTTAAATGATCCTTGGTATAAAGCGGCATGTACAGTATGTATTTTCTTGGCTTCTGACTCCCAAACGAACAAAGATAATTTACTATTTGGGACACCACAAACATAGGGCTGGATAGCTCAGTTGGTAAGAGCACTGGTACGGTATTCTGGAGGTCACTGGTTTGAATCCCATTCCAGTCAATTTTTCTTTGCTCAATTATCAGTGACTTAATATTTAAGGTTGATAGAAAGATTTTTACAAAATGAAAAGCTTGCATGATAAAAGTTTGTCAGTTTCTTTTGTTTTATTCCTGAAGTTATAAAAAGGTCCAATTTTAGTTTGAATAAGGTACAAAGAGCACAATTTTTTATTTGTGAACAAATACAGACATTTCAAAAAGTCCACTTACATGTACCCCGTGTAAGTTGTTAAGTGTTGATTTTGAACCCTGCCTAAATAGTGGAGAAAAAGAAGCACAGAATGCAAAGCATTGATGTCTAAATCAAACGGAAACATGGAGTTTATTTTTGCTTGGTTTATTATTGCAGTGGCGCATTTGAATCTTGGTATCGTGCTGAACACCCTGGGCCGACAAGAAGAGGCGGAGACAGTGTACCGTCACGCTGCGACGCTGGACGATGCAGGCCTGAAGGATCCCAAGAATCAGATGACCGGTGTCATATCATCCCTCTTCAATCTGGGCAGACTGCTGCAGGATCAGGCTAGATATGAGGCAGGCAGATTTCAATATTATTCAATCATCACAGAGTTAAAGAGGGACACTCTTAATTCTTAATCAGAATTTCTTGTGCCCAACCCCTTTCTAATTACACCTATTAGACTAAAATAGCAAGCCTGGAAATAAACGGAGGCATGCATGTCCTTCGTTGCCCTGGTTCTTGGCCTTGGTGCCCCTTCAAATATTTCCATAGACATTTTGATTTTCCAATAGAAGTGCCCCTTGCAATGGGAAATTCTCCTTGCCCTTACCAAACCTTATTTACAGCCCTGAAATACTATGGCTTTGGCCCATGAGAAACACTTATTGAGACCGGTATTGGCTTCCATTTCCATTATGTCCATCTAGAAAGAGAGGTAACATTTGTAACCATTTACAAGATTGGAGGTAGGAGAGCCTGACGTTTTGATCCTAGCAGGATCATTATCAAAGGCTAAAAAGATCCTGCTAGGATCGAAATGTCGGGCCTTCCTTACTCCAAGCATCTGATAAGTAGTGGAACACCGCTATACCAAACATCTGGCTATACCAAACATTATCCTTGGCTCCCAATTTGTGTGTACAATGCATACCCTATATGGTTTTTTGAATCACTACACTGTATAACGAATGACTACTGAAAAAATACCAAGACAATATTATTTGCATCCCGCCATGTTCACTATAGCAGTAGAACTGCAGAGACAACATATATACTCTTTTCGGAAGATGTGTGGTCCTGAGAAGGACCTGTCAGAGGAAATATCTCGAAGTTTCAGCCAGTGTGCTCTGGGTGCCCCCAGGAGCGTAATAGTGGTGTTCCACTTATTAGACTAAAATGGTGCGGCTTTGGCCCATGACAAACATATTGAGACCGTTATTGGCATCTGTTTCCATCATGTCCATCTAGAAAATGGAGGTAGAATTTGTAACCATTTACAACATTTACAGAAATATTCAAGAACCTGTACAGTGCAGCTGTATCTGGCATTATCATAGGCATTTAATGCTGTTAGTGAACAGATGGTGAAATTAATGTTCTGGTATATAGGGCAGCCACATTTATGTTTGGGTCACAATGGCAGATCTGACCCAGTTTTTATCAACTTAAGTTGATTGAAATGCATGGGAGCTCCAGGTATATGCATAATGTCTCATCCGAAGGACATGACCCTATAGGTGATACATGCATATGACACCCAATGATGTATCTGGCTAGAGGTTACATTTATACCAATCACCCTTAAATGACTATCGACAACACATGGGTACAACACCAAGGACTAATATCATGGAATCCGTTACGGCCTATTTTTGTGCTTACAGGCACTGCTGCACATGAAATCTATATCATGGAATCCGTAATCAAGACCTTCGGCTCTTAATCAGTTAGCGAAGAATTTCTTGGCTAACCTTGATTGTTTTTCTGCTAATGCGCTGTCATATTTATAATGCATTCTGCAGAAAGTCCTTGCTTAGCATAGCGAGAAAGAAAACTCTCCCGTGAAATACGCTAACCATAAGCAGAAAAAGTGTGCTATCGTGAGCGAAGAATTTTTGCTTACGGCAAAAGGTTTTTTTGAAATTGGGCCCATATGAATGTTCTTATAACCAAGTATTTTTAAATGGCCAGTGCCGCTTACCTCTGCGAAACATACAATTGAAAACTCACGACCTTGGATATCATGAAATATGTCCCATCAGTTGACTTACTCCCATAGAATTTTGCAAAATCGATGAAATACATTCTGACCGATGACCGGTCTGTCATTAATTGTAGTATACATGTGTTAACAGTCACATTCTTTGCTGTTTTATGACAGGAAGCCTTGAAGGTCTTCATGGAAGCCATCGGAAGAAGGCCAGACTTCTACTCCCCACAGAGCCTGTACAACATGCTAGGTAGGCAGCACAACATCAAGCCCTGTCATCCGGGAGGGTTTCTGGGATGAATTCAACTCTAAAAACTCACTGCGCCTATAGACCTTTCTTTTATTAATACAAACACTGGCCCGTGGTTGGCATGGGTGGACAAAGGTTGTAAGTCATTTCGTCTTCTTGACAGACGGCGTGACCAACTTCAACGTTTTTGTAAACTTTTCGTACCTGTACAAAATACATACCAGCATTGCTTGTGTTGTTTCCATTACATTCAGCAATATCTTTTAATGTTTATGAAACGTTGTGTACAAATTGGGTAAAATATGTGGTTATTTTTTATGCCTGGCTTTGATGGCTCGCCATAGTTTCCGCCATGCTGGTTGGCAAAAACTCGGTCTGTGACGTTGCAAAATAAAGGTCTATAAGTGTCCAGATGCTTGTACTGGGAAGATTTGTGCTTTCAAATTTTGAGGTCAGAAGGTCTAGTGATTGTACTAGCCAACCTTCAACATTGTAGTGCTGAATCCCAGAACAGCTCTTAAAGCAAACACAACTGCTTGTTTTCCCGCAGTCTCCTGACGATGACCATTCAGACCCTGCACAAACTTTAGCTTCTGCGCGAGGGCCAATGTAGCTCCTTTGAGAGTCCCTTCATAAACCAGTCTGTTAGAGGAGGCTTTGTAAAGAGCTCTCTAGCTCCTAAGAGAGTCGTACTGCATTCTAGATTGATTGAGAAGACCTTTGGTTCCATGTGAGAACTGCTGTATACCCTTTGAGACTTTTGAGTGGTCATAAACCGATCCAATACTAATTCCCACCATGCACGGCCTGAAATCTATACACAAGAACAATCCAGGTCTTTTGGTAATTCATAAAAACCAGTTTCCAATGTGTTCTTCATATTCCCTTGATGGGGCAGTTATATTTAGTTCACTGTGCTTTTGTTATCAAGGGTAATGTATTGGCTTTATGGAGTTTTGTATCCTGCAGATTTTGTGCGCCAATGACTCAATTTCATGGTGGATTTTGTCTTGATTAGGGGAGACGTACTATAAGCTCGGCAGAGCAGAGGATGCTGAGAGATGGTTCAAGAAATCGTTGGAGGCCAAACCTGACCACGTCCCGGCGCATCTCACATATGCCCACATGCTAAGCAGAAGTGTAAGTACCAGGAGGAATCTACACAATTCTGAGCAGGATATCACAATCCTCAGCAAATTCATAATGGTTGCTAAAAAATCTTATTAAAAGCCAGCTGTGATAAAACAATTTAAAGGTAAAATACATGATTGGTAAAGGTCACAAAAACCAGCACTCGCACTTTGTCTGATCCTGCATGAAATGATAACTAAACTTGTGAAAATTTGAGCTCAATCGGACATCTGAGTTGTGAGAAAATAGCGAAAACCCAACTCCATTTTTGCAGGCGCGGTTCTAGAGCCAAAATTTTTGGGGGGCTAGAAGAGCCATTATTTTTTGGGGGGCTAACACTCGCTTCTGCTATGTCCTTTTAGGGGTCGAAAAACGTGCACATTATAGCCCACACAACGCGTTTTTATGTAATTGGCGCTTAATAACTGAAAAAATCCAGTATTTTCAAGAATGTTTTTTTTCACTGGCATTTTTGGGGGGGGGGGGGGGGGGCTAGACCAAATTTTTGGGGGGATACAGCCCCAACTAGCCCACCCCCCCCCCCCCCCCCCCCGTAGAACCGCGCCTGCATTTTTGTTATAAAACATAAAGAATGGTTTTGATTTTACACAAGATCAAAGCTGTTTTCGGTCTTTGTTTTACTAATTTCTGGATAAATACACCATTTCAGGCAGAAATATTAATGGTATGTTTCTAGCTGCACCATCTTCATACCCTGAAAGTAAAAAGTAAGTCTGTGAACATTTCTGCTTGGTTATATTTCTAATCCTTTAAAAAGCTGTTCATTTCTTTCAAATTGTGATGGTGAAAATTAATATTAGAACTGTATGCCAATGACATGAAAACTCTTCAAAAACAGTTATTCTATTTGTCTTCGTCCTTTGTTTTCTTTATCCAGAAACGGGCAGCAGATGGAGAACTCCTTTTGAAAAAGGCGGTGGACCTAGACCCAGCCAACCACAACATTTATCAGCACTATGGTAAGCATTGGCTACCTGTAAGGAGATTTATAAATCTGCGAGTGACATGCTATGGAAATTGACATCAGGAATCATGGCATCTTTTCACTTCCACACAGTGTTTGAAGTCCTCGTAACGATTCTCTCTGTCCATAATGAAAAGTTCCAACATACTTTGTATTATCTTATCAGGTCAGTTTCTTCACGACCTGGATCGTAATGACGAAGCACTGGCCATGTTCAGCAAAGCTTATGACCTCAAACCTGATGACCATGAAGTGACCTTTAACCTTGCCAATGCCCTGCGACAGGTCGGAAATAACCAAAAAGCCGAGGGATTCTACAAGAAAGCTGCCAAACTCAAACCTCTGGTTGGTCATTTGGATGTTTTTCCCCTTTTGCGTAATTCTTAATTTTAACATAATTTATCAACTGCTGCAAACTGCTCATCAACCAAAATAATGACCTGAAATCATAGGTGTCGATTTCTTTTCATGATTGGGGGGATGATTGGTGATTTGGTGTCCTATGTGAGGGAGCGAAGCGACCGAGCGGTGGGAGGCTGTGGGAGGTGGGATACCCCCCTCCCAAACCAGGGACTTTTTAATAAAAACAGAGTTGAAAAGTCGAGTTTTAGAGCATTTAAAAATGACATTCAGAAGAATTAAACAGTATAAATTCACTTCGAAGACTCAAAAACCAACAAAGATCATGTCATATTTCTATACAATAAATTTGAATGACATTCAACCTCGAAATATTGGCTGGATGATAATACACACCATCCCCCACCTCAAATATTGGGGGGATATATCCCCCCATCCCCCCACCGGGATGACACCCATGCCTGAAATACATCATTCTGCTTGATGTTTCAATCATAATAGTCACTATTTTTAAAGCTAAAATATCCTGCCGGGATTGAAATGTCCACGTATCCTTGTTTTATTTCTGATTTTGTTTAATCTGGTTTCTGTTTGAACTGATCTGTCAAGAGAAAAGAAAAAAAGAGTCACAGCTGGCACAAGTCATGCCTGGAATTTCACCAAAGTCCTTGGCCTTGTTGCCCCCCTTAAATGTTGACAGATTGATGTTCTAGCAGAAGTGCCCCCTTACCAAGGAAAAGTGGTCGTGCGACTTTCTAGAACATTTCCCTGGCTCCATGAGTTGCAAAAAACTTTACATGAGGACAAGAATTGACTCATTTTTTTATTCACTCACACATTCTTTTTATTCTTTAAGTTATTAAGTCATTGAAAAGTGAACAAAGAAAATTGACTGGAGCAGGATTCAAACCAGTGACCTCTGAAATACCATACCAGCACTCTTACCAACTGGGCTATCCAGCCCTATGTTGGCAGTCAGAAGCCATGACACCACTCACATTCCACTATATCCCAAGAATAATCTAAGATACATGCAGTTTTAGCAATGCTGCAAACTGAGAAACAGTACATTGGGAATCAGAGGATGAGAATTTGTAATCAATATAATCATCAAATAACAATAAAGGAAACTGACTGGATTATTTTTTAAGTCAGTTTTTTTATTCATTTGTTTGTTTCCTTTTTTGGTCTGCTAAGAGTTGGCTTATATTGCTTCTAAGTACACACTTAATTAGACTTAATTTAAGTCCTGAAACACTTGAGTTTTGGTCTGGGAAGATGAAGGGATGTTTAGCTGTGTATGATTGAACCTTGACCTCTCTGTCCATCAATAATGGAAGTTTCCAATCTTCCCCCCTCCCATGTCCTCTTATCCACAGACTGCCACCAGCCACATGAATCTCGGTGCTATATACCATCTCAACGGCAAGTTGAAGGAAGCAGAGCTTAGCTACATGGAGGCGCTGCGTCTCAAACCAGATGAGCCCACGACGATGCAGAACCTGCGGAAGCTGCGCTCCTTGATGGCCAGGAAAGGAGCCAAGAAACAGCATGAAGGGGGTACAGGAAGGGTAGGGAGTGTCCCAAGGACAGAGGAGTGAAGGCTTCTGTGAGGTTAGTTGGAGTTACCTCTGGTACTCTGACGTCTCTAGACCACCAGGACCAGGGTTTGATCTGTGGGAGATTCTTCTGGGCCCGCATTGGACTCTACAGCCACAGACGGACCCATGCAATGCAGACAACCTCCAGTGATGTCATGGTCGTCATCCCTGAAGATGGACGAACATGATGATGATGACACTGACTTCACTGATTGCATGTACGTGCCATGCAGTTCATCTCCCCAGACTAAAGACACTGTTGCCATGTCACATGATTTGGGGCAAGCTGTAGATCTTATTCATTGTGCATCCATCTTGTCACCTTCCTTGTATACCCGTTGGGAAAGATAACACCAATTCTAAAAAGAAAACGGGTACCAGGCTACTTGGAATTCAAGCCTTGGTTTGATTGCACTGCTTCGAATGTAGGATGGATGTACCATGAATAAGGTCTATTGCGTACTGTCATTTGCCTAATGCATTGTTCACAATGGATGAGAATGGAATAAGATTACCACAGCATTCCAAAACTGGAGGTTACTGTGCTTGAAGCTTGCCCTGAATAATGTAATACAGCAACAATGTATTGATTCAGAAGGAATTCAAATCTTAGATTCAGTGTATTCTTGACATTGCCTAAATGGACCTCACAGAGGACATATTGATGATACAGGTACAGCTGGTGTGTCAGTGTGTTGGTAATGTTTACTTCCAACATATTCCATTCTGTTTTTAAAATAGAATACCTCCAAGACACACATCCCTTCTGCTGAAGACACCCCATTATGGACAAAATGCTGCGTGTCTTCTTGCAGACATAAACTGTATAAACAAGAAAAAGAACTTTAACCAACCTTAAGTTTTAAATTTAGATTAAAAAGAAAGAAACAGCTCTCGGATTGGTCAAATAAAGTTAGGTGCCATGAAATGTTGTTAAGAAGTCACCCAATTCAAAAAGGGAGATGTTGAACAAGCAAAAAGAAGCTTGGTATTGAGAAACCTTTTCTTGCACAATTCATGATGCCTGGCCATAGATATTTTATTACCACTACAGCAAAAAAGGCCAAACTGTGTTCAAGTTCTGTACTAACTATCCCACCATTTCTTCTTTCCTGTCTAATGTGCCATTTGTAAATATTTTATATGATTTATAAGAACAGATGTATTTATTGACCGAAGTCTTTAAAGGCTTTGGTAGCAG
The DNA here is from genome assembly GCA_963971285.1 of Astropecten irregularis. Lineage (NCBI taxonomy): Eukaryota > Metazoa > Echinodermata > Asteroidea > Paxillosida > Astropectinidae > Astropecten > Astropecten irregularis. The sequence continues at coordinate 13,831,758 of OZ020252.1, read as the reverse complement.
ACCAAGTCTAGATTTTATATAGCAGTAAACTCATACGATGGACTCAAATTTTACTCATTTACAGCCAGAAGAATATAGAATAGAAGGGCTGCTCTTTGGCTACAAAAGTTAAATTTTTTGAATTGTTAATACACCAAATGAATAACCTAGGAATTTAAATTTGTTTTAATTCTGAGAAAAGGTTGGATTCCAACAGCCTTTTCTGCAGTTTTTGACTTAAAGTCACCACTCAAAAATTATTTTAAGAAAAGAAGGGATAGAAATTAAATTAAATGTCCCTTATTGGTAAGGATTTCGCAACTCAAAAGAAACCGCAAAACATGACCAAATTGGAATTTATTGGAGGTTGTTCAGAATGAACCAATTCTGAATATTTTGAAAGTTGCGAGTTCCAACAAAAGTACTTCTGTCTCAACAGTTTGTTCTTATAGGCCTAATGAACATCAGTACTTAAAAAAAAAAAAATAAGAGTCATTATCCTCGTCAATTTTTGGAATAAACAGCCTATCGACCCTTAATATGTGACAAAGTCTACCCAGTGTAAAGTAAACTGCAGTCAAATGTGAGAAAACAAACATTTGAATCGTAATGACACTGACCCAAATCATATCATCGAATGTAATTTATGTTCAGATGGCAATATGCATGAAATTTTAAATTTTCAAAGTATTGAATCTGTTTTTGTTTTAAGTGTAGACATGTAATGTTAAATTCTGTCCTCTTAAAGAGATTGAAGTCAGCTATTTAATTTGCTTAAAAAAATTGTTTAAAAAATGGGACCTAGAATATTGATAGGAAAAAAATTCCTGTTTCAATTTTGCATGAACAAAGTTTACTTTTGATACAAGAAGACAGATAAAGAAACTTGATTCGTAATTTGTATTGAATACATTGATTAATGTGATAAAATTACCAAATGAAATTAATAATTTTATTTTTGTTATATTTATAAGGGGAACATTCAAATTGTGTCTGCAATTACTACATTCAAAATCATTCTACGTTTGTGTATTTATCTTTTTCTTTATAATCATGTCATAGAGATATACATGTACACATGTTTTGTTTTTTCAAGCAGCAAGGTAAATTCTATGCTGTGTATAAAGAAGAATATCCCAGGCTTTGTTGAATATATTTTTTTGTGATATTACTGCTCATAAGTTCATGCTATGGCATATTCCATTGCTTCATAAAGAAAAATAATATATGGATAATATCTATGAACTTGTTGTACCTACAATGATTTTAATATACATTTGGATAGATATGTTGATAGTTTTCATCACACAACTTGCATGCCTGATTTTTTTGCAGAAAAATGTGAATTTCAGTCTCGTCCATGAAAAAAAAAATTCAGTTTTTTGTTGTGGGCGACAGAGCGATTGGGAATGGAGGTGCATAGAGAGCGGACACACGCGTTGTGCTGTATCAAGTCATTGAACCGGGTATTCTCAATGTTGTTGTCTACAAGTCATGCTTGGTCGGGCATGAGTGAATAGCACTGTGTATGCAGCCAAAAACCCAATGAATGGATCTAATAGTTCACTGAACACTGAAAAAAAATTCCCTGTCACCGTGAGTACTTTTGGATTATCCATGGGGATCTAGTGATGAAAATGTTCACTCTTCCATTGGAAATGAGGGGATTTTTTATTAGACTTACAGGTAATACCCATTATCATAAAAACGTCCCCTGTGCACTGTGTACAGCTTAGCGTCATACCGAAAGTGAGTTTAATGACTTGTACTGAAGCTAAAAGGATATGGGTTTAATGAAATGGTGTATTTTCAAGGTAATGCCACACTAATTCAATCAATCAAAGATGGATTTTGCATGCTCTTACCAAATAATATCTTGAAATATGTTTAAAGCTTAGCTCTTCAAATGTGTCCTCGGCTGCTTATAAACTAATTGAGAATTTCTTAAATATTAAAAAAATGTATTGTAGCCATTGGTCAAATTTCAGCGTTCTTAATAATTTGTAAGCCATGTTTTTTGTGTGGTTGACTTGACCATAGAATTACACGTTTTTGAAAGCAGAAAACTACAAACCTTGATAACCTTATTTTTAGGCATTGCAAGAACACAGGAATGAAGGGACATTTGGGATAAAGTTCAGTTTTCCTCAAGTCTTATTTTCTACAAACAATTTGAACTAGTTTAGGTTTTGTATACTGGTCAGTAGTACTAAATAATAATATCCATCATGCCCATTGAATCGCTTGGACTTTAAATTATAATGTGATAGTAGTCATAGTATAATGGTACAGTACTGACAACTTTAAAAACAAATAATTTGCAGATTTTTGCAAGAATTGAAATAGGTAGAGCATTTTTTTGTAATCATATTTTTCAGAGAGTTTGACTTGTTAATCCCTGATCACATGTGCGAAAAAAAAACAGGCCCGAAGTGAAATCACATATTTAACACGGCACAGTTCTTCAAATTGAGAAAGTAACACCAGTAATTATAATTTAAAGATTATTCAAGTTCATACATTCTACTATGAAAGCTGCAATGAGACATGAGAAATAATTACACTCAAAATGAGTGATGATTTATATTTTGGTTAAATTTAAAACAGTGCTCCGTGGTATTTGATTGTCTGTCTATTTTTAGCTGTGTCCATAGGGCCAAACTTCAGTTTCATTCAACAGTTTACTGAGAAAGAGCTTCATTGAATATCAGACAATATGAAAATATGAACAAGTCCTTTGTTACAAGACAATTAATCTTTTTTACAGAAAGAGGTGAATTTCATAAGTTTCTTTCTGAATAGTTTCAATTTAATTGTCATACTGCATCTTGCTTGGGAAACATTTCAGTTACCTAAAACTATGTTTGTTTCTTAGTCAATACTAGATTCTGCAGTACTAGTATCTTTAATGTAAAAAAAAAACATAATTGGGAAAATTATGAAGAAGAATTAATTTTTGAATCAAGCTTGTACATTTCAATTTGTTCCCACCACTGATCATTATTTTCTTATCAATGTAAATTTGAAAAAATGTGCAATCATTGTTTTTTTAATAAGAATCTAAACTGATTGTGTAAGTTTAAAACAAATGAAATTAACGAACATTAAGATGTTATTCTCAAGCAGGAGAGATAAAAATCATGAATAAAGAAATATAATTTGTGTCTTTTGCAATACATTGCTTTTGTTTTGATTTTCTATGAAGATTTTGATGTGGAAAAGTTTCTTTTCTGACATTCTTCATGCTATTTTTCCTCTTTTTGGTGACTTGACCCCTGTCTGAGTTTAGACTTTCACTTTTAAGCTGTTTGAATTAAACAAGGGCCTAAAGTGCGCCATGAGTGTCTTGGACAGATGTGCGTGCGGAATAAATTCTGAATTATTATTATTATAAGTCGCTCTACTGTTCAATTGTGGAGGGGTACTTTTTTAGTCTGGCACCAGTCAATTTGGCAGTTTTAGGATTATATTTCTTTGGATGGACTTTTCTCAAAAGGTCCTCGGTTAACCTATATAAAATAGATATGAAAATGAAAATTTAAGATTTTAGCTTTATTTTGCTGTATGGCTTGATTGTTTCACAAACTTATGAGTATTTTTAATAATTTATTTGAACTTTGCCATTTTGCATGGTTGCCTATGGGAAATTATTTACTGGTCTGCACCCCATGGTGAAGAATGGCCAAATGAGGGCGCTATTCAAAACAAGTGAGAAGAAAATGGCAGCTCCCACCCGAGTTGGAGATTTTCGGTAAACAAGACGAATACATGAATTGGAAACCCGAAATCATGTCAGAAGGAACGTCCATAGATTTCACGGTTCTTTTGCCGGACGAGCTTTTGCTGACTGCTTTTTCTTATGTAGACTTCAAGGACTTGTGCAGGTTTGTAACTTCTTGTTTGAAACTGCTAGTTCAAGCTTAGCCCCACTAGGCCTACTACTGTACTAGTGTGGCACTAATTTTCGCTCAAGCCGCTTCATCCTTAGCCACACGTCCAACCGTCCGATATACGTGGGATATGTTCGGCTCTGGTGCGCGGCCCGCGCCATTAAACTCGCCGGTGTAGCACCAGTGAATGACCGAAAAATAGATAAATAGGCCTACAAGATTGAAATCATTCGAATAATATATCATTGGAAAGATGAGATACTAAGGAACATTTGTGTATGTAGAAAGAAAGTGTGTGAAATGTGATGACAAGAGGGTGCGTACCAGAGCCGAACATATCCCACGTATCGGCGGTTGGACGTGTGGCTATTAAGGATGGAGCGGCTTGAGCGAAAATTCGTGCCACACTAGTGGGGCTAGTTCAAGCTTGGACATTATGATTATCATTTAACTGTTAGTGTTAGTGTTAAACCATGGAGAAATGGTTTCTCCATTTTGTCCATGGTTAAACTAAAATAGACCCTTACGTTATACGTTAGACCCGTAAACAGGGCCCAGATACATCGCTACTAGTCTCAGATCCTGATCTGAGAGTGCGATGTATCTGGGCCCTGTTTACGGGTCTATCATTAAACTAGCTTGACCTGCATTTCAACAGTGCTAATGCATCTTTGCAAGCAAACGTCCGCTGATTTAGTGAGCTCGAGGGAAAGGTTACGCTGTCCTGAGTAACTTTCCCTTTTGTCATCATAAACTATTGAAATTCTGTGTATGCCTACCGGTAAAACTGGGGTTGCATATCTGCACTCTTTCCATAAATTAATTAAAGCCCAACATCCATGCAAATGTTACTGACTGCCATACCACGATGGGATGGGCACTGTATACTTCTAGATTTAGAAGGCTACTCCGTGAGCCTTCTAGCACTCTTACTTTTCGGGGTGCCGTAACGCTATGGGTTTTGAATTTAACAACAATTGATAGATGAAATTTTAGTGAAACATTGCAGCACCTACCGTGACTCCTAGATCGTGAATTCCCCTGAATTATTTTTTTTCTTGATCCTCATACATCTGTTATGCTTGTGCAGTCTCATTTTTGCAATTGACCCACAACTTTTCGAGAATAAAATCGACTTTAAAATCGAAGTTTACATGACTGAATGCTGGTCCATCTAGTGATCGCGTACTCTAACTTCTTTAGGCAATGTTATACAGACCAACCTCCATAGAATGATAGACTGCAACATTACATGTCGCGAGTCAAAGTCACGCTGTTTCCTTTATTTTCACCTGAGGCACATTCCTAAAATGTGGGTCTTTAGTAGTCCGAGTAACTTGGACCCTTAAAATCACATTTTTTAACATTTGGACATGATCTGGCGATAGTAGGGTCCAAGTACCTTGTTTGCATTTGAGTGGCAAGAGCTCCATTTTGCCTCTACCCTGAGTCAAAATCCTGTGATTTCACCTCAAAAACGATCCTAAAATGTCTCATGCGGCCAGCTATTGACCAAGGGAGAATTGGAGATTCCAATAATGACAAGGTTTACTCACATTTTTTAAAGAAAAGATCATTTTTTCCCTAATTTTTCCGGGTACCAGTGTACAATTTGAAAAAACCAAGATGGCTGACCCAACTGACACTGTGCTCATGAATAGGAGGTCTCTGTGCCCATTTTTAGGGAAAAATTATCTTTTCTTAAAAAAATGTGAGTAAACCTTGTCATTATTGGAATCTCCAATTCTCTCTTGGTCCATAGCTGGCTGCATGAGACATTTTAGGATCGTTTTTGAGGTGAGATCACAGGATTTTGACTCAGTGTAGAGGCAAAATGGAGCTCTTGCCACTCAAATGCAAACAAGGTGCTTGGACCCTACTATCGCCAGATCATGTCCAAATGTTAAAAAAGGCGATTTTTAGGGTCCAAGTTACTCGGACTAGGTCATCAGTAGGTATGTTATGTACAGGTCAGCGGGGTGATATTGAACTTTATATGAAACTGACCATATGCAAAATTGATTGTTCAGGCATTATGGTCATTATATATGGTCATTATGCTTTATATTTATAGCAGTTTATTCACTTTGTTAATACATATTCCTTTCCATGTACTCATGCAGGTTGGGTTGTGTGTGCCGGCGACTGCATCATTTAACCCAAAGCAATATTCTATGGAAGAGATTGTGTACCCTCCATTGGCTAGACAAACAGTAAGTAGGCATGTGTTCATGAAGCCAACGGGTAACATTTGCCATTTAGAACCTGTATGCAACACTTGAATTTTTTTCTTTATTTGAGAAATCAATATACAACTGGGAGTTGGGATGTATTTGGGATCCTGATATTTATGTCCATGCTTTGGAAGGACAAGTAATAAATTGCCAAGATAATGACCTGAAATATATAGAATGCTTGGAATTAGGATCCTAGGATCAAAATGTCAGGCCCTTCTTATTCCAAGCAGTAATATGTCAAAATGGTTGAAAACTAAATTCAAGAAAAATAGGCGGATTGAGAGACAGACGAACTCACGTGGGAATGTATTTATTTATTGAAGTTAAAGGTTTGTTTGCAAGTTTTCAAATACAAGTTGTCAGGGAAAAGTGCAGTAATTTATATTCTTTTTATCACACAGACCTCATCGGGACGAGAGTACTCCCTCAAATGCACCCATCTGGTACGAGACATTTGTGGCATGCTACCGGGAATTGGGCAAATACATCGGATGTTACTCACTCGTTAAAGGATATTGGAACCAAATTGAGGCTGCGTTGAAGAGAAGAGGGGCCACTGGCATCTTGAAATCACTCCATAGTGAGTCAGGTTTGGCTGTTTTGTCAAATTTGTCAAAGTGCTTTCTGGGCTATTCTTTGCTTGTGCCTGTTCGGGTGATAACCAGCTACCTTTGTACCAGACAATCTTCCCCATGCCTACCTTCTCATGTTGCAACATGCCTACCAAGATGCCCACAAAGCTCAACCTCCATCCTAGGTTTCCCACTGTAATAACATGCTATGAGACCTACCTATCTGAATTCTCATGCTTGAAGTCTCTCAACTGCCAATCACCCACCGACACACCACCCACGAGTAATCAAAGTTCTGTGGTCATGGTATTTTTACACTTGTCTCATAGAAATCAACCTTAAATGTATTGAACTCCTCTTTTATAGATGTCTACTTAGCAATCCTATAAACAATATCCCAGTCAGTGTCTCCTTTAACATTTTGTCTATAAACCATTCATTGGCCAGGCATGGTTTCCTTGCAACAAGTGACACACAAGATAATTCCTTTGGGATAGTAATGAAGATGGCTACATCAAAGAGTATATATCCATAAGTGTGTGCAATCTGACTAGGGGTGTTTACGAAATGGATGCTCCGGCTCAGGATCCATTTTGTGAATCCATTCTTAATTAACAGGTAACAAAATAGAGGCTTTTGGCTGCAGCTTGGAAACAATATATTCTCAGGTTTTAAAACAGAACTTCAGCTTCACGAAACCACAACCACTTCGAGAACCACAACCTATATTTTCAGCATATGGATGACAGAGCTGGAGCCTGAGCCTGATTCAACTTTTCGTAAACCCCCTATGAGTGAACGTCTAGATTAGATATTTTCAATCTGGAATCTTGCATTTGTTGTATCATTCCCAGGACCTAAGACCATCAAGGACAACATCCCTTCCTTTACGGACAACCTTGATATTCCCTCTGACCTCATGTGCTCCTATCACATACACAACGGTCAGACAATGCCGTCTGAAGAGGATGATGACACTTATGGCTTGGGAGGTCTGCTCAGCGTCTATGACTACCAGAGTTGTCCGACCCTCCTGACGTACGAGCAGATTTTGATGCAGCATTTCGCAACAAAAGATCATGATGAAGAGAATGCAAACAGCGTAAGTAGGCAACAGGGACTACCCAGTGCCGTCATGAGATATCCTGAGATGTTACTCCAAGGGTATGATGACAAAGTTGGAACTGTCATGGGATGTCATGTGATGTCATAATTGAGTTATAATTACAAAGTTGGAACTGTCATGGGATTTCCTGAGATGTCACATTGGGGTATGATAACAAAGTTGAAACTGCCATGGGATGTCCTGAGATGTCATATTTGGGTATGATGACAAAGTTGGAACTGTCATAGAATGTCCTGAGATGTCATCTTTGGGTATGATAACAAAATTGAACCATCATAGGATGTCCTGTAATGTCATCATTGGGTTATGATGACAAAGTTGGAACTGTCATGGGATGTCCTGAGATGTCATCATTGGGTTATGATGACAAAGTTGGAACTGTCATGGGATGTCCTGAGATGTCATCATTGGGTTATGATGACAAAGTTGGAACTGTCATGGGATGTCCTGAGATGCCATCATTGGGTTATGATAAGGAGGTTGAAAGAATAAAAACCTAACACTAGGATATTGTGAAACTAGTTTTGCAATCATGAAGTCTCTTACCTACATTTTGTCTTGGTCTTTTCATCTTTTTTTCAGGAGGAGCTGAATACTCTAAGCATCCTGGTTTGTCCTTTTAGTGGAACCACCGTACACATCGCCCTCAATTCATTTGGCGAGTTCAAGAGAGGCAATATGTTTTTTTGCCAGCACAGATTTGTGCATAACGTAAGTGCAGGAAGGAGTATTGCATCTAAGAGAAGTACCATGACTATGTCAAGATCTATGTTATGAATTCCAAAAGTTGTAGATCAAGCCCAGCCACAGGATCATGAAGACGCTTTTCTCTAATTGCTTCTGTCCACCCAGAAGACAAATATGAGTGCCTGTGGGGTAGAGTTGGTGAATGTATTCCAATTAATAATAATAATAATAACTATTTTATACAGCGCATATCACAATCAATGTTGTCTCTATGTGCATATGACTATTATCCCTGGTCATTGGGTACATTAACATTCCTGAAACGATCTCAACTCCCTAGGAAGTATACAGCTCCAGTTGATACTGTAAGGTGCACAAAGGCTAATCAAGCACACAAAGTCATCTCTACCCTCACAGGTACACATTAAAACTCCTGGGTGAAGAGGAGCAATATGTGACAAAGCGTCTTGCCTAAGGATGCAAGCACCACTAGCCCATGGCTGGATTCGAACCCATAATCTGTAGATTGACCACAAGATCTTGAGTACAACACGCCAGACCACTAGGCCACAGCACCCTACCCCATTGACCATTGGAGCTGAATTATAGCATTTCACATTGTATAGTGTTTACAATATTTTTTCTTTTAAAGCTATTCGTAGATGTACTAAGATTTTTGTTTTATTTGTGTGACAGACAAATTTCCGCTGGCCTGCGTACAAAGGTTTTTTCCGAGTTGCTGAAAGTTTCACGGATTGGCTTCGGCAACTGGCGGAGAGATTATCCGATCCAGGGAGCATGGTTCAGCCATCCACACTGTACAGGTGATGGAAACTTGCATTGGCATTTTTGTGACATTTCTGTACAATATGGGATAATTTTAAAGGTACTATTGTACTTTGGTACAGTACCGAAACAGAAATGTTCACAGGTTTACCTACAACCTACAGGGTATAAAGATGGTGATGGTAGAAACATACAAATAAATTTTTCTGCTTGATCCAGAAAAGATTAAAACCAATGACCCAAAACAATTTTTATCTTTTAAGGATCAAATATAACGGTGAAAAGATTTTAAAATGATGTGGCGATTTTTCACTGTTTTCTCAAAAAGTGGGCATCGTATGGGACTGACAATTTTACAGATGACTGTTTAATACTATATCTTTCTTGATACTTTTTGCCCATGGATCTGCATTTTTTTTTGACAAAAACCAAAGTATGATATTACCTTTAACAGTGTTGACAGTTTGGGCATTGTGACATTTGTGTATATTTGTGACATTTTGGGGCAAATTTGACAATCGCGACACTTGACATGATTTGTCTTTTTGAACAGGTTACAATATGGGACCTTTGGGATGATTTTGACAGTTGGGACATTGTGACATTTGTGTATATCTGTGCCATTTTGGACAAATACATTGGACAATTGTGACATTTGGTATGATTTGCCCAATTTTGAAAATTTGAGGTATTGGAGTGTTTGGGACTTTGTTTTTACATTTTGGAACAATCCAATTTATTGAGCTGACACAAATCTTGAAGCTTTAGAAGCTACCGATGAGTCGGGCTGGAAAATTGGCTGTCAGTAACAGCTCAAAAATAGTTCAGTTAAAAATGTTTCAAATCTTGACTGTATGGCAAAGGGCCACATCCAAGTAAACTTATCTACTCTCAAAATTCAGGTTTTACCACGAGCCGTCGTGTGTCGCAATCACGCGGGATGTGAAGGTATCCGTGGCAACGGCCTTTGTACCTGAGCTAAGTGAGACATCCGATAGAGCTAAGAGGAAGATGTTTGCGTATCACATCACCATGGAGATGGACAGTGAAGCTCCTGCCAACAGTATGTACAATTTCTAGCTACATGTGGGACTGATGAAATCACAAAGTATCAATTTAATGATCGATGGTTAACACTGTGTTCAGACTAGGTTCGGATTATTGGGGAAAGTCCCGATTATCAGGACTTTCCCCCGGCAAACCCATAGTGTGGACGCTTGCCCGGGACTTGTTCCGTTGCCCCTGCCAAACATGTTAGGTTTGGGGACAATTTTGCGGTCAGAGAGCAACCTTGGGCTCGTTACTGACATCGTGCTGCTGTTTCGATCACAAAAAAAACCACTTCAGCCGTGAATTGTCCCCTGGAAAGCAGGGACATTCAAACACAGTGTGGGCGGTCGGTCGTTAAAAAAAAAGACAAGGTGTCTTCAAATTGCCCCCGATAAATCGGGACCTAGTCTGAACGCCATGAAGGAAAAGTCATTTATGAAGGAATATTCTGTTTTCATAGAGACATACAATAGTCATGCTTTTTTCCTTTTTTTTTTGGCCTTCTTGATTTCTTTCACCCAGGGTCCTGTCAGCTTCGTACCAGGCACTGGGATGTGACTGATGGTAATGGTCAAGTTGAAACTGTGGATGGTGATGGTGTCATAGGTAAGCCTGGCTGACGTGTTGCAGTGTTGAGTGTCATAATATTCCGTTGCCGAGCATAAAACAAGCAGGAGCCACAATCACTCTCAGTCATTTGTTTGCTCGTTGTCAGTAAAAGCTTCAGAAGTGTGCTTTTATTTTCATGAGTTGGTCATAAGTACGGTACTCAGTCATTATGGAAATTTGACTTGTATCATAAAATTGAGTCAAAGGTTTCTAGAATTTTTTCTGACTTTGCTTGGTTTATTTTGTGTCGTAGGTGATTTTCCTGTTATTAAGCCAGGCGCAACATACTCATGGTCTAGCTGTACCTCATTCAGTACAACTACTGGATCTATGGGAGGACACTTTGGCATGGTCAATCTACATTCAGGTAATGGTCTTCACCCTACTAGTACAGTGTTACCGGATTGTGTGTTGTAGGACTGTGTCAAACTCCCAAACCCTCCAGCTGGAGTTTATTGGAGGGAATGACCCTCCTACTCTCAGTAACGGTTCTGTACCAAAATGGTCCCAACCTCTCCATCTTTTGAGTGTATTGAGCCAGCAGGCCCCTCATATTATGATACTTTTGTATTGATTTCAAAAGTCCTTAAGATTTTTGTCCTTGCTATACTTGCAGGGGAACTATTTGATGTGAAATGCCCGGAGTTCCAAATGACTAGTTGGCCCTTCCTGCATTTGTACAATGATGATACTCAGGAGAATGAAGAGGATCTTATATCCTAGGTAAGTTTATCCAGGCTGGGCCCAAGATACACAGTGCAAACAGATGTGGCTCACAGGACCATTGGCCTTACAAACTGGACATTTTCATGCTTTAGATTCAGGAAGTGCACATCAACTTGCGATGGGTGTAAGGGGTTCAATGGGTGCATGCATGCAAGACAAACATTTTACATTAGTTCCTAGCAATTTGATTGTCTGAGAGTTTTGAAATGTTGTCACCAAAAATAACTTAACAAACTAACTTTGGGTAATGATTTGTTTTTCTTGGCTTTGTTTCCAGTGTGCAATATCTTCATCTATGCAAGTGCTTCCCGTTAATTTAGTTTTATGGTAGCAAGACTAACAGGGTTGAGTCAGCAATATGGAGCTCTCCTTGTTGGCTGTGGATATATCAAGTTTGGAAATAATTATATTTTACAATTTTATTTTTGCTGTAATTTTGTTTTCGATGATGGTCTCTTGTGTGATTAATATATTTTGTTTTGTACAAGTTTTTAAAATTTGAAAATTGAATCAAGCACAGTTTGCAAATGAAAAACGCTAAGATGTGCAATTTTGCATTAGGTACATGTATATACATGTAAAAGCAACAAAATGTTTTGATATTAATTATGAAAGAGGTGATTTATATTAATATGTTTTGTAACAATATGGTATTTATCTTTCTTACACTTTTAACAGTATTTATTTAAAAATTTGACTTACCTCATTTCGTGGGCAAAAAATGTCAAGAAAGATACAGTAACAGTCATTTGTGAAATTTCCAGTCCCGCATGGTGCCCACTTTTTGAGAAAAAAAAAGTGAAAAACGCTCACAGTAGTTCCAAGTCTATTCTCAGGAGTTATGATGTACCTGAGATGAAAACTGTGTTTGGTCTTTGGTTTTACCCTTTTCTGGATAAATGCAGCATTTAAGGCTAAAATAGTTTTAATTGTATGTTTGAACCATCACCATCTTCATACCCTGTAAGTTATAGGTAAATCTGTGAAGATTTCTGTTTCGCCGTATGCTACCAAAGTATGATGCTTGTAGTACCTTTAAAGTCTCATTAATTTCTGCTGAACAAAATAATACTAAATGATAAATATACATGTAATTGGTATTCTGGGACATTTAACATAACATTTTAATATCATAAGTATTTATTTTTGTTGATTTTTGTTTGTTGGTATGGTGGGTTTTGTTTTGATAAGCATAATAATTGGAAACTGTTAATTTCCATTATGTGCCTGAAAATTTATGAACTTATGAAATTCTTAAGAGAATTCTGAATTCAGAGGTAGGTTGTGTGCCTGTGTTCAATTGACTTTTCTGAAATTTCTTGATTTATCCTTGATAGGTGTTGCAGAGAATATAAACAATGCAGATTTGACCAACTTAAACTGCAAGGGAAAAAAATCCTTAGCCATTTCGCTATTTGTTAATAAAATAAATGTCTTGAGGATGAGTCAGCGCCCATCTGAGATGACCAAATTTGCAATGTTTTGATTTCCTTGTCCTTTCTGAGACATTTTCAGACCAGACAATTTTGATCAATTTTGGAAAAGTCAATTTTTGGGATGAATTAGGCCTAGTTAATTGTAAAATAAAAGGCATATTTTTGAGAAATAAAGTAACCGGTTTTAAAAGTAAAGTTTTTTGTTTGTGTGAAATGCATTTGTGGTGTTGGTGACCAAAATTGTAATAGTGGATGTCCAGCATGAGGAATCAGTTTTCACCATCAAAGCCGTATAATTCTTGTTTAAGAAGAGTTTTTAAAATCGTTTTCTTCATAAAAAACTCGTCCTCAGAATTACTTTGACATGGACCCTGTAAAATTGGCACATCGTCGGTGGGTACTCAAAGACTGAGCGAACGCGTGCGGCCGACCCTTGCTGCAACCCCCAGTCGGCCCTCCCGCCCGGCCCGCTCCGAGGGACCCCTGTGTCGTTGCGTTGTTCGTCCCTTCTGATTTTGATGAAATCTTTTCTAAAACATGAAGATATGTCGATTTGATATTGGAAACATGTTCCAAGACTCCAAGACAATTTCCGATTTTTCAATGATTTGGGAAACATTTAAATCGAGGGTTAAAATTATTAACCACTAAACGGCAACGGGTCGTTCTCCGACTCGGCATGGTATCAGCGGACGGAGTGTTCTACCCCGCCGTCAGCCACGGGCGGCCCTACCCGATCGGTCCGCTGCCGTTTTATCTCTTGTCCGTACTTTGCCTCTCTAGAAAACCTGTCTTAGAAACCTTTTTGGCTGAATGATTAATCTTCCATGTTTTTGTTTAAATTACATAAACATAAATTATCTGTGGTCATAATGATTATGATCTCCAAACTTTATCATTTTCTTGATTTAGAAGGAAAATACCAGTTTTCTCCGAGTCGGTCCCATCCTCGGAGTCAGCTAATCTTTCGAGGGCGACCGTCCCGTCAGCCCCGGCCGGCCCTCCCGTCCGGCCGGCCAATGTCGATTTGATATTGGAAACGTGTTCAAAGACTCAGACAATTACCGATTTTTCAATGATTGGGGAAAAATTAAAATTGGTAGCCAAAATTTAACAAAACGGCAACGGGTAGGCCTACTCGTTTCTCTTATCTGTGTTAATTTGAGCCCCGTCTTCCGACTCGGCGAGGTATCAGCAGACGCAGTGTTCTACCCCGTCGTCAGCCGGTCGACCATACCGGACCAGTCCGCTGCCGGACATGTCCGTATAGTTGGCCTCGCCATAAATTGTCTAGAAAATGTTTTGGCTGAATAATTAATCTTCCATATTTTTTAATCGCATAAACATATGTCTGGTTGATTATGATTCCATCTTCAAACTAAAATGTTCTTGATTGGGAAGGAAAATGCCGTCCGGCCCACTCTTACAGACCTTCCTACCAGTACGTTGTTCGTCACTTCTGTATTACATTTTTATTTTCTCTAAAACACGGAAATGATGTTGGTTTGATATTTGAAACGTCTTCCTCCGACTCCATGACAACTAATGCTGAATTTTCAAAGATTGTGGGGGAAACATCAAAGTTGTGGACCAAAGTTAGCCGAGTGAGCCCTGTGCTCCCACTCGGCGTACTGGCAGCGGACCCGTATGTCTACCCTGCCGTCAGCCCCGGTCGGCCCTCGTTTCGGCCCGCTCCAAGACAGTTTCAAGTCAGTTGTTTGGCCTCTCCGACAATATAAACAATAATGTGTCCCAGAACAAATTGTCTGAACTGGTGTATACTATCGAAATGTATTATTCGTGGCCGCAGATATTTATTTAGGATATTTTCACACACTGGCCCAGACAAGTTCAGCCCCGTCCTTACACACGTCACGGTGTCAGCGGACGCGTGCGGCCGACCCTTGCTGTAACCTTCGGTCGACCCGCCCGTCCGGCCGCTCCGGGGACCCCTGTGTCGGTACCTTGTTAGTCTCTTCTGAATAGTGATGAAATCTTTTTAAACCATGAACATATGTCGATTTGACATTTGGGAAACGTATTTCAAGACTCCGAGACAATTAGTGATTTTTCAATGATTTGGGAAACTTACTAAAATTTGGGGTCAAAATTTAACAAAACGGCAACGGGTAGGCCTACTTGTTTCTCAGTGTTAATTTTAGCCCCGTTTTCCGACTCGGCATGCATGTCAGCGGACGCCGTGTTCTACCCCGCCGTCAGCCACGGTTGGCCCTACCCGACCAGTCCGCTGCCGGACCTATGTCTTGTCCGTAGTTTGCCTCTCCATAAACTGTCTAAGAAATCCTTTTGGCTGAATGTCTTCCATATTTTTGTGAATTACATATTAGCATTATTTCTGGTTATACGATTCCATCTTCAAACTTGAAAATTGTTTTGATTGAGAAGGAAAATGCCATTTTCTCTGAGTCGGTCCCGTCCTCGGAGTCGGCGAGTCTTTAGACGGCGACCGTGCCGTCAGCCCCGACCGGCCCTCCCGTCCGGCCCGCTCCGATAGACCTTCCTACCAGTATGTTGTTCGTTATTTCTGATTCAGATTTGTATCTTCTCTAAAACACGGAAATATGTTGACTTGATTTGATTTGAAACGTCTTCCTCCGACTCCAGGACAACTAATGCTGAATGTGGCCGACCCCTGCAACCCCTGGGCGGCATGAAGCGGACGCATGTGGCCGACCCTTCCTGTAACCTCCGGTCGGCGTGAAGCGCACGCGTGCGGTCGATCTTGGCTGTTGACTCCCGGTCGGCAGTCAAGCGGACCGTAGTGCCGGCCGACCCTTGCTGTAACCCCCGGTCGACCCGGTCGTCCGGTCCGCTCTCGCGGGGACCCCTGTGCGGCCTTGTTCGTCCCTTCTGAAAAGTGATGAAATCTTTTCAAAACATGAAAATATGTCGATTTTGACACTGGAAACGTGTTCCAAGACTCCGAGACATTTCAATGATTGGGAAAATTAAAATTGGGGGCCAAAACTTAACAAGACGGCAACGTGTAGGCCTACTCGTTTCTCAGTGTTAATTTTAGCCCCGTCTTCTGACTCGGCATGGTATCAGCGGACGCTGTGTCTACCCCGCCGTCAGCCACGGTCGGCCCTACCCGACCAGTCCGCTGCCGGACATCTCTAGTCCGTAGTAGAAATTTTGTAGAAATTGTTTTCACTGAATGGTTAATCTTCCATGTGTTTTAATTGCATAAACATACGTCTGGTTGATTAGGATTCCATCTTCAAACTAAAAATTGTCTTGATTGGGAAGAAAAGTACCATTTTCCCTGAGTCGGTCCCATCCTCGGAGTCAGCGAGTCATCAGAGGACGACCTCTGTACCGGTCGACCCTCCCATGCTGCCCGCCCGCTACGATAGACTTTCCTACCAGTACGTTGTTCGTCACTTCTGTATTACATTTTTATCGTCTCTAAAACACGGAAATGATGTTGGTTTGATTTGAAATGTCTTCCTCCGACAACTAATGCTGAATTTTCAAAGATTGTGGGGTAAACATAAAAGTTGTGGACCAAAGTTCGCCGAGTCAGCCCTGTACTCCGACTCGGCGTACTGTCAGCAGACCCGTATATATAATGTCTACCCCGCCGTCAGCCCCGGTCGGCCCTCATGATCGGCCCGCTCCAAGACATAATTTCAAGTAAGTTGTTCGGCCTCTACGGGAATAGAAACAATTTTGTCCAAAACACCCTGATTGTCTGAATTGGTACTCGAAATGTATTCTTCGTGGCCTTGGACAATTATTTTAGATATTTTCACACAAGTTTGTCATGTTGATCAAAACGACAAGGACCCCCAACATTTTCAGCCCCGTTCCTAACACGTCACCACGGTGTCAGCGGACGCATGCGGCCGTCTATTTGCTGTAACCCCCGGACAGCACTCCAGACCGGCCCGCTGCTGGACGTAAGACTTGTCGGTAGTGCACCTTTCTTTGAATGGATAGAAATTATCTTATTTGGGGAAATAAAATGTGCTCTAAATGGTCTTATACACGTTTTAGAAAAACATCATTGATTTTTTGAAAGATATGAATTTTGGCCCAAATTTGATAAAAACGGCAAGGGGTAGGCCTACTTGTCAATTTCAGTGGGAAATTTTAATTTTTTCTATTTGATTAATACTGATCTGGAAGATTCTCTAGGGCCGACAGGGGACACGTTTTTAGCATCAAGCCTGAAAATATATTCTTCCTTTACAAAAAAAGACATCTTTCTCGGGGCCATCCCCGTCCTCATACACGACACGGTGTCAGTGGACTCGTGCGGCCGACCCTTGCTGTAACCCGGTCGGCGGTCGAGAAGCGAACCTGTGCTGCCGACCCTTGCTGTAACTTCGCTCGGCAGTCGAGAAGTCCAGACTGGTCTGCTGATCTCTAATAATATAGGAAAATAAATGGATTTGATACTTAAAACGTATTCTACGTGATCTTAGACAACTCTTGAGAGTTCCATACATATTTGAAAGATATGAATTTTGGACCACATTTGATGAAAACTTGTCGTTTTTGTCAATTTCGGTCGGAAATTTCAATTTTGTCAAATTGATTTATGTTGCTCTGAAATATGCTTAAGGGTACAGGGAACACGTTCCTAGCATCAAACCTGCAAATTATCTTATTTATTTTATTTATGGACTAAGCATGGTGTCAGCTTTCCAGACGGGACAGCTGTTCAGTCCACCGTGTGGTGGTATGACCAAATAATGACCACCGTTAAATTGGTATACCGCCCTCATCGGTGAATACACTTTGACAGGTACTTTGTTTGATTGAAAAACTACCCCTGGATGGCCTTAGCCCTCCATCCAGACCAGTCCACTGCAACTGTTAGACCTCCCCCATGTCCCTGGTGCAACTTTCACGGAATTGATCAAAATATCTCTATGTGGGGGAAGTAAATGGATTTTGTTCTAAAACATAATTACGTGATCTAAAAAAACTGATCTAAGACAATATTATTTTAGGAAATTTGTTGACACCATTGATCTCCATAATATTAATGGTTGACACCGTTAAATGGGTATACCGCCCTCATCGGTGAGTACAATGAGGATCAATAGGAAGAGACCATAATTCGCGTTTTTCGAGATACATTGTGACCCATTTCAACTTTTCTTTTCCTGTGGTAGACCAAGTGCAATGATAGTATGTCATTCGGTATTCTCCACATCGTGGGGATACAAAAGCATTTCAAGTCGATTGAAAGACCTTTGCAAAGTTAAGGAATTTTCATAAATAGCGCCCTCTTTAGATTGGACAGAATTTAGACAGAATTAATTCTTTTATATAAAACATTTAGGAGGGAAATAAAACATTTTCATGAATGCAAATTTCATTCGAAAATTTGAAATAAATACAGTAAATCAAATATTTATATTTCAAATCTTGTTGTTTAAAAACTTTTAGCAATTGAAGTCAAATTTGAAACAATAATAAAACAATTATTGACAAGCCAAACTCCGCCATCTTGACGGTCAGGCAAGCGTGATTTTGCTGAATTTGTTCTCCGTTCAGTGTTTATCTATGTGTGCAAATCGCACATAGGGGCCTAGATTACCTTGTTTTGATATTCGTTCTCACGAGTGACATATATTTCAAGCATAGGAAATCACACCAGTTAGAGAGAACAATGGTAAGTTGCTGTAACATGTTCCTTTGTGAGTTTGAATTACACTGGTCACTGCTCACAACTTGCACAACAAGACAAGTCTCGACTGTCTACTCTCACTCAGTGCAGTGTCACTCTTGTCTATGCAGACGACATGGGCAGTTTGCACCATTTCGTTGAGTGTGTCTAGTGGTAAATGACTTAATGGTTTACACTGTACAATAGCATGGTAGGTATATTGTAGGTACGTTACAATCCATGCACTGCACGTAGGCCAGAAATGTCCGCTGCGCTTGCGCGGGCTTGTTGTAGCCCTACTGGGGGATTAGGCCTACCCTACAAATGCGGCATTTTGATTGGTTGCCGGGAGGGAATTTCTTCATACGTCATTGATTTCGTGTAGTTAGAGGCTCATTCTTAATCCTATGAAAAAAAAAATGGGATCCGTAGCTCCTTGCGATCGTGCAATCGACTTAAATTATTGGGTCACATTCAACCCTCTCCTACTCATGGATCGAATGTTCATAACATTTTTAAAAGTATACAGTATGATAAAGTGACATTTCAACTACCTTGTGGTGAAATTTTGACGATGCGAAGTGTGATTTTTTTGTCCCGGAATGTCATGATGCTGCGTGTTGTTGTTGCAAGATTTTGCCGAGTCGGGCCGGCTGGCCGTGTGTGGTACATTGTACGTGTACATGCACAGGCCATGTGTATAGTGTACGTGGGAATGTGTAACCACACCGTCGTACGATCTTGCCGCTAAATTTTGTTTGATTTTTGCGGCAAAAATATTGATAGTTATGACACAAAACATACAAAAATGATAAATTGGATATTATTTTATGAAGATATGATAAATAAAGGATAATTTTAATGACACAGAGGGAGGATGTTTGTGGATTTTGAACACATGATCAACGGCGGAAATTAAAAATCACACGCTGACCGAGACCTCACCGGCCGTGTACTACCTACCCACATAAATATTGACACTTAAGAAGAATGTTTTTATGCATCTGTGATTAAAATAAGTAATTTTCAATGCATCGCATGGTATTGGTAGAACCTACCTGGGCCCACTCAATCTATTCTCTCTTGCCTGAGTCGCTGGAGGATTTGAAAAATGGATATGTCCTCTACTTGTTCATTTGACACAAAAGCGACACAAACTGGGAGGCAGCTGGAATCTCATAAAGTTTATTTATTTATTTAGTAATCTCATCTAACAGCAGAGTAAACAAACATAAATATAAACAAAAAACAAATTAAAATACTACATTAAAAAATTAATACAAATGAAGCAGAGATAAGATGATACTTTTAGGGATCATTTCTATAGTATGCATCCTATCGCAAAATTGTACAACAATCGATTGTACAATAATTTGTACAATTGATTGAACAATTGTTTGATTGATTGAATGATTATCTACTCTTTCAAAGTATAAAAAGCTGACCAATTCCCAAAAGTTGACCAAGCATTTTTGATAAAATCTTCAACCTTCAAGAAGGCAATCTTCATGTGTATTGTTTGGGGAAAAACTCTCGAAAGCCGAAAGACATCACATTGGCCGCTATTTCCACCTTCCTCTTCTGTCCGTCTTCTGTCCATCCCCAACCTTGCCCTTATGTAAGGTAAACTTGTCCATTCCTCAGTTCCTTCATCTGGTTCCTTCTTCTTTCTTGCTTTCCTTCATAAGACATAAGCAACTGTGAAATTGGTAAATTAGAATTTGTATTTAATGCCAATGTCGCCCACATCACAATGGGTAATTATATAATTAACCATTAATTAAAATTTATCTGATTCATCTTTGATAACCAATTTAAATCATGTATTTGAACCACAATACTTCAATCTAATGTTGGAAAAGATTTCATGCATTTATTTTAATCCCAAAGAGATTTATGGACATAATTGTACAAAATTAGCCCTCCTCGATCACAACTTTTTTTTCAATGTAATGCAAAACTATAGGGAGCCCTTAATAAGGACCAAATATGCAAATTTCCGATCATGAAAATGGCTGTAACTTCCTTCAAACTAATGGTATGGAAGTGAGCGGGGTATCAAATGAAAGGTATGCTCATGCTCCTTTAGATGATATACATTGCAGGGCATACAGTATCTATGATATCTAAAAATGTTGTAACATCCCTATATATTGGTTTACAATAGCACCCCATCCCCATAAGAGAAGGGAATTAATTAAACTTAACTGTTACAGATACAAGTCTCACATAAACAGTTTGTTTTGGTTGATCCATTTTGATGTCAGCAAGCTAAGTCTGCCTGGAAATTGGCTTTTGAAATTGAGTATTTGGAAACCAATACAATGGCAACTTCCCAGCAATTGTAAAGTTAGGCACTCCCCTATGTTTTTATCACATGCACAGCATGCACAACAGAACGGTCTGTGGTAAAACACAGACTAGGCAGGGGTCCCGAACTTTACAATTGTCACCTTGCTGACAAGCTGAGGTTCATGCCTTGTTCATACGGTCGTCTTTCAGCTAGTGGCCTGATGCAGAAATTAAAGTTTTTTCCTTCGTAAATGTGTGGGTCGATTAAAAAAATGACAATGCACGAGCATTGTCATTTTTGTAATTGATGATGAATGAGGATCAGGGGGAAAATGGGAAGAATTCCACTGACGACCATCTCTTGTGCACAACTCTATGGAACCAGCAGAGGGCTTTTTGAGAAAAATGGCTGTCGCTGCATTCAGAGGGTATCATTATAGTTCAAAAACCCTCACTCACTTTTCAGATAGTTCAAAAACCCTCACTCACTTTTCAGATAAGCTACCCCAGTGTTGTACAGTTGGGATTGAAGTACATAAAATTTTATCCAGTGTTGTAAGGTAACTCTTGGAGGATATAACCTTTTTTCCATAATGGTCATGAGTGGAATTCTTTCCCTTCAAATCTTTTCAAATTCACATTCCAAAAATTATTACGATAAGAATGCCATTTTTCATGTCTTTGGTGGTTCTCAAGTCTCATTTAACCGGCTTTGTTAAATGAATCAATTGCCGAACTGGGCCTTATTAACATGTTTCTGAGATTATCATCCAAAGTTTGTAAACCAATCTAAAGGTTGTGTACATCGTTAATATTAATATCAATATACTGTATAAAGACACTAGGGCTTTACACAGAACCAAAAGAATCCTCTTTTTCCATTCTTTTTTTTTGTCATTTCCAAGCCTGGAATTTAACGGAGGCCATGGCCTTCGTTGCCCTGGTTCTTGGTCTTGGTGCCCCTTCAAATATTTCCATAGACATTATGGAAGTGCCCCTTGCAATGGAAATGTGGTCTTGCCCCCTTCAGAACCAATCCAGGCCTGTATTTCTAATTTGGTACCATATCTTTGAATCATTATAGTGGTTTTTGCACCCCTTGCTTGTGTTGTGTGATGAAATGTTTATTTTTGTTATGTTTTTCTGGCCGATAGTTCCGCAACCAGTATGACAATGATGTGACTGTATGGAGTCCCCAGGGACGTATTCATCAGATAGAGTATGCGATGGAAGCCGTGAAGCAGGGATCCGCTACAGTGGGCCTGAAGTCAAAGACACATGCTGTACTTGTGGCTTTAAAGGTAACAAACAAATTTTTAAGGAAACCCCCCAAAACCAATACAAGTAATAAGCTGCGGCAAATTGCTCAATGACCCGAAATACATCAAATGTGTGAAGGTAGATTAGGAGGGCCTGACGTATTTTGATCCTAGCAGGATCTTTCTCAAAGGCTAAATGACAAGAGGACTACAACATGCAAGTAAAGATACACATAAATGGACCGCACCACCTCTCTTTATGGTTTCCCAGCCTTATTGCACGCTTTCCCTGTTTTCCCGGTCACTCGGTCCCCTGATCCTCGGATCCTCCCATCCATTTGTATCTTAAATTGCATATTCTTGTCATTTAGGCTTTGAGAAAGATCCTTCTAGGATAATACGTCAGACCCTCGTAACTCCAAGAAAAAAAATAATAAACAAAACAACTCAAAAAATAACATATTGTTGTTGTTGTTGTTGTTGTAGAATATAGCCCATATTAGTAAATTATGCATTTGGTTTTAGGTAGTAGGTGCATGCCAAGTTCTTCATGATAACAAGTAGATTTCATGTCCCCTCTCCTAACATATATTCTGACTTTCTTTTACTATGGCTTAGCCTTTTTTGGTGTGAAACTTTTGTCTTTCTGTAGAGGGCTTCCTCCGAGTTGTCTGCTCACCAGAAAAAGATCATTCCTATCGATGACCATGTGGGTATATCTATCGCTGGTCTCACGTCAGATGCCAGACTACTGAGGTAAATCATATCAAGATATAAATACTGCCTTTATAGATGTTCCTAATAGCACCACAGATTTATTTTGACCTTATGACCTATATGGCATTGCTGTACGTTCAGGGATGTGAAACTTCAGATTAAATCTGAATTCCGATTGTTTATGTGGGTTTTTTTAGATTTCAACTCTTTTCAGCTTTTTTTTGTACACCTGCTCTGTACGAAAGTATAGGAACTTTTAAATTTCATCTTTTTCCTTGGTGTTTTCAGATTTGTTTTGTTTGGCCACTCAAATCCCTGTACATTCCTATTAAAAAGTCATTGAAAAGTAGACAAAGAAATTTTACTGGAGTGGGATTCGAACCAGCGACCTCCAGAATACTGTACCGGCGCTAGAGACCAACTGAGCTATGCAGCCTTATGTTGGTGGTATCCCTAATAGTCAAATATCTTTGTTCATTTAGCAGTCAGAAGCCATGAAACCACACAAATACAGCTATATCCAAAGGATCATTTAAGAAATGCACAGCATTAGCAATGTTGCAACCTGAGAAATGGTACACTCAAAGAGGATGCGGTTTTGTAATTGATTTCAGTCACTGCATAGTGGCTAACAGCTGTAAATGTGAACTCATCGAAATATACATTAAATGATTCATAATGCTTCTTAGCTCATAGACCCATGTGCCCCAGCTCTATGGAATGACCCTTGTGAAAAGCCTGCTGCTTGTGACTTTATGCTCCAATTTAGATTTTGTTTTTAAATCCAAATTAAACTGTTTGTTCTTTACCACAGTAAATTCATGAGAACTGAGTGTTTGAATTCACGGTACGCCTTCGACAATGCCCTCCCGGTCTCCAGACTAGTTGGAATGATTGGAAACAGTATCCTTTTTCAGAGTCTAGTGATATTTCCCGGTACACGTACCATGACACAATTTTGTGGCCCTGCTTAGTGGAAAAGACTAAAGAATACGTAGCCAGTGTTCATGCTATTGCAAAAATCAATAGCCAACTTCTTGTTAAGAGCAGTGACATTACATTTGTTTATAAGCAAATTAGTGCACTAAGCTCCATGAGCCAGCCCCTACTTTATATTTCATAAATATCATTTGAAACTGTTCAGTCTTGCAGTAACTGGTCTTGAATCCAATGTACATCGGAACAGGGGTAAATCCCAAATAGAGATGCAATGCATTGTTCTTGATCACCTCAGCCCCCATGGGAGTATTTAACACCAAAAGTTCATTCAGTCACATCATCCAACCCCTGCAATGGTCCATTCCAGCTTTGCTTTCAAGCCCCACCCACTTTAGCAATGCCACATGTTTAACATACCGGTACTGCATGTGACCGAGTTTGACCGAGGTAATGGACAACATGTCCTCCAATTGGTCAATGCAAACGGTTTGATTGACAGGCCGGAAGGGTCCATTTTTCTCTCCTGAGCCGAAGAAGGCAGCAGGTGCCAAAGCACACTCAGGCCTTCATAACCAGGGATCGATTTCATGAAGCCCTGTGATCGATTGTTACTCGAGTTACGAAGGATAACCCATCGTATCCTACGTAGGGCTGCAATGCATCATAAGTCCTACAATTGATAGTAAGTTACAATGAGTTTGGTTAAATTGACCCCCAGGTCCTACCCGTAGCCTGTGGAATTACTCAGAAGATCGTTAAGTTTCCATGATTAGACCACTCTGCTGTCATGTGGGACACCTCTGTGCCCGGCGAAGTAAGTTAATTAGATTGAAAGACTACTCCAGTAGTATGCTTCCTTACATAACCACCTGCAGAATCGCAAGTCAACACACAGCGCTATGGCAGAAGGCCGTTTGGAGTTGGCTTACTGGTTGCTGGTTTTGATGTGAGTATAAAACGGATGCAGTTATTGCCCCCAATACCACAGAACAGTTTGGAAAGATGATGAATGCCAAAATGGACAGCCTGGATTAAGCTTTTTATCAGATTATTTTTTAGGTGTGTTATAAGCCTACAAATCGTCATGCAGCGTCATATTGAAATTTCTTTGTCAGGTCAATGATGCCTGTGATTTTTTACTTCTTGTGTACACAGATAACATTGCAGACTGGAACATTTCTATCTAAAAATCTTTAATATACCTTGTTTTTCTCTTTGTTGGTTGTACCACAGTAGTAACTTTTAATCAAATTGTGGATCAAAGTTTCACTCATTGTCAACACTCTTTTACAGCATTTGTGGGCTGACTGAATGACTGTGGTGTTGATTTGTGTCCATTTTTTTATGAATGTTGTCTTAAAGAAATTTGTATTTCAGATTCATTTGAGTAGTGTGTCACTTTGATTTATTTTGGAAAGAAATTCTTCTAAAAATAGGTCATTTGGTCATATTTTGCAGGAGAAAGGTCCACACATTTACCAGACGTGCCCCTCAGCCAACTACTTTGAGTGCAAGTGCATGGCCATCGGTGCACGTTCCCAGTCAGCACGGACGTACCTTGAGAAACACATGAACGAATTCGCCGACTGTAAGTTTGCTACATCAGAGTACTGTTGTGTAATAGGAAGTAGCAATAGTTATTAAATGCATACAGTCTATAGTTATATAATCACAAGGGTGCTACTCAGCACAAGGTGGTGCTCAGCCAATTCCATGCAGTGTATGATCATCAGCCAAGTACCAGTTGCAATCATTATCAAATGTCATGTGGCATCTTAGCAACCTCTGACAAGGTTAAAGGTACAGTACAGGATTGGTAACAAACCAAAACAGAAATGTTCACAGATTTACCTATAACATATACGGTATACAGATGGACATGATCGAAACCCGCTGCAAAAATATTTCTGCCTGAAATACTGTATTTGTTAAGAAAAGTGTAAAACAAATGATTTATGTCTTTATGTTTTATAAGAAAAAAAGAGTTGCTTTTTCGCTATTTTCTTGGGACTCAGATGACCGATTGAGCTCAAATTTTCACAGGTTTATTATTTCATTAAGATTAGACAAACTATGGGTGATGTTCTGTGACCACTACCAATCATATATTATACCTTTAACTCTGACCATGCAACCTTCCATTTATTTCACAGACTTTTACAAGCCCATTTTTTGGTAGAAATGTACAGTTTCTTTAACTGAACCCACACTTTTGCTTTGCATTGTGAAAGAGTTTGTCTATTTAACTCCCTCCAGGTACTCAGGAAGAGCTTGTTAAGCATGGCCTCCGAGCACTAAGAGACACTCTTCCCAATGAGACAGAACTTAGTACTAAGGTATGAACGCTCATTAGATCTTGATTTATCTTGGATTAACTTAGTACTGAGGTATGAACACTCATTAGATCTTGGCAGACCTTGGATTAACTTAGTACTGAGGTATGAACACTCATTAGATCTTGGCAGATCTCAGATTTACTTAGTACTGAGGTATGAACACTCATTAGATCTTTACATATCTCGGATTAACTTAGTACTGGGGTATAAACACTCATTAGATCTTGACAGATCTCGAATTAACTTAGTACTGGGGTATAAACACTCAGATCTTGACATATCTTGGATTAACTTAGCACTAAGGTATGAACACTCATTAGATCTTGACAGACCTCAGATAAACGCACTGCTAAGGTATGAACACTCAAATAGATTTGGACATATCTTGGCTCGATCTGTTCTAAGTTATTGACTCTCGTTAGATCTTGGCAGGCATTGATAATTAAAACATGGTACAACAGTACAAATTCTCACTAGACCTTGTAAGGCTCTGTGTTAAATTTTCAGCTAAGCTCTGAACTCTCTCTGGGTTTGGACAATCACCAGTCTTTAGAAGATGCCTTCAAATGTACTGAAAACTTCACTGTGATAACATTTTGATTAATGATTCATTAGGATTTGGCATCAAATTAGTATGTTAATACAGCATTGTGACTGCGGATTTCATATGCAAAAATGCAGCTAGAGATCAGAAATATGAATGTATTAGGGCTTATGTGTAGTCACTTGAGGATTCAACGGAAACTCACGAGGGAAAACAATGAACGCAAAACAGAATCCAAATTGTTGGAATTAATTGCAGATCTTTGCCGAGTTTAATCCTCTTACGCCCAGTGAAATTCACCGACAGGCTTTTGCAACAATCCCGACCGCTGCGGTTATTGGAACGATAAAGCCCTCCTTCCTGGTTCGATCTCTCCGGTGAATTCGAAAGACACAAAAATGCATTTTAATTAGAACATTCCTATATCAATGTAATATGAATGACATTATTTGGAAGAGTACGGTATACAAAGCAGATTTTGATTCAAAACATTGCTGATTGAGACTTTGATCATTTGGGACTTGGGCGGAGATAAACAACAAAATTGCTTTTAAGGAATCAAAGACATTATCTTTTTCGGAGATTTGGGATTTGAATTGCAAATCTCAGCTCCTTTTAATGCACCGGTATATTTTTTATTGATGTGGTTTTGTTTGTCTTATCTTGTCTTGCAGAATTGCTCTGTTGCCATCGTTGGCGAGAATCAGAAATTTGCCATCTATGAAAATGATGATGTAGCAGCTTACGTATCCTTTTTTTACTTTGGTCAGACTTATGAGGCAGATTTTTCTTGACATCAGTAGACTTAGGACAAGACTATATGCTGTGCTACTGCCATGCCGAACGTAAATCAAATGAGTGCAGCAATAGCACGGCAATAGGGCGCTTAATGCCCAACTTAATTATAAGTGTCATGACACTGCCATTCCGAATACCAATAGCGCGGCAGACCCTGTCTTGCCTAACCGAACTCAATTGGCCGAGCCAAATTGACACTAAACGCCGTGCTATTGCCCTGCCAAACTTGAAAATGTAAAATCATTCGGCACGGCAATAGCACAGCGTATAGCCTGGGCCTAAAGGATTTTGAGGAAGTGCCTCAAGTGAGCATAAATCTGGATAAAATTTATATCTGGCTCAGGAATCGTTTAGAACTAAATTCCAGGTCTGCAGCAAAGTTCCATTCAGAATCATGGTCCAAACTTTTGGCACAAAATGTCTTTTTACTTATGACTCAATGTGGTTAAGAAAAGGACTCCTTTGTGAAGTAATAGTCAATATGTAGAAAACTTGTATCAGATTCAATTTTTACAGCAGAAGAATTCTGAATTTCAAAGTGTCACTGTACTTCATACCTGTAGAGCCAACATTACATAAGTAATAGGATTTGCAGGAACACCATGTGACCTATTTTAACTCTTTTCTGAGTATGGGGTGGCTCTGAAAAGAGCTGGTTAACTCGACGTTCCGGTCAGTATACTCTGGCCGTCTTCAGGAGAAAGCCGTCTTCATTCTCCTGAAGATGTTCAGAGTATACTGACCAGAACATCGAGTTAAACGGCTCTTTTCAGAGCCACCCCATACTCAGAAAAGAGTTTATATATGTCACATGGTGTTGCCGCAAATCCTATTACGTTTGTACTTCCACCATGCATAGCCCTAAATCTAAGTCAACATTACATAAATGTATTATCTTTCCTGCCAGGTAAGATTTTTTTTAGAGATTTAAACACAGTAGCGCCCTCACTCCCCTCAGTTGCCCTACCACCATGCCCTGTGGCCTACCAACACTACTGTTGGGGGATTACAATTCTGCGTCCTTGTGCTATCCACATTTAGCATCATGACATCAAATTAATTGTGCTGGTAGAAGTAGTAACTTTTACTGGGTAAAGAGACCACAAACCGCAAACAGTCTTTTATCAGCAAAACCAACCCAACCACAAAGGGATCTGTCTAAAGATCTTTACCTACATTTTGTTTTCATCGGAGCACACAAAGGTGGAAGGAAAATCCCCAAGCTGCGCATAAACATACCAATTCGGTTTGACACTGCGCAGTAACTGTGGTTGGAAAGCCAACTGATTTCACTCATATCAGATCCGAGAATAATAACTCAGGATCATTATATCTTAAGAATATTGTTCCTCTTGTGAAGTATAAGGGTCGGAGAGTCACGCTGTTGACGCCACCTGTCGTGTTTGGGGTTCACGACTTAAAACGTCCCCCCATGCAAGATGGAACAATTTATTGGTGCTTGGGGCCGGGGGGGGTTAACATTTAAATGAAAATAACTCACACGACACAGAAAGGAAAAGAATAGAACAGAGAAAAGACTGAGAAAGGAGAAGTCTCTTGTTTTCATTTTATTAAAAATTTTTTTTTTTTTTTTGAAAATATGTGGCTCTGAAAAGAGTTCTTTGTCGGCATGTCGTGCTTCACAAGTCAAAACCATCAAAGTTGTCCTCTCGCTGTCCCTGCAGAACATGGGCGGAACCTTTCCTTTTGTGTTGCGGCCGCGCGACTGATAAATGCTATGCATTGTCCGCGCAGGTGCGGCTTATAAACCATTGAGGCTAATACAGTAATTTTAAATCTTAATTTCCTGATTTTGGCGTGCTGCGGCTTATAAACCACGCGGCCTATATTCCGAAAATTACGGTACTCTATTGAGTCAACTGTGGTTAAACTTAAAGAAGTATCATACTTTGGGAGGAAACCAAAACAGAAATGTTCACAGATTTACGTATACCGTAACTTACAGAGTATATAAAAATGGACGTGGTACAAACGTACCATTGGAATGTTTCTGCCTGAAATGCTGTATTTATCAAAATATGAGTGAAACAAAAGACTTAAAGGTAGTATCATACTTTGGTAAGAAGCCAAAACAGAAATGTTCACAGATGACTTTTACTTTATCTTCCTTGATATTTCTGCCCATGAATCTGCATTTCTTTGACAAAAACCAAAGTATGATACTACCTTTAAAACAGTTTTGATCAAAACCTCACAATTACAATTACCTTACAATTTCGCGTATTAATTGCAATGTTTTTTTGTGCTGTTTTCCACTATTTCCAATGATCAATTGAGCTGAAAATTTCACAGGTTTGTTTTTATTTCATGGCAAATCACATTATGAACAGACAGCAGCTGTTCTATCAACTTTACCAAAGTATGACACTACCTTTAAAAGAAAGATAACTCTTTGTTCATATCTGTTCACAATTTCTGTGAGTATTCCTTGACCATCCCTCTGACAGCTTTCCGGCATTGAGGCTTCTGCACGAGCAAAGCGAGCTGCAGCAGCTGCAACAGCAGCAGATAAACCTGCCGAAGATGCACCTGCTATGGACACTGGCGCCGAGGAGCCGAGACCAGCAGCACCTGTAGTAGAACAGCCACCTGAACCCATGGAACAGTAGAAGGGACCCCTCAACACTTGCAATTACATTACTGAATGCTCTGAGAACGTAGAGCCTCTCTAGGGTTTTTGCATTTGCATTTATTCTAATGGCAAGATATTTTATAATATTCTGTTTTCATTTTGGAATGCTTTCTCTATCCTGGTCAATTTCACGAAGCCCTACGATAGATCGTAACTAGAGTTACGAAGAATAACCCATCGTAGGGGGCCTATCCCACGTAGGGCTGCAATACATCAAAAGTCCTACGATTGATAGTAAGTTACGATGAGTTTGGTGAAATCAACCCCTGGTTCCTTAACAAAATAATTGCTTTTATTTTCAAAAGATAAATAGCAAATGTAGTACGTTACTCATCATATGATTGCACAGATATTTGGTCAACCACCAAGAGGTGCTCAGTCAATATTCATGTGGTTTACAATCACAGTTAAAAAAAATGTCCTCATGTACAATAGTTTTTGCTTTTTTGTTATCATCTTGATGTGTTTATTCAACAAATTCATCATGAACACTTCAATGAAAATGGAAGTCGCAAAATCGGCTGTTTACTCCTCTATTGACAAAAGAAGACACTCTTATACAGTATAAGTCAAATATATGCACAGTTCTCACATTCTGTCTTTTCTCCTGGACTGTTGAAGGGTCGGTTACTTTAAGATGTGCCATTGGGCAAATTTCATGGAAAGTGGTGAGCCTCCAGTTTGATAACATCTGGGAATAGTTTTATATGATAGTGAATACTCAGGCAATATTTGGATTGCACATTCCCAGTGAAATGGAAAAAAGCCTATATCTCATTCAGATGACAGGAGAACTCAATTATCTGTCATACAAGTGCATGAAGGTCCTCATACAACCATCATGGAATCCGCAAGGACAAAAAAAGTTGGAAAAATACAAGGTACGCACTTCACGTGTACCTACAGGCACGGCACGAGGTTGATGTCTTCTGTCTTTCCCTTACATGTTTACGCAGGTGCATTGAAGTGTTTTTCTACCCCTAGCTTTTTTGTTTCTACTTTGAAATGCCAACATTTGAAATGGAATTGGCAAGAGTCCTTGCTGTGATAACTCTGGGATGTATGATCAGAGTCATGTTGCTGAACAGTGAGCTAGCTATACAGTGTGTCCCCAAATTAAAAAAAAAACAAAAAAACATAACACTTTGTCGGGAACCATTATATTAAAATCAAACTGTTTATTACTTTAAGATTCATGTATATGATACAACCATGTCTTGGCTATCACCTTGCAGATTTTAAGCAAAATCTGGCTGCAATTGGCGAAAATATGACCAATTGAAAGAGTACTCTTTAAAAACAAACTTGCAGTATTCCAGAATATGTGGTCAATACGCATATAATGTGTATGATAGAAACATGAAAATTGGGTTTTGAGGTTGGGTTATTCAGTCTTAGTTTTTTCCCTCAATTTCAGTCCAATTTTGCTCAAATTTTACATGGTGATAGCCAAGAAATGGCTGTATCACATAATCTTGAATTGATTAACAGTTTAATTTTAATATAATGGTTCTCGACACAAAGTGTTGCGTTTTTGGGGGGACACGCTGTATAGGTGACACAAGAAAATATTTGAAACACGTCTGCAGAATGTCAAAATCATATGAAGGGGAACAATCTTTGTATAGTTATGTAGTTTATATTACTTGTCCATTTCTTTGCTATAAGGAAAGAAAATATGTGTGCCCTGTTTACAGATGTCCATGTCAAAATTACATTTCAGAAGAAATTAAAATCATTTGAGAGTATCCATTGAATAGACTGTGGGTTTGTTGTTGAAGTCTTGCATGGGAAAATTGTATCCAATTCATAAGAATTTCATTTTTTTTGTCTAGGATTCTTGGTTTAATGTAAACTGTTGAATCAGGATAATAAATGACAGGCATCAATTCATGATTGTAATGATTGTCACTACTGAGAAATCATTTGTGTGTATTTCTCTTTGTGTACATGTTTTTTCTTGCATATAGTAAGTTACCTTTTCCAAATACCTTGCTACATGTGCCCTTAAAAAATAATCACATTTTCAAAATATGATTTCTTCAACAAATAAATGTTTTAAGTTTTAGATGACAATTAAATCAACAATTGTACAGTTCAAGGTAGAGTGCACCATTTGTCATGCTTTTTGGAAGAGACAGTCATCAGAATCAGCTTTTTATTTCAATTGAATTTAAGTTTTCACAATGCACATCATAAAATTTAACTTACAAATTTTGTTCAGTTCAGTCAATCAGTGAGAAAACATCAAATAATTCTTTGTATTTTGTTCATGGCTTTATACACATTGCTTTTGTGTCAAATTTCAACACAAAACTGCAATTAAAATTGGTTGATGCAATTTGAGAGAATGTTAAATGCAACCATAACCAAATTTCAGAGGAAATTTTCACAGCAATATTGGCCATGCTCTTCTAAATTGATAAGCTTTTGCACTGACTAATTGACTAATGTTTTTCATCCTTGGCAAACTTGTACTCCACCTTTAAATCAACATTTTAGAAACATTTATTTCTCATGGATTTCAGGGAATGGAACCTAATTCCTCTAAATCAATGGCCAAAATACTGCACCATCTGAGCTATCCAGTCACTTTGTTGAATATGATTTATCTTTGGTGGACAGTCAAACCATTTGCCATACTATAAAGTAATGTAGGCCACCCATTATAAAATGGTATAATGGTCTGCATTTCGTCCTATAAATGATAATTAACTTGACAAGTAAAACTGATCGTTGCAGGAGATTTTCTTGAAGGGTAAAGTGACAAGTAGAACTTGCATGTTCTTCCCCCTCTTGTCATTTAGCCTTCAAGAAAGATCCTGCTACGATCGAAATGTCAGGCCCTCCCAACTCCAAGCATTTTAAAAAAATTTCAGGTCATTATTTTGGCTGATGAGCAGTTTGCAGCAATTTATTACTTACATTGTATTTTATTAATATAATTTATATTTGTATGGGCAACAACATAATATTACAAACTATAAATGGAATAAATTATGAAGTCCTTGGAAAAAAAAAAACCAAACAGTTTATCGGGTTTAAAAAACGGAAGAGTTTGATTGTATAGCGCCATCTCTCGAAGCCTTGTAAACACCATTCATAACATTAACGAGAGCAAATAGCGCGGCTACATTTTTGGATAAATACACACAAGCGCGCCAGATAGCAACGCAATGCTCATACACCTGTACATGCTCTATATCATCACATACACACTGTACGTAAGGCAATACAAACCCGATGCTTGCATGGAACGCTGGTACGGTAAATGTACGTAGATTGCATATCCTCAGTACAACACAATGGCGACTGGACGGTCTTTTAGCGTTCGCTACCCTCCAAATCGAGCTGATTTTGGACTAGATACAGGGGATAATAACGGATATATTCGGAGTACTGTTACCCCTATGGACAGGCAGAGCTTCAACCCGTACTGGGCCTGGCTGGGCCTGAGCGAATGGAAGAAATATGGGATTAATCCCCGTACTGTGATCCCCGTGGCCGTGGTGGTTCTGGCCGTGATCATGTATTTTCTCCAGGAGAGTTTACTGGCTCTTCTCCACACCATCTGCGGTCTGTTCGCCCCCATCTTCAGCATCGTCTGCGCTTTTTACTGGCTGGCCCTGTACCTCAGGAAGTCCTGGACGGGCACCAATGTCTATGTTTTCTTCGTGGCCTGCTTTGTGGGTGAAATTGCCGGCCAGGTCATCTTTGGAGGGGAGAATATCTACCGTACCTGGCTGGTGGGCTGCGTCTTGGGCACCGCTAGTCTAGCCAGCCTGACGTCCACCTTGCGTACCTCCCAGTCGGCTCTTCTCCTGACTTTCCTCAGTTTCATCCGCTTCTTGAGCGGGTCTACCCTGCATGGACTGCGGCCCTTGCTAAGGCCATACGTGGCCTACCTCTGTGGGATTTTAGGATGCATCTTGTCCAAGTTCACAGAAACTCACGTCTTTAAACAGTCACAGATTGTGAACCACCTTGCCCCGGATGGAAAGATTCCAGTCATCCGTAGACGGAGGACTTCCAGCCAGTCCAGCACGGCCAGTCTCTCCCACAAAACACGGCGAACATCTCTACCAGCACTCTCGCAGAAAAACCAAGTAAGTCTTAAGCAACTTAATCCCGTCGGAACTTGTCAGAATCTTATCTGTATTTACTTAATCAGTTTGTCTTCTACACTGGAGCAGCATAGATGACACTTGGATTTACTACAGGAATTTTTTTAGTTTTTGGTGACTCGACTCGATTGTGTTTTTTTTTCACTTTTTTGTGTATTTTTGTATTTTTGATGTGTTTGTGTATTTTGTGGGATGAATTTAAGGATAAAAAGCATTAAAACAGTTTATTTTCAATTGAGATATTAAATATGAAATTCTGAAATATTACTAAATTATAAATTGCCTAAATCTAAATCTATGTTTTCTCTCGCAAAATGTGCGAAAAATTTCACCTTAGTTAATATGCAGTAAGACATAATAATCATGCTGAATTTTGAATCCCGGTGTCCCATTGTTGTATCATTGGAATTTGTATTTTCCATCAGTAGGAAATTTTGAAATTCATAGACGGTACATTATAAATCCTTGGATTATTAAAAGAGGAGTTTTAAATTCTGTTCTCGAATCATGATTCAGGTATAGGTTCATTGACCGTAGAAATGCGCATGAGATACACAGTAAATCTATATACAGTGAATTGGAAAGTTAATCTTTTCAAAGTCAAAACCATGTTTAAATTGCAGATATGTGTGCGTGACTTAAATCATACAAACACAGGTGGTTCTTTTGCAACAGCACAAATTGACATTATAATGTTAGTTTACATGATTTCCGACACACTCCCCCGTGTACTGTACTTGAATCTCACTGATCAGAAAACGGCGACTTTATAAGGACATGATCCTATCATATTGTTGGAAAAAACTTGTGGATGCATAATAATTATATGGAGATTATATTATAAGGTCTTTGCTTAAAAGTCAATGTGATTTTTGGCTTTGCACGATGGTGATGGAAAAACAACAGTTTGTGGAGCATCATACAAAAATATCTCATTTCTTGAAGTACATAGAAAACTAAGAAATTTAAGAAACTATAACAAATACTACATAGTATTTTTACCTTTTGAATGTATTTCAGTGATATGTTTCATGTGTGACAACACGGAGTGTTATTTTTCATTTAGCTGTTGCAACCAGAGACAATTCTTACCTTCAAGGTCACGACATCCCTTTGTACACCCTATAATCTAAAAATCTATTCTTGGTGATTTATTTTTATAAGAGATTAGGCAATCGATACAATTTGGTCGTCAGAAAGGGTTGCGCGAATTTCATGAATAAGTTTTCTGGGCATTTTAGTTGTACTTGTAGGCCTACACAAGTGGAGTGTTTTTGGCAAAATACCCACCAAGATAATCTGTTGCCATGTAACATTGATCATTATTTTATAATCATTCCTTCCAATGCTTCGTTTGTCACTATTGAAATTGATGTAGGTGATTTTCAGGCAGTTTTCTGTTTGTGATTTTTAACACTAAAAAAAGAACAATGTTGTGATTAGCCCCAAATAGTAAAATACTATTTTACCATATGTGTACACGTATACATAAACATACGTCAACAGTTTCTCAATCAGTGGCAGAATGAGCACCTACGTAACTGGTCAATTGATGTAAAGATTCATTAATCAAATGAAATGGCAGTAGAAAATAGATTGCT
The DNA here is from genome assembly GCA_963971285.1 of Astropecten irregularis. Classification (NCBI taxonomy): domain Eukaryota; kingdom Metazoa; phylum Echinodermata; class Asteroidea; order Paxillosida; family Astropectinidae; genus Astropecten; species Astropecten irregularis. The sequence goes on along the minus strand of OZ020252.1, from coordinate 13,795,753 downwards.
TAGAGAGAGGTGTTGATTTTTTATTAGGATTTACATTGTATGAGTGGCACATTCAACAAGAAAGTCCGAAGTCTCTGACATGGAATTTGTAGCCATGCATCTGATTTGACAGTCAACATTTTGGTCAAATGTGTACGTAAAGTATCCTAAAGATGGCTATTTTATGTCAGTTTTTGTGTGACCCTTTGGGAAATCAGGTGTACAGTAAGTAGCAACTGAGCCGTGAAGATTTTAAGTGGCATAAAAGAAGACCCTGACTTTAGGATCCAGGAGAGGATTCGATTGATCAGTGTTTCTGGTTTGAGGTCAAATTGGTGAATGGTGTCCATGGAGAGTTTATATACAACCCATTATGAAAGGCATGACTATATGGCCATGGGGATTGACCTTTGTTAGGTTGGCCCTAATGAATGCAGCAAGAGTTGTTGTCAGGGATGCAGTTTGTCCTTTTATTTGGCTGATCTTGTGACTTTTATTGGGGATGGGAAAATTATGAAATGTTTGTTTGTGATGCTATGGACAAGGGGTCGATTTCACCAACGCTTTGCGATCATCGTTAAGTCCAAATCCATTGCTAAACGGAAAATTGCTATGCAAAGTAGCGATCAATTTTCTGTTTAGCGATGGATTTGGGCTTTATGATGATCGCAAAGCATTATGGAAATCGGCCCCAGGGATCGATTTCACCAAACTTATCGTATCTAATACTGTCAGTTTTAGGACTTATGATGCATTGCAGCCCTACGTAGGATACGATGGGTTATGCTTCATAACTCGAGTTATGATCGATCCTAGGGCTTTGTGAAATCGACCCCAGATGCACAAATTGAAAGTTAGTTTCACTTGTTGCCATGGCAACCTTCTCGCCCTAGGTAATGAGGATGTGAAAGGATTCAACATATAATAATATTTTTTCTTGTCTGAAAACTTCGTGTACTGTTTATTGTGCAGTAGGCTCATAATAAGAACAAAGTGAGTCTGTCGAATCTGTCGAATAAAGAAAACTTTATGTTAGATCCTCAAAAAATGCATTGAATCAGCTGATTTCAATTGCAGTAATGTGAACATTTTCACATGCAAACCTAGAAGATTGGGATGAATGTCTTGCTTTTTACCTTTTAATTTGAATCTAAAATTATAAACCATCAGTTCTTGAGGATGTAATTCTTATGAGCAAATAGGCTTCGATAAACTGCGTGTATTCAAAATATAAATTCTAAATTTGCCTTGGATGTAATTTTGTGTACAAACTGTACATGCCACAATGGATTAAGCAATATGATCATTTCAACTAGTTGACAAAATTGGGACAATCTGGCGGCCCAACCAATTCCTGTACAGTAGCCAGCTTCATGTACATTTTGCTGGTCTGGAAAACTGGATTCTGTTATTTCGTTAGCCATCTGGCCCAGCCCCTTCTATTAAATCATAAAACGGCCCACAACGACAGCAATCAAAGATACAAATGATAAACAATATGACATTTTCATGTATACGATATGATACTGAGTACCATTTTGTGTCATGTCTCAGAATGTTTAAAGCAAGGCCTGATGTATATTAAATCAAGCTTTTTATTTTTACGAGACACTGCTTACACAAAAAAACAGCTGCAAAGAATCTGAATGGATGTAAATTCCCACAGCTCGGCCATAAATTTTACAAGGAAGGCATGTGCATTTATTTGCCAGTGGGAAAACAGAAAATCTACAGTTTTGTGTGTATTTTTGTGTGTGTAAGTGCATGTCCAGTTGTTTGGTGCAGAATCCCACTAGACCAGCAGATTGAGAAAAAGACTGACCCGTTTAGTTCAGGGTCAACAAGACAAGAAGGCCATGATGCACTCAAGTACCGGACATGAGGCTGGCTGTCCCCATCGCGTACCCTTCCCCCACGCAAGTGATCATTTTACAGTTAAATGGACTATGCCATGGCTGACACGATTTACACAAATTGTCTGTCAGCTGCTTTTTGATTGATTTCTTCTTCAAGAAGTGTTTGTATTTGGTCCCGTGCAGAATTATGGGATCTAGGAACGTGATTCATGCCCAAACCTTTAACTATGTTTGCATTCATGCATGCATGCAGCATTTGGTGGGAGTATTTTGTCAGGTTGTGTCCACACTCTTCAGTTGTAATTCTGATCTTACAAAACAAGGTCTGGGCAATGAAACGTATAAATAGCTTCATTTCTTGTGATGTCTGAAAAAAATATATTAAGGTCATTTCTGCATCACTCTCGGTGAAGTTGTGTGACTGACAGGTAGATGTATACAATTATTTGGTGGGGAGATCATATATTTTTAGAAAACAAGGTCTGGGGCTCTGGGCAATGAAACATATAGCTAAATTTCTTGTGACGTCTGAACAAATATATACATGTATCAGGGTCATGATTTCTGTATCACTCTCGGGGGAAGTTGTGTGACTGACAGGTACATGTATGATTATAAATGTAGTTGTACATGTAAAACGATATAAAAAATTACAGCTATTCAGTCAGTGATATATTACAGAGCCCTTCTTAAAAAATTTTGACAAACAATGATGCAGCGTGCATTGAAATATGAAGACTTGAAATTCATCAGTGTGTAAGGCCTAAAAAATTTTTCTTTTTCCAAATACTAATTGGCGACATACACTTCACTTTTATAGGAACATTCCTGTGAAAACACTTTCCCCAACCTCTAGAAGTTTCCCATCAAAGATGTGGGATGTTTTTCCCTCAATTTTCAAATATTGTCTTTCAAATATTGTAAGTGTCGGGCAAACGATATTAGGTTTTTTAATGACAGTGTGCCAACTATCATTGCTAGTTAAATAGATTTGATGAAAACAATGTGTAGATGACGCAGATTGTTTGAGTCAATGCTTTTATGATAATGTTCACTCGTTATGCCTACAGGTGTCAAATTATCATTTTCAATTAACGAGTGCAAATACACTGAGTGCTCTGTCCTGCTAATGTGTAGTCACTTAATCAATTATGCAGTGACTTGTCTTGTTTTACAGGCTCCTATGGAATCCTTTTACCCATTTGGCCATTAAGATCCTATCAGTAGTAGGCTTAAATTTATAATGTGTTCACCAGTCACCACACATTGTCATGATACACTATGTGATCTTTTTTGTGGATTCTTGTTTTGTCTGCTGACAAATGATACATTGTAGTAAAATGTCCTAATAAAATGTCCCAAGTTACTGGAACAAACTGCGTGCATTAATTAGGTCTAATCTTTGGCTTTTTATCTGACTGTGCATATAAATGTGTTATTTTCAGTGGCTAATTATACATCCATTTTACTGACTTGGCTTTTATAAACATTTGCAAAGCCAACCCGTCCTGTTCTAAATGATAAAATCAATTTTGTTGTTATCCCACCCACAGTGTGTAAATGCTGGTTCAGTTCCGGTGCAAGTAAAAGGTTTTTGCAGTGATGTCATAATTTAAGCGTGAACAAACATGCTATTGCAAATGAGAGATTTTAAAGTACTTGCTGTACATAGCCTAATTGCTAATTGCATTGTTTCAAACATCTACTTGTTTGTACAGCTGAGCACTTGTACATAACTGCCTGCCATTTAAGCTGAAATGTGAAAGTGGAAGGAAAACTAAATCATGAAACCTCGGATAATGATCAGAGTCTAAAATGGATTCTTAGAATGACAAGTTATATTACAGCCCCTTTGTAGTTTGTACAGTGTATTATTGCAATGTTGTTACAGTGTACAAGTCATTCAGCTGAAACAACTATTGGTATAAGCCATACCCTATTTTACTGTTTCACGATTTTGCTTACATTTTTTTAAAATGATAATGAGTAGTGGTACGGCCATTGATAGGGTTTTTCCTTGGCAATACACTTCATTAATTAAAGGTAATATCATACTTTGGTTTTTGTCATGGGCAAAAATATCAAGAAAGATACAGAACAGTCATCTGCGAAATTCCCAGTCCCATATGGTGCCCACTTTTAGAGAAAAGTCAGAAAACAGTGAAAAATTCCCACAGTATTAAAAAAAAAATCTTTTCACAGTTATTTTTTATCTTCAAAATTGTTTTTGGCCATTTGTTTTACTCTTTTCTGGATAAATTCAGCATTTCAGGCAGAAGAATATCAACGGTATGTTCCTACCATCACCATCTTAATTCTTAATACCCTGTACGATTTCTGTTGTGGTATGCTACCAAAGTATGACACTACCTCTAATGTGGGGAATCCCTGCTGATTTTCAGTGGATATCATTCGTTTTGTCACTCAAAAAAGGGAAACTGTGAACACAAACAATGTCGGCAGATTTTTCTGATTGTCACAAGGATTTTCAAGTCAGAACAGTTTTTATCTTACGCTGGCTGTTACTTCCCTGATAATGAGTTTAATGACCCATTGTCACATTTCCTACATCGGCTGTCTCTAAAGATACACAATTAGTACAGTCAATGTTAAATTCGTTTTAAAAAACTGCTAATGGAAGTTGGAGGTATTTTTTTTGTCTAGTTGAGTCTTTGATGACATTTCCAGATATGTCTCGAAGTGATAAATCATCTTAAAATTCTTAATATAAACTGGTAATGAGAAGAAATTATCACGAGTCCGAGACCTATAACGCCAGATGGTGCACTCACTGTGTATAACATCAGAAATGGACCCTGACATATTGAGAATGACTACCAAACTGGGGCCAATTTCATAGAGCTGCTTAGCACAAAAATTCGCTAAGCATGATGTTTCTGTCTTTAGAACTTAAGCAGTAAAAACAGGATTAACAACAACATTTCTGCGTGTTGTGTATCACTTGCAATTGTTCTTTGGCTATTGTTCGCTGACCATGAATATCAAATGGAATTTTCAATGGTAGTTTGTTTTATTGGGGAAGCTATTTTTGTGCTAAGCATTTTTTGTGTGCTAAGCAGCTCTATGAAATTGGCCCCGGAATAAGGTAACTAAGCAAGTGTTATCAGCAGTCTTGTCTGGCTTGCTGGATGACCAGTGAATGATCTTTATAGGCCTACTATTTTTTTTTCACAGAAGGATCTGAATCCCAATGGGTGATACACACATATCATATCTCCGCACACAGCCCGGGCTGTACGTGCATGGCATTTGTAGAAAATTTCTGTATGGGCCTGAAATATTTTGATGTAAATAAAATGAACACTTGCAAATTGCAATGCAGTAGAGACTGTACTAGTCCATGGTGACTGTACAGGGGTCGATTTCACCAAACTCGTCATTACTTACTATCAATCGTACTCGTAGGACTTATGATGCATTGCAGCCCTGCATACTAGGATACGATGGGTTATCCTTCATGACTCAAGTTATGATCGATCGTAGGGCTTCATGAAATTGACCCCAGTACATATAAATTGTACTTCATATCTGGCAGTATTAATTTTTTTATGGAAATTTGCCCTAAACAAGACGTCGATAGCCACTGAAGTTAAAAGGCAATAATACGGAGATGCTAGATCCGTAGGATTGATTTGAAGATTTATTGCCATTCCACTGATAGGAAACTAGGTCAATGGATGGAGGTAACAATCATTCATCAGGTACAGAGTTCAACAGGGACAACAGAAAAGGGGAAATGGTGCGACATCCATAACACTGTGAGTGATCCCCGATTCTCCCTTTCGCTGGTTTTGCAGCAACGCTAATGTTGCATGCGTCTTAATTAATTAGATCCTTGGGATATAGGGCCTAGTTGTGGTTTCATGGCTTCTGACTAGCAATGGAACAAAGGTTTATAATAGTGAGAGTTTGGAACACTTCCAACGTATGGCTAGATGGAACTGTACAGTTGATGGATTTCCAGTTTGGTATCCCATTAGGTCGGAAGTTCGAATGTCGCTTAAGTTTCTTTATTTTACCATTAAATGACACAACAAATTATGAAATCTACCCGGTTTCTCCAGTACAAGTATTATTAACTGCTGCAAACTGCTCATCTGCCAAAATTCATTTCTTTTTCAAAGCCTTTGAGACAGATCCTGCTATAGTATCGAAACATCAGGCCCTCCTAAAGGACTCCACCAAGCAGTTTCTCAAGATTTTGCTTAATTTGATAAAGTTACATATTTGTAAGTGTCTGAAAATATCTTTGATGATTACATTGCATAATATAATGTGATTGTTTTCTTAAGTTCAGCATTGGCCATACAAACAGGGCCATGGGGTTCCACGGGAGTTGTTGGCCTACATTGTCCTGGTCAGAATTATGGGTCAGAATTGTCAATTTGTCATGGCATTGGTCTTATATTTTAAAATGGAGTGGTCTATTAGAAAGGAAAAAAAAAGACTTTGCCAAGTTTCAAGATAATTAGGGCCTATATGTTCACTGAATTCATGAACTGAAATGTGCACTTTGACTTTCATGCATGAATTGGATATTTGAGATGAGCATATATCCTCCTGTTTGTTTGTCGCTGTAATTTAACTCACAGGAAAAAATGTCTATTTGGCATAGATTTTCCCTTTAACATATGCACTAATTTCACTCAGCTGTGCTACCACATGTTCCTGCTGGAGGTATCCTTAACCTTTCCCAGCTCGGATCACATACTGCAATGCTTCAAAGCTTTTTAATTAGTTTGAATTAGCATATGCCACTGGGCTCAGCCAGTAAAGGTACACTGTACGCATTTCTTTGCTTTCTTTAGATTTCTTTGGGAAATTATAAATTAGACATTTTTACAAAAAAACAATATTTACTCAAAAGATCGGAACGGGAATTGCATCATTTAGAATATGGCAAACTTGAAACCAATTTTCTATGTTTTGGTTTGTTTAGCAAATGCCATAAGGCCTATATAGTCTAATACTGTACTGTGGTTGTGTACAACCAGTGAATGTGCAAGCCTTTGTATTTGTCAATGGTATGTGCCTGTACTATGTGAAATAAATGTACGTTATTTGACCTCGCAATGCTTGATAAATATGATATCTTTTGATTGCAAAGTATTTCCAGGTTATCAGTGGGTTCCCAACCCCTGCTACTGCTACAGTGTATATGTGTACCTTCTGTGCATGTATTAATGGGATGTACATGTACATGTATGGTATATTAGACCTTAGACCTACTTCTCAAGTTCCCATTACCCTAGATACAATACAAACTGAACTTCATGTACCGTACTGTAGGCCTACATGTACATGTATGTACTTACAACATATTCTCAATCTGATTGGATTGCGTAGCTATGATTTGGACCCAGTCGTAGTGTTTGCCAACACTTGACTTTCACAAAAGCAAATGATAGTATTGATACTGCAACCTTTGTGATATTTGCACAGCCATTTGCTGTGTTGTTGGCATTTTGGTGTGCGTACATGCACTTATATTCTATCTATCTCACAGTGGTTACTATTTGTAAGATATGCTGTGCATTTCCCTATTTGGGTTTAGCGCTTAAAATCGATCGAGTTTATTGCTATTTAACAATTTAAGTTAAGACTGGCAGCAGGGGCCGATTTCATAAACCTTACGACGCGTCGCGGAGTTAAGACGCATCCTTTCTCTATGGACTCACCGCATAGATGCGACGCGTCGCAGCTATGACGCGTCGCAAATCGAGTTGCGACGCGTCGCAGAGCTTTATGAAATCGGCCCCTGGTTACGTAACACCTGTTGTAGCACGCTTGTTTATATTCAACACACAGATAAATCCGCGCGCTTTATTTTATAACCGGAAGCCCGTACAGGGTCAAGGCAAAGTGCATGACCTCTTAAAACCAAAAATAAAACCGATCTGTTTTAACTGCAAACAGTAAAACGCTGTTTGGACGCAACAGAATTTTAACTTATGACTTACCCCCATGGTTGCCGAGCGGTTTAACTCAATTGGTTTTAAATAAAAGGCTGTCTGAACCAGGGGTGTGAGAATTCAGCTTTTTTGATTCCAGTTTTTACTCTGAATTTCAGCTTTTTGGTACGCCTGCTGTGTACAAATGCACAGCAACTGATAAAATTTCAGCTTTTTGCAAGCGCTTTTCAGCTTTTGTTGCATGTGTCCACTCACACCGCTGCTGAACGTATCCACATTAGGCCTACATACTAGTCTATTTAAGATTGCACATTAGACAAAGTTGTCTTGTTGGACTATTAACGCTTTTAGCACGGAACCCTTGCAAGTAGCCCTACACGTAATCCCTCCAATCATGTTTTCCCTGTCCAAACTGCCCCACATGTACATGCTCAGAGATTTGTCAAACAGGCAGATTAAATGAGTCAAGAGTGATTGAGTCAAACAAGTTCATCAAGTTCAACTCCATTAAGTTGCCTAGTGAATTTTGGCCAGCTGTCTGCACACGTGAAAATCGATATATCGATAATATCGATATTTCAGCGCCAATATATCGATATTTGAAAATCCCGATATTGACGGTGCTTAGCTATTGGTTGGCACTGGTTACATAATTGAAGATTGAATATGGGCCTTCTTTTTTATTTGTATTACAAAGTTAACAAATATGAAATAAAATATAGATATTTACAAATGTTAGTGTGGGAAGCACTACAAAGAAAAATGAAATGAAATGGTAAAAACAGGCAATCAATGAAATACAGTAAAAGAATATTGAGATAAATGCAGAAACAAATAAAGCAGTAATTTTATTCAGAGTGCTGTTGCTTTGGCTTAGAATAGAAGTTGTAGAATATTTCCTTTGCAGGCTTCTATATGAGGCCATACACTAATATAAACGACCTTTGTGTCTGGTGTTCAGTTATAGGAATGGATGTCCATGAGTTTCAGCAATTATTCTCAGCAGCTCAGCTATGGTTTCCTTTTAGCCACTCTGCAACGTACAAGTTACATGTACATGTACTTAGATTCATTTTTGCAGACTATAAATAATCAGTCAGTTGTCTTCCCTAAGTCTATTGGAGATAAATTTAAGTGACAAATTGATTAAGCTTGGCAATATGAAGTAGATGTAGGCCTACACTACAGGTATTATCACAAAGACAGCGCAGTTTTGAATAGTAATTGTCACTTCCAGGGGCCAATTTCATAGAGCTGCTTAGCACACAAAAAATCGCTAAGTATGACATTTCTCCCTTAATAAAAACAGGATTAACATCCAAATTTCCAAGTGTTGTGTATCACTTGCAATTGTCCTTGGCTGTTGCTTGCTGAGCATGAATATAAAATCGAATTTTCAATGGTGGTTTGTTTTATTGGGCAAGCCATTTCCGTGCTAAGCAATTTTTTTGTGCTAAGCAGCTCTATGAAATTGACACCTGGTGACAAAAATTTAATAGAATCTTATTTTATCATAAATTATATGAAATAACAGAAAATGATTCCTCGTAACGTCAGTTTTCACTCCCCAAACGAGCAAAAGTTTCAAGAGTTTGGAAACATGCATCTGTAATCTTTTGAAATTTACTGGCTGACTGGTGTCAGATTGCCGTGAAATTAGCACCTGGCTGTGCAGTCTGAAGTCAAGGGACCAGACTAATCCATCCCTACAGTGCTGTCATCTGATAGCCTTACATGTCTGCCACAAAACAGCTATGAAAAGGACTCATTTTCTCCCTTTTTGCTCTGTAAGAGATTAAATTACGTTGCAGATGCAATTTCGTTCAGGTGGTAAACACTTTCATACCCCTAGGAACGCATGTATTCTAAACTGTGTAGTACAGTACAGTATATTTCGTGTGTGCTAGTGTTGCCGGAAAATATTTGAAAGTGAACCATTTCTCAAATCTGTTTTAGACCAAAGGTATAATACATGATTGGTAAAGGTCACAGAACAGCACTTTCAGTCTTAAACTTTGTCTAATCCAACATCTAGGCCTACATAAAATAACATACATGGACCTGTAAAAATTTGAACTCAATCGGACATCTGTGTCACAGGAAAGTGAAAAACCGACTCATTTTTTCTTATAAAACATAAAGAATTATGTTGCTCTTACCCTAAGATTAAAACTATTTTCGGTCTTTTTTTTACTAGAATTTCTTGATAAATACACTATTTCAGATGGAAATATTTTAACAGTAGGGCCTATATTTCTACCAGCACCATCTTCATACCACAAAAGTTATATGTAAATTTGTTAACATTGAATTTCTCTTTGGGTATGTTACTGATCTTGTACTGTACCTTTAAGTTTAAGTAATCCTCCCTGACTTGTTGTGTTGAAATAAACATGTAATTGCTTCACTGACGACCCAATGACTGATGAGGTGACAGTTTGAGTAATTGAATACATTATAAAAACATCACTTGATGTGTCAGGGGCTGAAAACCTGTACTGTAATTAAATGCCCACCTAGTACACAGACCAGGGTGTTGTTTTACATACACAATACACTCTGATTGACCCTGCTAACACCATAGGGAACCCGTATCTACCATGTCTACTCAAGCTTCAACATACAAACCACATAGGCCTAGGCCTACTGTATGATGTTTACTGGGTTTTTGGGAGGTCATTATTGCATTAGAAGAAAGTTTCATAAAACTACTACAGTGGAGCACCACTATAATTAACACACCTATATCAAACATATGGCTATACTGAAGGCTTTCAATGTTAGTGTACAATACATACCCAATTATGGTTCTTTACATCACTATACAAACTTCCACTATAATGAAGTGGACAGAGCTCAAATTTCGTGAAAAAAAAAAAGCACTGAACAGCAGTCCTAGTAACTGAAGCATTTTACTAGACCTGAACTTTCTTCACTAGACCTGTGGCATTCAACATAGGAAAACCGTAATTGTTTGCAACATTGTGTCAAGAATCTTCAATTTAGGCACCATTTCAATTTTGCAAGGAAAACAACATCACTAGAAAGCTGGACTAGTGTACACACTTTACTAGACCGATACTGGAATCACTAGACTCAGAACTCGGTCTAGTGGATATTTTGAGCCCTGATGGACAATATCTGTGCATTCCGGCATGTTCATTACATAGCAACGTTCCACTGTACAACTCACATTTTACACTCAGTTCTTATGGAGTGCCTACTAGAAAAAAACACCTCACAGCCTAATATCAACTAAAATATCAGCAAACTTAAGCAACTACATCTACATGTATTTAAAACCCAATGGACACTCTTGCAAACGTCCAATATAGAATACTTCTCTTTGCGATAAATATAAATATTCTTTGGAAATTCCTCCTTTTTTTAATTCCAAATATCACTTTCGTGAAAACCTTTTTAAAACAGGCCTATACACCTTAAGAATTTCCCTGTGGAGATGTATTTGAACAGCCTATTGTGCTCTGTCACCATAAGGCACTAGATAATCGTTCTGTTATGTTTGTATGTAGGCCTACACATAATATACACATTATGCAGAGCAGTTGCAATTTCTTCATTACGGTCGTCCTTCATCACACCTATGGCTCATTGGCTCGTCATTTGACTTATTTCTGATTAGGTTGCAAGCAGCTAAACTGACAGGTAAAGAATAATGTCAGTCGACTGGATTCCCTGCCACAACAAAATTATTATTATCGCTCGAGTAATCGGTACAGTAACCGATTCTACCCAGGGGATGGAAAGGTACTTGCCCAGCCTTGGTCTATGCTTCAGTGAAGTTACAATAGATGCTAAGTCTGCATAGTGCATGTTATGTATTGGGTTTTTGCTCACAGAGTAAGCGATCCCAACATTAGTAAACAGATTAGCACATCTAGGGCTTTCTCAAAGCTCGGCTTCGGCTCTGGCTCCGGCTCCATTTCATGAATCCATTCTAAAATTACGATATCAAAATAGAGGCTTTTGACTTCGATTTGGAAGTAGATTATCTGGTTTGGAAAAGAAAACGGAGCTCCAGCTTCAATGAAAAAACAAAACCTAAGAGACCTAAGATGGCGAAGGCACCATCAAAGATTCAAATTCAAAGATACAAAAATATTTATTGTCAGATAAAAAACGTTTACATTAAAATCGTTTTCCACTCTCTCCCCCCCCAGTTCAAGCACTTTTTGTAAAATGTGTACAATTTGCACACATACCGTAAGTACCATTCATTCAAATTGGTTGTCATTGCTTATTAAAATTAAGCATCATGATATGAAAAAGATAACAATATCATAAAAAAAAACCCAATGTGAATGAATAAGTCAGTATTTTGATGGCAATCTCTGTCTGTTCTGAAATTCATATGAATAAATTTTCTATCTCCTAATCTAGGGAGAGAGAGTAAAAAAAAAAGAAGCCCACTGATTAATTTTCTTGCTTTTTCACAACAAAGCAAACCATGAACGTAATCTGGTTCCCAGGTGAGTGGGTGACTTAATCGAAAAGTTCAGCGTGTTACTTTATCTCATTTCGGACGAGAGCACCTGTGACCTAATTGCAGGAGAGATCATTAATATTCTGCGGCATTTAGAAAAAAAGGTGGCTTACTGGGTTAATGTACCGGTAATACATTTTGACTGTATCCCTCACCTGGGGTCTATTTCATAGAGCTGCTTAAGCACCAAAAATTGCGTAAAAGGAACTTAAAACTTGGTAAATAAAATCAGTATATGCAAATTAGGCTTGCCTTCACCGACGTAGATGAGCACTGCATACTCGGTGCTTGTTGAGTGCACATGAAAAAATCATATGCTGGCTCAGGTGGGTTTCAAACCCACGACCTCCTGCTTACGAGTGCAGATGCCATACCGCTAGGCCACCAAGCTAGCTGGGATCAGTGGGGTGAATCGAATCCAATATCGCGGCGGGTACCGCAGTTAATCATGAATATTGATTGACGAAAATCATTTGATATTCATGAAAATCAGTATACCAGCCAAACTCCTTGTTAATGTTATGCTCAGCATACAATGGCCAAATACAAGTCAAAAGTACTTAGTAAACATTACATGAAAATTTGGTTGGTAATCCTGTTTGGTCAAGGAAGACTTTTCATTGTGTGCTTAATTAAAGCTGGTTATGAAATTGGCCCCAGGTACAGAGATTTTCATAGCTTTCAGGTAGTAAGATGTCGGAACACCTGCTGTTTTGAAAATGCCGTGGTTATACTTGATGGTAATTGTATTTCTCGTGATTTGAGGTAGCTCAATGCCTTGATTGGGTAGCCACAAATTGCCAACAAGACTAAGTAGAGGGAACTCCTAATATCCAGTGACTTAAAAGGAAAAAACCTGTTTTTTATGGAAATTTACATGTGAGTTTTGGATTGTATACAGCATTAGGCCTACCTGTATTGCATCCAGGTTTTAAAAAATAGGATATTTCCTGCCACTTATGATAATCTTTGGTACAATCTGAACTTTGCTGATGGGGGGGGGGGGGGGGGCCGATTCAATGCAGCCCTGTGATTGAACTGAAATGTGAATTAATCTTAATTACTAGGCAAAGTGCGATGTCACAATACAAATGACTTTGGCGACATGATTGAAATTTCATCTTAAGATTGATCGTAGTTTTTTATGAAATCCAGCTTGGGGATGCAGGCCTACATAAATTAATTAATGTTCCATTAATCTTTGTGTTTTGTGAAATCCAGCTGGGGTCATGTATGCAGGCTGGGTTTTCATGACAGAAAAAACGGTCATATCCCGAAGTATAATGCTTTTTCGTTCATTTCTTGTCTACCTCCATCGCATTTTTATTGAACCTTGCATTGACAGCAAGGGTTTGTGAATAAGACGGTTCCATTGGCTGCAATTGAGATTGTACATGTTGTTAGTGAGAATGTCCTAATAATGGTTAATTTCCACATGGACCTTATCGTTTTCGACACTACGCATGTGCGCGCAAAGAACAGTAGGTAATTTTTTGCAAACAAGTTTTACATATAGTGTTGACACACGTGCATTTACATGTAGCTGCTGGCCTGTGAAGTTTTAATTTTTTCCTAGAAGAAAGCCTTACTTTGAGTTTGTGTATGACACTGTTGCACAATGGTCCATTGAATGTTACTGTAGTGTTAAGTAATTTGTTCCAGCAGTGTTAAGTTGAGTATAATAGTTCAATTTATAGTTGTATCATATGTCTGTATGTAGTATGCACTCAGTACCAGCCCTAGCAGCTTTTTTTCCCCAGAGTGCCACTGGTCTGTGCCAGTGAATGTGAACCCTTGCACAAGGTTTCCATCATTTCGAAGATGCATTCCTATGACACTATTTACAGCTTGAGTTCCAGGATAAAGATGTCAAATGTCAAGCCAATTTGTTGCGGCCTTTTGAGCAGTGTTTTATTGCATTTGCCCCTATTATTATGCATAATTTGCCCTTGTAGATAATTCTGACGACCTTATGGATAAGGTAAATACATGTAGCATGTGCAATAGTTGTACAATGACATATTGCAAACATATTGGAAATAAGAGGCTGATAAGAGCTAGCCAAGCACTGGAATGTGTACATGTGTCTTGTATATTTCCAAGGAACTGTGGCTATAGTTTTTGTTACATATTTGTTCTTAACCCTAACCCACCTCCATATACTGTATCACAGTTTACCATATGGTTTTTCCTGTGGTAAGTGTGGCATCCTGAATACCACAATACACCACAATGTAGTATGTGTGGCAATGTATGGTTTATGATAACAGTTACACTGTGGAGACTGTGGTGATGTGTGGGAAGCAACTCTTGTCTTGTGTGGTAGGTGCAGATCGAGTGTTAGGGTTTTCTCAGTGATACTCACACCATGGAGCTAGGAAGCCCATTGGCCATTGTCACACAAGCACAGAGTGATGCTTAAAACCTCTTGTTTAGGATCTCAGATTGCTAACAGTTTTGGTTCCATGGCCTGTGAAGTTAGGAGACTACACTAATACTACACTTACCTACTGTACAGTGTACATCATACTGCCTATGTTATGTAGTGTAACTGATTGTATTTGCATGGAACCAGCATTTGAGGACATTGTAGTACATTAAGGCACTGTTCCTTGCCCCATGGTCACATGAATTAGGGTAAACGGTGGAACGGTTAATGTAAAGATAAGGCTAGTATTTTAACATGGCTGACAATGGGTGAGCATGACGCAGTATAAAAAGCACTGGATCATTATGACGATGGTAGTTACCGCACAGAGAGCATACCCGCATCAAATGTTACATAATCATTCTTTTATTGTGTTAAGTTTTTCAATATACAACAGTTGACATAGGAGATGTATGACAATGATGAAGTGATGTAAGTAGGCCTACTGTATGTGTGAACACCTCATAAATGTTACAGATACTGTATCTGTAAGTGGAAGATGTTAAAACATGAAAATTTGCCATTTCACATCTCCGGGATGTTATGTTCCAGTTTTGCAATATTTCAATTGTTGGAATTTAGTGTTCAATAGAATCAAATTAGTCCATAGGCTCTTATGTCAAATATTTCTACAGTTGTTTTCACCCACCCCCTCCCCCCCTTTTTTTTTTTAATCTGAGAAAAAAATGTTTCCTTGGAAAATGATGTAGAAAGTTAAAATCCAATCTGGTAAATGTTAATATATTATTTGCATAATTCTATATCCCGGACAAAAAAATAATTCATAACAGATTAATTACGGCGCTGAGACAAGGGATATTCGATTCACTCTGCTGACCCCAGCCAGCTCAGTGGCCTAGCGGGTATTGCATCTGCAATAGTAAGCAGGAGGTTGTGGGTTCGAATCCCACCTGAGCCAGCGCATGATTTTTTCATGTGCTCTCAAAAAATTATTTAGTGAAATATCTTCGTTGAAAACTTGATGAAGGGTAATAAATTATTTGCATAATTAAAATCCATGTTTGCCCATGTTCGCCATGTGTTCAAAATGTCCCAAGAAAGACTCGAACATTGATGCATAATTGTAAATAACCATGCTAATGCTTGCCAAATTGTACACAGTACAGTAAGTACTAATAGTAGTAGGCCTACTAGCAACGAGTTGGCCTAATATGTGGGACAGCAGTAAGCTTTATACAGATGTTACAATTATTTGAATTATTTGACAAATGGATGATTGCTTCATGAAACTTGACTCTCCCCAGGTCTCTTGTTTTGAATACTGATGATTTCTCAAGAGAATTGCTCCAATTTAATGTATTTTCCTCCCATCAATAGCCTGGGGCCAATTTCATAGAGCTGCTTAGCACGAACATTTGCTAAGCGTGACATTTCTGTCTTAATAGAAACATGGTTAACAACCAAATTTCTACGTGTTGTGTATCACTTGTGATTGTTCTTTGGCTGTTGTTCACTGATCATGAATATGAAATGGAATTTTCAATGGTTGTTTGTTTTATTGGGCGAGACATGTTTGTGCTAAGCAAATTGTTGTTCTAACTTGGCAGCTCTATGAAATTGGCCCCTGGTTTTGGATTCAATGTTTCTAAACACAACTGACAGATTCTAATATTGTTTCCCAAACATGACTGAACTTTTAGTCCTCAGTGGGCACCATTTGCCTGGCATGGCAACAGGCTTGAAATCATGGCACAGAGTAATGGTGCAACCGTCAACTGAAGTCCCCTAGCCCTTATTTTTTTAAATGCTTGAGCACAGATGCTTGGGTTGCTCGGGGAAAAGATTTATTGATCTTCATTTGGAAACATGCCAAGAGTTATGCCCGTGAGTTTCGCTTGAACCTCTGGACGGTTTCTCATGCTTGCATGTTTACCACCGCCAGCAAATGTTTCCTAATTCACATAAAAGGTGATCACATGCAGTTTGCATAAAATTATTTAACAACTGTTGTTGACTTGGTGTCATTTTTATTGATTATGAATTGTGCTGGTCAGTGTACATGTACAGCTACGTGGAAACGAGTCAAAGGACAGTACCTTGGTTCAGTGGGTCTCCAGCAAATGAATTGCAATTAGCGAATGCTTGAAATCTGGTACCAGCAGTTTCTGGCCATGGTTTCACATGACTAAAGTGGGTTCGGCCTTGGGAGGTTGGGGTGGGTGTAGGAGGCTGGGGTGTTAGGGAGGGATTCCTTGCAAGAACTGGAGGAGTGATTGCTGCTGAAGACTTATTTTTAATCTCTGTTGAGGTCAGTCTTCTCCTACTTTTAGTCCTGGTCATGGTTTGGAAACAAGGCCAGATACCTTCCCAAACAATGGCCACTGGGTCTACTAAAATAATCCCCCGGGGCTAAACAACCTCAGATGTTTATCAAAGTCTGAACTATGCCCTTTTTGGGGCAGGGTAGTCAACTGCTTAGAGTATAGTATTCCAGAAACAAATTAAATTCAAACTGCTGCATGACATGTAGATCTAAGCATCCTAGTTTGAATTTTAGCTGTAAATAAAGACCACAGTGATGATATTGAACACTGTGGGTTGACATTTTCAGCCCCATAGTATCGACTACTGATAATAGATCAATATAAAGACAGCTACTGCTATTGCTACACAATGTGTATAGAAAGAACATCTAGTTAACCTAAAGCTCCGATCTAGCCCTAAAAAAGAACAGTTTAACTTTCCACAAAAGCAGTATGCCGCAGCGAAAAGTGATTCCTGAGTGTCTGCATGTGTGAAACAATCTAGCCATGAAGTGGCAGGACAATCAAGCCGCTGATTCGGGGGCAAAAAACAGAAAGACTGAAGAGACCCTGCTGGTTGTGATCCCTAATCAGGCATGCTGCCCAAGGACAGCCATTCAGGCTGACAGCTCGGACTCCTAATCCACCACATCATTATATTGATCGGCATTGTGGGGTCCCTTCATCTGACATCCCCTGTTAAACTCATGAATGGAAGAGGATTTGGCAGGCCCCCCTCTTTTGAGAAATTCACAATATAGGAGGGCTTTGTTCAGTCCATCCTGGAATATAACTGTGTACCGTTATATCGGGCAGCATCTTTTTCAAGGTGTGTTGTGTAAGTGCCATCGCATGAATGATCAATGAGCCTACCCTGAGTAATGTTGTCCTCATTAATGGTAGACAGGATAGTCACAGTGATAGAATTTGTACACCAGTGATAGATTATCAGAAAGCCAATGTTGTAGGGATATGGAGTGACCCTGAAACTCTCTTCTAGTCAACCATTGAGGGCAGTATATTTCAGTTTTATCTGGATTCCTCTATTAAAACTCTCTAAATGCAAAAGAGTGAAAAATACCACTCGATCAAAATCGAGTTGTACTTCATATGGTTTTCACTCTGGGCCAGAGTGAAGAATCACTCAATACGATGCAAACTTCACTCTAAAAGAGTGGAAGACAACTCGAAAAAGAGTTGTCCTTCATATGGCTCTTCAAAGAGTGGCTTTACTCTTTTGCATTTAGAGAGAAGAGATCATTTTTCACAGTATCCAAAATATCGGGGTTGGAACCGTATCGAACCCTGAGATTTTTTGAAAACCCTTTTTCACACTTGAAAATGTTCAACCCCGAGTCAACACGGATAGGACGGCCTAGCTGGATCGAAATCAACCCTGGTAGGGACCAGGCTTGAAAATCTCAACCTGGTTCCAAACTGCCGTGTGACGCGTGGTCCGTGTTGTATGAGCCGGTTCACCATAAACGTAGTGTAAACGTTGCGTCTTTGCGATCCAGTTCAAAAACTTGCCGGGCTGAATCGGGACGGATCCGGGTTGGTTTCAACACGGATCAAAAAGGTGATGAAAAGTTCTATAGAGCTACATAGAAGGGGTCCCAAATAATGGCTTTAAAATGGCTAAGTTTGCTTCAGTGTACACAGTGAATTGGCCAACAATACACAGTATCGGTACACATAATGACCAGCCATTTTGTATCCAAATCTTGTTGTTGGGTTCGGGCATATCACTGACATGATCATACTGGTATTCCATGCATTTCCATTGTGATTTATAGATAGATTTGTCTTCTGCAAAGCTGCTTCCATATGCTGTGCATTTGTTTGTAAATTATCATCTCATTTTCCACTGATGTCATACTCGTAAGAATAAAATTAATGTGACATGAATATTGTGATGGGGCTGCAGCATGCAGTGTGAGGGCTGTCAGCTGCTTGCTCCATGCGGACAAATTCTGCATAGCTGCGGGCCCCGGTTACCAGCCGGAATAGCATGCAGTGGCCATTGCTTGTGATTGGTATCCTGCTGATGTATGGCTCAGCGTGAACATTTTGGCATTAAAAATAGAGCCTTTTACATCGTGAATGCCTGTTATGTGCTTCAAAGCAACAGCTTTTCAGATTCTACCTAATACTTGATGTTTCTTGTAACAAATCATTTCAAGAAAGATTTGAGGCTTTGCATGGTGACAATTGGTATGTGGATCGGTTTGCGGAAGCACCATGTACGAACGATTCTTACATGGTGTGAGAAATGTGAACGAAATAGAAGTGCGAAAGTACGAACGATTCTTACATGGTGTTTCCGCAAACCGATCCACAAATCATTTTAAATTGACTACCTTCCTTAAACGAATCATGAGGTAGGATTTTATTTTAATTATATACTTCAATACATGTAGGACAAGCTTTCATGTTATGTTTAACTATCCAGGGGTCGATTTCACGAAGCCCTATGATCGATCATAACTCGAGTTAAGAAGGATAACCCATCGTATCGGAAAGGCTACATAGGGCTGCAATGCATTGCAAGTACGATTGATAGAAAGTTGCAATGAGTTTGTGAAATCGACCCCTGACCTTTGTAGCAGCAAAGAGCTGAAATTTCAATATTTTTTATTGCTTATACCAACGTAGATAATTTCCATAGAAAATAGCAAAATATTCTGCATTCAAAGCCAAAATATAATAAAATAGGGGGTTTCCAAAACGGCGGATTAGGCTCAGCCTCAGGCTCCAGCTCTGTCTTCCATATGCTGAAAAAATATAGTTTGTGGTTTTTCATTGAAACTGAAGCTCTGTTTTCCTTTTTCAAACCAGAGAATCTACTTCCGAACTGCAGCCAAAAGCCTCTATTTTGATACCCGTTATTTTAGAATGGAGCCTGAGCCTGAGCCTCCGTTTTGTAAACCGCTATAGTGTCTGTTGAGCACACTGCAGTTTGTCCTCATTTTCCAAGTTGAACAGCTTTTTTGGACAGAAGTGGTGGCCATGATTCTTTTTTTTTTACAAATACCTTGCTGGTGGGTGATTAGGAAGGTGATTATTTCGTACTGTTCTGATGCTCATTTTATGGGAGGCCCCCTGCTGCCTAGTATAACAAAGCCAACAGTGACTTTTTGTATGTATTGATGAAAGAACAACTATTTAGATCCCCCGATAATCCCTCTGATAATCCCCTTGCTAATCTGGTCTTCACTGCTCGTGCCAATCGGCCAATCAGAGGCAGGCTATCTCTGGATTGGACAGGCATGTTCCTATCAATGATCGCAACCTAGCATAGCCGAAACCAAACATGGGTATAAATTGAGACTGTGCAAGTGCCTTTCAATAGCTTGACAAAGGCTAGCAGACTGCTGCTAAAACGTCAATGGATTGAAGTACTTTCCAGCCAATATCGTGAGCCCCTAAACAATCTATCTTCTTCTGACGATCTTGTTTGTATCCTTTAAAGGACATGTACAACATTGGTAAGAAACCAAAACAGAATTGTTTACAGAATTACGTATAACTTTCAGGGTATGAAGATGGTGCTGGTAAAAACACTGTTATGTTAAAATATTTCCGCCTGAAATGGTGTATTTATCCAGAAAGAGTAAAACCAAACACCAAATACATTAATTTGATCTTGGCAATATCAAAAATTCTTCTTTTATATGAGAAATATTTTATAAGAACAATTGAGTCAGGTTTTTGCTGTTTTCTCGGGACTCAATGTCCGATTGAGCTCAAATTTTCTCAGGCTTATTATTTCATGTACGTGCTGGATTAGACAAAGTGTGAGTGCTGTTCTGTCACTTTTACCAACGTTGTTGAACACACCCATTAATCATGTGTGCATCATACATGTACAATGTTAATTGTGTTCACATGTATGGAAACATGTAATTTCTTTTTGGAAGTGTAAGGTCTCGCGATTGTCAAACATTCCCAATAAATCATCAATGTTCTATTGAAACAGATTGAAGGACAAATTGTGTTTTTGAATGAAGCTGTATTGGTCTTATTAGCTTCATAGGATACTCACCATCCAGATATGCATGTACTTTGCTCTTAGGCGATTTGGTTAAATACACTTAGGGTGGTTTTCAACACACAAACAGTATTAGTTCTTCAAATAGACATTGGAAGTGTTGGCTGATTGTGTGTTTACAGCTTGTGTTTGTTCAGCGTGGCTTGTTTTCACTAGATGAGCATTACAATAAATATGGCACCTCGTCCATCCCTGAGATATTTTCCAATTGACGGACCAGCCGGCTGGTTAAAGGTAATATCATACTTTGGTTTTTGTCAAAGAAATGCAGATTCATGGGCGAAAATATTAAGGAAGATACAGTAACAGTCATCTGTGAAAATTATCTGCCCACATTTTGAGAAAACAGTGAAAAACAGCCACAGTACTTCTTAAGTCTTTTCTCTTTTCTTTTTGATCTTTAAAAGATCAAACATAATTTGGGTCACTGGTTTTACTCTTTTCTGGATAAATACAGCATTTCAGGCAGAATAATTTGAACGGTATGTTTCTACCACCACCATCTTTATACCCTGTAGGTAAATCTGTGAAGATTTCTGTTTCAGTACTACCAAAGTATGATACTACCTTAAACAGCCATATTTCATAGCTGTGTACACTGCAATACATGTATGTGTTTTTAATGCATGTATATACTGAGTCTGTCAGGGGTACTTGAGCTGTGGAGTGCAGCCATGTTTAACAAATGACTGTAGTCTGTGACAGCTTGCTGTTTCTGCTCTTCCATGCTCCAGTGTACAGTACTCACATGCGTGCATTATAATCAGTCATCACATTCCATCACGGTGCTTGGATGTGTGGACACGTGTACATACCCTGTACACGTACAGCCTATACTGCGCTTTAGCTAGCCACATCTCATGTCTACCCTAAATTAATAATCGCCTCTTATAATTACGTGTCGTTGTACATGTGTGTCTGGGCACCACGCGCTGTCATGTGCCATGAATATTAATTTGAAGGAGCTGTTGAATTTCAGAGACGTGATTCTATACACATACGTATGCATTTCAGTTCTTAGGAGATGTGATCATTATACAACCATGTTATAATGATAATGAAGCAAGTATTTAAGATTTAACAATTGGAGATGGGAGGAAATTTCTTAAGGCCCCTCCCCTTTTTGTCCTAGATTGCTTTACAAGCAAACTGTTTAGAAGTATTTTATTTCATTTTGTATGTCATCTTTAATGATCTGCGTTAATTGAGTGCACAGAAGTGCTCCCTTTTCATGGAGACCCTCAGTATAATACTAGTATTATCTGAACAATAAAATAAAGAAACTATAAGGGAAACTGACTGGATTAATGTTAAGTCATTGGAAAGTGAACAAAGAAAATTTACTGGAGCGGGTTACGAACCAGCGACCTCCAGAATACCGTACCGGCGCAAGATACCAACTGAGCTATCCAGTCCAATGTTGGTGGTGTCCCTAATAGTCAATTATCTTTGTTGGTTTGGCAGTCAGAAGCCATGAAACCACACACACACTGCTATATCCCAAGGATCATTTAAGATTGAAATATTTAATAAACACCCAACATGTAAGAAATAAAAGAAAATTAATGAAAAAAGTATGTCACAATGATGTCAATAAAAGTATATTTTAACTCAATGACTAACATTGCTGCAAACTGCTCATCATCCAAAAAGATGCCCTGAAATTTATAAAATGCTTGGAGTTAGGAGGGCCTGATGCATTTCATTCCTAGCAGAATCTTTCTCAAAGGGTAAAAAGCCTTCGATACCGATCCTGCTTGGATCAAAATGCGTCAGGCCCTCCTAACTCCAAGCATAACATACAAATTGATTGAATTTCTTGAAAATGTGTTTGTTGGGAAATTTTTGTTCACAACAGACTGTGTTGCATTCAACTCAAATGATCAGTTGATAATGTTGATAGTAACCCACATTCCACCACTCATCTCCTTGTATCCACGCATACATCCACAAGTCATACATCATGTGAATCACTTTTCCAGCTCTAGCTCACCAGTATGGATACAGCTCATATTAAATTACAAAACATGTTAATGCATGGGAAAATCATGACAAAGAATGCTGTTTTTATTGCCAGGAATTCCAAGCAGCTGATAAATGTTATTTCTTTTGGAAAATATTTATCCAAGAATAGGGCATTTATTGCTTGACATCTAATGTTGTGTAAATGACATGGGCTGTGATAGTTATATAGGAATCTATGTGGTCAAATTTGTTAAATTGTTTGCTTTTTAAACTGTATATTGTATACATGAAGGTAGTACGCATTCGGTGCCTGGAATTGTCTACCAGAAATCATAGTTTCATACATCTAACCATGGCATGCACAGTACAAGATTGATAACACAGCCAAACAGAAATGTTTGGTTTTTCAGGGCATGGAGATGGTGCTGGTACATGTAAAAACATACCGTTGAAATATTTCCCCCTGAAATGCTGTATTTATCCAGAAATTAATAAACAAAGATTGAAAACAGTTTTGATATCGGGTTAAGATAAAAACTTTATAAATTCTTTATGATTTATAAGAACAGTTTAGTTGGGTTTTTTCGCTATTTTCTTGTGACTAAGATTTCTATTGAGCTCAAATTTTCACAGGTTTGTTATTTCATGTACATGCGGGACCAGACAAAGTATGAGTGCTGTTCTGTAGCCTTTACCAATCATGTATGTATTAATATACGTTTAAGAGAAGAGTTCATAATTATTTTACCTTAAGTAAAGAGTTAATCATCTTATTCAGCCCTTTATCCTTGCTGCTGTGAACCATTGATTTCCACGCTTTCTCTTTTATATGCCTGATGCCTTACTTTAGAACCCGACTCTGGTCACACTGCATGGGTTATTGTTCACTGAAGCAAAATATTAAAAAAGACCTGAAAATAAATAGAAACGATAAACTTGCTGTTGAGCCTTTTAATCCTTCTGCAACTCACATGAGAGTTGGGTATCAGCTGCTTACATCCTATAAGCCTGACTCTACCTCTGACTCTGTCTCTATCTTCAGAATCTGTAGAGTTGGAACCAGTAAATAATTTCCCATAGGCTCCCATGCTGAATGGCCAATTTCAAAAAAATTATTAAAAATACTTAGTAGTTTCTGAGAGACTCCAACTATACTCCAAAATGAAGCTGAAAACTTCAATTTTCCATAGGGTAGCCAATGATTTTTTGAGAAAAATCCATCCAAAGGAAATTACCTTGAAAACGGCCATGTTGACTGATGCCAGACTGAAAAAAATGTACCCCTCCCCTACATGCCAAAGTGGAGCGACTTTAGGGCTCGATTTTACCCAAACAGCTAAAAGTTGAAAGTCCAAAACTCTGGTTCCATCCATTTTCTTTACAGGATTTTCTCACGTATAGGGCTTACCAGACGCTTCAAGAGAAAAGATTTTGAGGGTATACAAAAAATTAATGAGCTCCGCGGACTGATTTGGAGCTACAAGTCTGCACCCTGTAATCTTGTCATTTCACACTGGATTGAAGATGGTGGATTGCTTCCTTCTTGGTACCTGCCAGTCTGGAGTCTGGACCATCTGCCTCCATTATCTTTATCCAAGGGATACTCTTCATCATGTCGCTATTCCATTAAGCCTAGTCACAGTGGTTCCTAAAAGTCGCATTCGGACTGGACTTAAATTTAATGGGAGGATGGTTACGTGTGGATAAGTTTGCAGAAACACCATGTAAGAATCGTTCGTACTTTCGCACTTCTATTTCATTGGCACTTCTCGTAAGGTCTCAACGTTTCGACTAGTCTGCTCTAGTCCTCATCAAATCTTGCCACCGTTCGCATTAAACTTTCATGGAATCTATTACTGTAAGCAAAAAATTCTTATCTTACAATTGCAGACTTTGTTTTAGTTACAGTTAGCATACATGTATTCCACTGGAGAAGTTTCTCAAGAGAATAGGATGGACCATCACTTTGACTCACATTAGGGGCCAGTTTCATAGAGCCACTTTTAAGCAATTTATTTTGTGCTTTACGGTCCGTTTTTACCTCATTTGCCAACACCAATTGTTAAAAATCCATGATGCAACTGAGCAAATCGCCACGCCCGGTACTAAATGTATAGCAAACATGTGGATATACCTTTCTTGTATAGTAAGCAGAGAAACATTGCTTAGTAAAATGCTTACTGTATTTAAACAGCTGGGAATAAAAACTGTCCAAAACGGAGGCGAAACAACGATCCATTGAAAGTATGCACATAAAATCGTTAAGTGCATCTTTACCCGTGTGGGAGTGATTCTCTTCTGCTTTTGCAGATAATTTCCTGTGAGATTTGTCAAGCTGTTGTTGCACATTTCAGACAAACAAAACATAATGTTATCCGGTGTCCAGGTAGGATGGGAATGGATGAACGCCCTATAAGCATCTCCATGGAACTCCTATCATCAAACCTTATTCAATCTCTGCGTTTTATAAGTACACTGTAGGCGTACTATTTGCATTTTAAGGTACATTGTACGTGCGTCAGACACACTCGCACAGTGTTACGTGAACAATGTACATCCCTTGTGGAACGTGGGTTCCATTCCCACTGGCGGCAGGAAAGTGGATTTCGTTCCCTTTTTTCTGTAAACTAATTGATCTTTCGTGTTCTTTCCTCCAGTAAATCTGATCATTCAATCCTTGCATTTTTATCCACGTCTTTTTAGAGCTTTCAAGCTTTTGTGTTATGTGTAGGTGATTCTGAATAATCTTGAATTTTTTTCCAGAACTGAATATTATTAAATAGTGAAAAATTCAAAAACCAAAATTTAATTTCATAAGCAATATGAATACATGTAATAACCTTAGGCCTATTGTAAATTAAATTGTTTTTGCATCTGGACAGAGTAGAAAGGTATGTGGGGTTTTTTCAGATTTTAAAACCTTTCCATATTTTATTTAGATTTTACCATCAAACTGCCATCAAGTTTTTCCCTGAGGCATTTTTTTTCAGAAAGTTGAGAAGAGTTTCCATAATGAATTCATTTACGTCAGTATATGCCCTTATTTTTTCGTCTGCCCCGTGCTTTTCAAATTGTTTTTCACAATGTCTTCAGGATCACTTGTCACATCTTGTTCGGCAAAAGTGCTTTGCCGTGTTTACAGTGCTATATAAAATTTACATATTGATCAGAATATCCGCGGCATGTTTGCTGTTCATGCTCATTTGAACATTCACACTCATGCATTGGGTTATTGGGCGTCTATCCGTATGAGACCCGCATTATTTTGCAGGAAGGTTCATACTTTTTCACTTGCGCTGGCATTTTTGTTGCTTTTCCACATAGCTATGGCCAAATCGCGAGCTAGATAAAGTGTTGGGCACGTTTTCAACCACTTTGCCATGTTTCGAAGACCTATTTTGGTCCTCATTGTCCAAGCTACGAATGTGAAAAATGAAAAACAAGGGCAGGGCACATTTCAGGAAATTGTCAAACTCTATATGAGAAAGGTGTTACACTGAATGAAAGACGGAATTTTTTTTTTTTAATAAGAATTTTCAAGCTGAAGATTTGCAGCTGTTATCAAGAAAAGTTAATTGAGGTACCCATGGTATAAGTTTTTACACATTTTATTTTTAAAACTTTGTTTCTCTGCATAATTTAAAGCTCGGCTCCGGCTCCGGCTCCAGCTCCGGCTTCGCCTTTTTAATCCATACACGCTGAAAATTGTTGTGTTTTTCATTGAAGCTCCGTTATCTTTTTCAAACCAGAGAATCTACTTCCGAACCACAGCCAAATGTCTCTATTTTGATACCCGTAATTTTAAAATGGATTCATGTAACGGAGCCAGAGCCAAACTTTGAGAAAGGCCCCTTGTCTGTTTGATTCTCTCCTTTTCCCTTCTCTTTTGGCTCCAATATTTCTCCAAATCCTAATAATTTTTGCATTCTCTTTTTAAAACCCAAAATGCTTTGAGTATTACAACCAAGAAATTGCAGATATCAGCTCTTTTGTCACAATACAGGGTGTCCCAGAAAAAATGAAACCGAGATTTGGCAGTGTTTAATCCTATTTTAATTTCACTTTTGAATAATAAAGGCAGATATCTCTGTCATCCCTTGCTCATTTTTCTTGACTGAGGCATCATTTGAAAGGCTAGGAAATGTAGTTTCTAGAAATGTGATTGATTCCTTAAAATAAAAATATCGTTGTGCAAATTACTTTTTGATAGCCTTGCTTCATATTGTCTTTACTCACTCATGCGTGAAATATGGATCATATGAATGGTACCAAATGAAAGCTGAAGAAATAAGCTTTTCAGATATGTGTCATTTTTTAATCAAAAGTGAAATTAAAATAGGACTCAACACTGACAAATCTCGGTTTCGTTTTTTCTGGGACACCCTGTAGACGTTTGCCCATCTTGTATCATCTGAGCTTGTGCTAGTACACGCCCTGCTCCAACTAGAACAGATTTTTTGCGGTGAACTAATTTGGTCCATCCGTGAGGACTGCACGTATCTGTGTGTGTTTCCTCTTGTTTTTTGTTATCATGCCGACCGACGTACACGGTGTAATTTGCATATTTTTGTAGACCGAGAGAGACTTGTGTGTGCATAGTAGAAGGGTCTTGAAGTCCGTTCTAGTTGACATAGGGTTTGACTTTGCCAGATTATCCATCCATCAAATTCAAGTCATATGTGTTTCACCATGGTTGCCAGGGCTGGCCAATTACGCATCTTCACCAAGCCACAATATGTTGGGTCTCTTAAAAGTTAATCCAATTAAAGAAAGAAACAGCAATTGAATATTCCACATTTTGTCATGATTATCATTTCATAATTAATGAATACCGGTATTTATCATGTATTGTGGTTGGAAGACTGTTTCTTTCACTATACATTGTGGTGAAGGGACTATGCCAGTTTTTAACTTTCTAATTTCACTACAAGAAACAAACTGCTCATCAACCAAAATATTGACCTAAAACATGTCAAATGCTCGGCGTTAGGAGGGCGTGACGTTACAATCCTAGCAGGATTTTTAGCCTTTTAGAAAGATCCTGCTAGGATCAAAATGTCAGACCCTGCTAACTCCAAGCATTCCTAATTTCATGACGATTATTTCTCCTGTGTATCTCAAGGTTAATTTAGTGTTTTCCATAGGATTTTTTATTCCAGGCTAAAAGAGCTTATTGTTGTGTTTGACTGTTTTTAAAAAAAAAAAAAAAAAATTTCTAGTTTTTTTGTTGAATCACAACTTTACATTTACGATCTTAAATTCAATTTTAAAAAACGTCTTAAATACATTTTCTGGCTGTGAATTTTGGAACGTTTGGTCAAAAAAAAAGAAAAAATGTGAAGAATCATCAAACAACCACATGGGAAACTGACTGGATTAATTTTGAGTTATTGAAAAGTGAACAAAGAAAATTGACTGGAGTGGAATTCGAACCAGCAACCCCAGGCAATCCTTACCAGTGCTCCTCCAACTGAACTATCCAGGCTATCAAGCCCTATGTTGGCGGTCTCTTTAATAGTCAATTATTGTTTGAATCTCACTCTAATAAATTTTTAATAACTTTGAAGAATGCAAAAAGTTTGGATACCAAATATTCATCTTGCTGCAGAAAGTTATCACATATTAAAATATGAAATGTACAGGCAGGTGGTACAAGGATGATTAGGGATGTTTGTGATTGATGTATTTTGAAAGTAACGGAGATATTGTCGAATAATTGCCCGGTAATTATCCAGTGATGTGATGTCTCCAATGATGGATTATTGCTCCACGGGTATCATAATGTGTTCTTTATCATCGGTCTCGCATTTCGCAAATGTCACATGTAAATCTCGTTGGACGCCATAAAATTCATAATGTAGCACATTGATGGACTAATGCTCTGAACATTAATAACCAGCTGACTGAAATCCAGGGGCTTTGCTTAATTACAGTGTTAAAGGTACATCATAGTTTGGTAGGAAACCAAAACAGGGGTCAACTTCACGAAGCCCTACGATCAAGATTGATCATAACTCAAGTTACAAAGGATAACCCAGGGGGCCTATCTTACGTAGGGTTGCAATACATCAATCCTACGATTGATAGTAAGTAACGATGAGTTTGGTGAAATCGATCCCTGAAATGTTTCCAGATTTAAGTATAACTTTCAGGGTATAAAGATGGACCTGATACAAACATACCAGTAAAATGCTGTATTTATCCAGAGATTGATCAAACAAAAGACCGGAAACAGTTTTGATCTCTGACATGGAAATCAAAACTTACTGTTACAATTACTTTACAATTTCGTATAACAATTGCAACGGTTTGTCGCTGTTTTCTACTATTTCCAATGATCAATTGAGCTAACAATTTCACAGGTTTGTATTTATTTCATGGAACATTAAATTTTGAACAGACCGCAGCTGTTCTATCAACTTTACCAAAGTGCGATACAACCTTTAAAGCAGATTTTGTGTTTCATGTTAACTACAGTAGATCAGTTTTACTCAGTTGCCTGGGGCAGATGACATATTGATGTAACTTGGGGGAAGGGGGATTTCAATTTTGTGGTTGGGTTTCTTGAGATAACAGTAGGCTTTCTTGAAGAAGACTTTATGCCTGGAACTTTGACAGCCGGGCATTTCAGTTGACAAACATGTTCAAGCAGAGTGGAAAAACACATACAGTTGGAGCAGACGATGGAAAACCTGATGATGTACGTGAAGACTTTGTTGCCTGTTCACACACACTGAAAAAGCATGATTTGAATCTGAATTGTTTTCAAATCAAATCAGTTCAACTTCATTAATATTCAAACTGCGTATGTGTCATTCTCAAAGTTTGACATGAAATTGACCTGTCATCCGGTGCAGGAAGAACAGAATCGATGTGCTACAGTTTACGCTCAACACGCTGTGACGGGAAGTTCGTATAGCACATGTCTTGCATGATGGGATGGGATTTTTGAATCATGATTCAAATCGATGAATATTTCACAAGTTAGCTGACAGTTTAGGTTGCTGGCTTTTGTTAGTTTGAAGTGCCAATCTTCTAGGTAAATGCATCATTACAATATGATTAGCAATTGCATGTTCGTACATTGATATCATGTTCGTACAGCTTTGAGGCAACCAACTTTCACTGGTTTGAAAATGAGCACTGGGGCAACTGGGCCCAATGTCATAGAATCTGTCATGGCCTATTTTGTACTTACACATGTACGTTATGGGCACTGCTATGCGTGAAATCTATTTTATGGAATCCTAGCGAAGAATTTCTAGGGTAACCATGTTTATTTCCTGCTAACGCTCTGTCATATGCATTCTGCAGAAAGTCCTTGCTTAGCGAAGCGACAAAGACAGCTCTCCCGTGAAATACACTAACCGTAAGCCAAAAAAGTCTGTAATCTTTATAAGTGAAGAACTTTTGCTAAAGCCTAACGGTAACGGATTCCATGAAATTTGGCCCTGTACTCATGGTGTAAGACTGCATGTGCAAGGCATGGATGTGACATCTCTACCAGTTAAAAGGAAAGAACAGATTGGAACATGTTTCGTCATGCTTCCATGAAAATCATGCTGTATCAATCACTGCCTTTGGGCACTGATGAATGGTCTACCTCTCTCCAGGAAATAGCCCAGAATTTCTGGTTGTTGGGGCAATTGAACATGAACAAACATATCCTAGCCTCCTAGGTTGGTTGTATAGAGCAAGGAACAGTTTCTAGCTCTATGCTTGGTACAATCATTTGTTGTTTGATCGTACTGAAAAGAAAACCAAAGAAAATAATTTATGGCCGTGAAACTCATGTTATAATACAGGCAACAAGCATGAAGTGTAAGGAGCGGTTCTCTGTAGGTTTTTGGCCAAAAGAAAGCTTCCAAAACATGACTACATGTTTAATCTCAGTTTCGTTCATTTCATTGTTGTTGAACGAGAGTCATGTCCCTTTTGTTGTTGTTTTTTTAAAGTTATGTTACCCAGTTTCTGTTTCACCAGCATGACTGATGCAATTTGTGTTTTTTGATAATAATATGATAGTTATAAAGAACACAGTATTACGCTGTGGGCTTGAAAGTGATATTGTTTATGCAATGTTGGTGAAGTTTATCTTGTCATGCTCAAGTCATTCCACGGGGTTTGGGCACGATTTGTGATTATGTCAAATGTTACTGTACATGTATCCATTATCCTTTGCTATGCCTCTTAATTAGCATCACTGTATTCTTAAATTTTATTTGTAGTCTGATTTCATGTGATTTTTCATGCCCATTAATGGATGTGCAAAATGTGCAGGTTGAACAGTTTACATACTGGTACATGTATACTTGTTATACACCACACACTTCATGCCTAACATCAACCTGGGGCCAAATTCTTAGAGCTGCTTAAGCACCGAAATTTGCTTAAGCACCAAAAACCTTGGTAAATAAAATGTATGCCAGTATGCCAGCGAAAAACTCCAAGTTGTGAATGTTATGCTCAGCAAACAATGACCAAAAGTCAAACACATTTAACATCCCATGACAATTTGGTTGGTAATCCCATTTGATCAATGAAGCCTTTTCATGCTTAAGCAGCTTTATGAAATTGGCCCCTGGTGGAATGACCCACGTACAGAAACTGATGAAAGTGAAAGTAACGGATAAAATGAAGCTCTAGCTTCTGACAAAATGAAACCATTCATTATGCACATATGTTAATACTTGTTCTACGAAATGGCTTGCAAGGATTGTACTGCAGCATCAGTTATGAGCCTGAAATTACTCATTTGTATAACTTTTGTAGAAGCAGGCTCATACTCAGGTTGCACTTTCGTTTCTTGACCATTTACATCAAACTGGTTGCTCGAGCCATCCTGTAGCCAAAGCCTGTGTCCGTCAGTGTGGATACCTTCGTCCTTCATCACAACATCTTAATGGAAATTGCCCCCTTCGGTGTATGCTACATGTACTTTGGCAAAGAGCATTGACTTGCTCCATAGATCTGTACCATAGCGCAAAAAACCTTACACAAATTGGCTATGGCTTAAGGAAGTACATGTACACCCTAGTCTATGGGAAGAGGCTATAGCTGCTGCAGTGGGCTTATATCCAAGCCATAGCCAAATATTCAAATGGTAGTTTGTGGCTTTGATTTTTCCCATAGAAATTTTTCACACATATAGATCGGTTACTGTCAGAATCTGTATTGACATGTGTTAATTTATTTTTTCATCGTGGGGAGGGGGGAGGCAGTGGATGGCTTCAGCTGCCCCTTGCTTGTTCACCCCTTGAGCGCGTTTCAAAACTAATTTTGAATGATTTTTCCAGTTAATAATTTCATGAGTTGAATTTTATTGCTGTTTGAGATGGTTGGTGTTTGCGACAGTGCTGCACCCCGGGGCCATTGGCTGTCACATAAGGTCATACAGCAGATTGGATAATCAAATTTAGAAGGGGACGGAGTCTTCTGCTACACATGAGTGTACATCATCTGCTCTCCTTAAACCCGTCGTACCTTCCACACAAAAATTGCCCTCCGATATCAAGTGTTGTTAGTCTGGTTTGTAAAGAGCGGCCGCGCTGAAATGAAATGAATGTCACGGGTATTTATTAACCTTTTCAGATGTTACTTAGGAGGAGATTACTGTCAACCCAGCCTGCCTGCCCAAAATGTTAACAGTTAATGAATACGACCGTGAATTGCACGATGCATTCTTGTAGTTCATAATTTATGCATTTCAGTATTATGGCTACTTCCTGAAAACCCGACAGAAGAAATAAAAAGACATTTTCTACCATGGGCCAATTTCACGGCCCTGCGCCAAAATTTGCTAACCATGAAATTTCTGTCTTAATTAACAGTACAAGTAATAAAATGCTGCAAACTGCTCATCAGCCAAAACAATGGCCTGAAATTTATAAAATGCTTGGAGTTAGCGTTTTGATCCTAGCAGGATCTTTATCAAAGGCTAAGATCCTGCTAAAGATCCTGCTAGGATCGAAACGCCTCAGGCCCTCCTAACTCCAAGCATTTAATAAAAACAGGATTAACTACCAAATTTTCATGTGTTGTGAATCACTTGTGATTGTTCTTCAAGTGGCTGTTGTTTGCTGACCATGAATATCAAATTAATGGTGGTTTGTTTTTAATATTGAGCAAGACATTTTGTGCTAAGCATTTTTTTTTGCTTAACAGCTTCATGAAATTGACTGTGGAAGTCTGGAAGAAGGATCTCACTTTTTTTCTTCTCGAGATGATGATGACATTTTTACCAGAATATTTCGTGGGGTGGAGAAGCATCAAATCCCCCACGGCAGGTCATGAGTGTTTGCCTCAGTGCAGGGAGACAAGTCAAAGCTTTGCCCATAATCCCACCATTCCTAGAAAGAGGATCAAGATGCGGTAGCAGGTTACCAATGCATTTTCTTGTTTTCAATCTTGTCGCAGATCACCAGTAGGAGTGGGTGGTTATAGTCATCTGTATTTTTTAAAGTTGCCAATCATTTTTTGCTTTCAGTCAGAATTATTTCAGTTCTATATTCAACATTTTCCAGTTTTCTAGCCCAAAACAATAAGGAGTGGCTGATAATAGTTAAATAGTCATCAGTATTTTTTAAAATTGTCAACCATTTTTTTTGCTTTTCAGTCAGAATTATTTTAGATTTATATTCAACATTTTTCAGTTTTCTTGCCCAAAACAATGAGTGGACGGTAATAGTTAAATAGTCATCAGTATTCTTAAAGTTGCCAACCATTTTGTGCTTTTCAGTCAGAATTATTTTAGTTTTATATTCAACATTTTTCAATTTTGTAGCCCCAAAATAGGATCAAGTACCGTAGACAAGTACGAAAGTTTGCCAGTAAAGCTCTACCCTCAACAATGAGTTCCACCAAAAGCCATAAACTGCAGTAATCATGAAATAACCACAGGCAAATTTCATCATGCTGCTAAGCCCCCCCCCCAAAAAAAAATGCTTAGTACAATAATGTCTTGCCCAATAAAACAAACCACATTAAGAATTTCATTTGATATTCATTGTCAGCGAACAACAGCCAAAGAACAATCACATGTGATGCGCAACACATGGAAAATTGGTTGTTAATCCTGTTTTTAATAAGAAAGAAGTGTAATGCTTAGCAATTTTTTGTTCTTAGCAGTGCTGTGAAATTATCCCCATAAGGGAAACTGACTGGATTAATTTTGAGTCATTGAAAGTGAACAAAGACAAATTGACTGGAGCGGGATTCGAACCAGCAACTACCAGAATACCGTACTGGTGCTCTAACCAACTGAGCTATCCAGCCCTATGTTGGTGGTGTCCCTATTAGTCAATTATTTGTGTTCGTTTGGCTGTCTGAAGCCGTGAACTATTAATTTTAGAACCTTTCATGGTAAAATGTCAAAAAATGAAAGAAAACAGCTGATGACGGTAGAGTCAAAGAGTTAACGATTCAAAAAGTTACTTTGGTAGGTGGCTGATTACACCTGCTTCTGAAACTGTAGTCCATTTCTCTATACTTTCTCGGTCTGAGTTTTTGTTCTGTTAGTCATGGCCATGGAAACCAAACAATGCAATTTAATAATGTAATGGCATCGTAGAACAGACAATAGCATGATAATGATAATGAAACAGTGTACTGCTAACATGGATGTGTACAGCCATACATGAGGCATGTATTCTAGCCACACCGGCCGGCACCAGTCAGGGACAGCCGGCTTTTCCGACCGGCACTGAGATGAAAAACCATGTTACCGACCAGCACAAAAAATCTTGAAAATCACAGAAAATGCAAAAGTTACAACATAGAATGTTGTGTTTTTTCACTGAAAGAACAGTAAGATTTGGAAAGATAAATTGACCAGATCCCGAATAACATAACAGAATATTGCTGACACGCTCACGTACGTACGTACTTGCATTTAGCTACCATGTATTATCTCCTGGACTCCAGCCGTGACGGGCGAGAGCTCCGCTTGCTACGCTTCACAATAAGTAAATTTAGCTGGCACTCAAAATGGGCTAGCTAACACTGCATGTAACTAATAGTCTGTATGGACCCAACTCATAAAATGACAGTGATCGAACGGCAAATACGGAAAAGAAATTCAATTTTGAATGCACGAGGGGCCAGCCAAGTAGTGAACAGTAACTACAGCGATATGGAAATTGGCGTGCAGATGGCGCGGGTTATCTCTCCGCCCTAGGCGGAATTTTTTATCTCTGATCTCTTGACGTCAATCATAAGCTGCATCCTCGCCGGATTTTTAATTTGTTCCTTAGCGATGGCAGATTATGTTAGCCTTTGTATTAAAAGTCCACTGCAAACAGCCTGATAACTGCTCCCCTACCTCTCCTTGCATTATTTTGAATTGCCTGTTCCCTTCAGCAATATTCTAAATGGATGGAGCATGATCCTTTCAGGGTTAAATTGGAAATTGGAAAAGTCTACCTTCGTCAAGGAGGGTCACAAACATGCCTCCAGAGGCCTGGACCTGCTTGACCTTTGGAATGGCCAAAGCTGCATCAGCGCTGGACACTTGACCACATTGGCAGACTGGTAGTTATTTCGACATCATCCATTTTTTTCCCCAACAGACATCTGTAACTGGTTGTCTGAGCATGAACCAATTCCTTCCATGGTTGATTAAACCATATGGAAACATTTTACTGCTATTTCTGCCCTGTCCTTCAGTGCCTAATTTGACCATTGTTTAAGTGAATATGACCATGAAAAATCCACACTGAACAAGATTGCTGGTAGGAAAATTCATTTGAAGATCTTAATTTTGTGGCTCTTGCTTCCATTTTCTTTAAGTGTAGGTCTATTTATTTTTGATAAGCAGCTTGAAATTTGTTTTAGTATAGCCTGATATGTGACTTAAGGTACAGTACAGGATTGGTAACATACCCAAACAGAAATGTTTACAGATTTACGTATAACTTTCAGAATATATAAAGATGGTGCTGGTAGAAAAATACTGTTAAAATATTTCTGCCTGATATGGTGTATTTATCAAAAAATTTATAAAACAAAGACCGAAATCAGTTTTGATCTAGGGGTAAGATCAAAACCATTTGTTATGTTTTAAAATAAAAATTGAGACGGGTTTTTGCTATTTTCTCGTGACTCAAATGTCCGATTGAGGTCAAATTTTCACAGGTTTATTATTTCATGTACATGCTGGATCTGACAAAGTTTGAATTGCTGCTCTGTGACTTTTTAATAACCAATCATAAATTATACCTTTAAAGGTAGTTTCATACTTTGGTAGCGTACCAAAACAGAAATATTCACAGATTTACCCATAGCTTACAAGGTATAAAGATGGTGCTAGGAGAAACATACCGTTAGAATTGTTCCGCCTGAAATGCGGTATTTATCAAGAAATTAGTAAAAGCAAGGACCGAACATATTTTTGATCTTTAAAAGATCAAAGATAATGGTGGAAAGATTAAAGAAATTCCGTGGGCGTTTTCACTGTTTTCTCAAAAAGTCTGCACTGTATGGGACTGAGAATTTCACAGATGACTGTTGCTGTATCTTTCTTGATATTTTTGCTCATGAATCTGCATTTTTTTTGACAAAAAACAAAATGTGACATTACCTTTAAAGGTAATATCATACTTTGGGTTTTGCCAAAAAGAAAGAGGGAAAGATCCTGCTATGATCAAAACGTGTAGCCCTCCTGACTCGGTGAGTGACGACCCAAGTCATTATCTTGTGACAATTTAATTCGGAGTTGCAGTGATGCAGTCAGGAAATGATGGCTAGGGTCACTAAGTTTGAAATTACTGACTACGACTGTGTATGGTAATGTTCCCATATCTGTAGAGTGTAGGTCAATATTTTGTGCTATACCGGTACTTCCCTCTGTATTGTTCTCATATTCGAGGAACCTACACATCTAGTACAGGTACCAAACCTGAAAACTCACTAAATTGAAATGGAATACAACAACAGAAATTTAACACATTATAGAATCATGTACAAATTCACTTACAAAACGGCAACCAGTTTTTCCAAAAATATTGCTCATGGAAACTACTCATTACTAGTGCTGGGCAAAATCAGGTAATTTCATATCCGGTAACTGATTGCAAAATACAAATCAGGTTAGCAGACTTTAACCTATGTACAGTAATCACATGGGATGTGCGTGATGTGTGCGATTTATGGTATACTTCAATTTGTGATCATCACTTTCGGAATGCTTTTTACGATGTTATTTTTTAGATCAAGCATTTAGATGAAGTACATACAATGTTTCTTTTAGATCAAGTATGTGAAAAGCGTTTTTCTATACTTGTCAAAATGGACAAAATAACTGACTGGAATTCTACAGTTGACACTTTTTGGGTTGTTGAGCATGAGCCAAATGTTCGTCCCTTTTTATTCCTTTCAGTTTCGGTTAATGGTCAGCGGAAATTCGTAACCGCATTTTTAATCCCAGCACTACTCATTACAAAGTATTCATCATTATTATAATGTGATGTTGCCCATTGTCTCCTAAGCACTCCCTCTGCATTTACAAGAAGTTTATTCTCGGAAATGTTATTTTGTAGGATCCTCGTAGTCTAAAACCTTTGTCTATAGGCCTAAAGGGTTTACTAAGTCCTAACAGGAGAAAATAAAGGTTTTATTTCGGGGGTTTTCTGCACAAGTCTATGGGATTGTCGCCCTTTTGCGTAAACCATATAACTATACTATTATCATTATCATTCTTTAAAAAACACTTGGAGTTAGGAAGGCCTGACGCATTTCGATCCTTGCAAGCTCTTTCTCAAAGGCTTAATGAAAGGCTATTTTTTAGCCTTTGAGAAAGATCCTGCTAGGATCGAAACGCGTCATGCCCCCCTAACTCCAAGCATTTGATATATTTCATGCCGATGAGCAGTTTGCAGCATTTTAATACTTGTATTGATCTTTAAAATAACAGGCGGAAATCTTTGGTATTGAGATTGATGCAAACGGCAGAATGACACATGAATATGTTGTTACGGGAGATGATGACTTAAAAGGTTGTATGAACCCCCTGCCTGTACTCTACACATCACATGTTGATATGTCTGTCCCCTGCCTCCCAGTGCAGGCAATGATTGACCCAGACAGTGTTGATAAACCAAATATGAAAACCAGCCTGGTGCTAAAATTGACAGCTATACTGAAGTGTCTCCAGAGGTGTTCTTAGGGGAGGAATCCTGCTGCC
This sequence comes from Astropecten irregularis, assembly GCA_963971285.1. Lineage (NCBI taxonomy): Eukaryota > Metazoa > Echinodermata > Asteroidea > Paxillosida > Astropectinidae > Astropecten > Astropecten irregularis. Next base: position 13,757,595 of record OZ020252.1, on the reverse strand, counting down.
TTGCCAAGTAAATGGTCTGCGTGCTGTTGTGGGTCGCGTATCTCACTCAGCAAGATAGCTCGTCATCATCATCCATTCACTGAGAAATAGACCACGGTGTTGAAAATTACAAGATGTAGGCCTACACATCGCCTTGGTGTACACACTGTACTGTACACCTGGTGTGTGTCACATACCTTAATGGCCTACGTGTGTATGTATACATACATGCAGCTTTGTTCGTTACATTGACTACGTGGCTGGACGTAAGAGCCTTGTCGTGGCATTTTATATACAACCTATGCCAGCATGTGATTGGATTACAGAATTCAATCGCGTCAGTTCGGAGATGCCAAGCTATTTTGTCTAGTGGGAGAGCGTACGTATTGTGTTGCCAGAAACAGCGCCCTCTTGTGAGCTATTTTACCTGAGGTTTTCAATTCTTAGACTCGATTGGAGGCCAAAGTCCAAACCTTGATCAATATGATAGAGAAAGGCTGGTATTTAGGTCAATACTAGTAACTAGGTTGCAGTGAGATGCAGATGGCCATATTTTCAGGCTGGAAACCAAGTCTAGAACCTGCTTAGCCTTCGCTAATTATTTATGCATCTTTTACTGTACATGTGCTGTCATTCCAGTTATGGGGGTTTCCATTTGTTGGTACTAATTTAGTAATATGCATTATAACCATCAAAATACGTCAGCCAAGCAATATACTCGTACATATGTAAAACAGTCCTTGGAATATATTGTGCATGTAAAGCATGGCTGGCTGATGTGATACAGTGTATAGTAATAATATTATCTCTTTTTTTAAATAATATTTTACTGTTTGCCCGTGTAGAGTTTTAAACCTCATCAGTTCCACTTGATGAATAATAACACTAATCTCCAAACATCCCTTGTTAGTTTCCTCCATAAAACCATCTTTTGTGAGGGTATGCAATGTTGATACCCAATTAAAATTGGCAGACGATCAAATTAAAATGGACGACAGTACAAGCAATAAAGAAATTGCAATTTATAAATACACTACAATGGACCACGTGAAGCAGATAATTGGTTCACAAATGAGGAAGGAAATTGCTTATAATGGTTTCAAAAAGAAACTAATTAATAGTATTTTATTACAGATATTAAATCTGTCAAGCGTATTGTTTTTATTATTCTGTCGTTGTGACTAGAATAATTTGACCTGACATATTACATGGTAGGCAACACATCATGTCACCACATGAAAAAACAACTGAGCGTGTTTCTGAAAAAACAAAAATGTAGTCTGATGCAAATAGACTGCATGCTCAATATCAGTAGCTTAATAGATCTTGATCATTTTATTTTGTAAACATCCACATGTTTAAGTATGTTTTGTGCAGTGTCCCTGTAGCATTGCATAATCTGTGTACCGTTGTGTAGTACTGTAACGTGTGTACATTTAGAGTCAAATTCAACCACTGATGATATCCATTAGTGCACATTGAATGGGAAAATCCACTGTCATGATGTTGTTGTTTATGCTGTCTAAAGTTTACACTATAAATTGTACACGGCATGGTGGAATAATAGCGCTCCGTACTAATGACGTCACAAAATCCCCCGATGTCAGACAAACATTGTCTCACACAGGTAGTGTACATGCATGCGCACACCCACACACGTTTGCATGGTTGCAATGTTTTTCTGAGATCCGGTGCTATTTTTTAGCACAAGTGCGGAGCGCTATTACCGGTATGTATTATACTGAGTTCATATTTGGTTGACCTGTAAAGCAAGGTCTGATCCTTACTCTATAGTTCCCACTATAGGCTTTTCACACTACAAGCTCTCAACCTGGGTATAACTTAACCCGAGGTAAACTCAATTCCTGCCCCGGGTTGAAATTAAATTTGTCAACCTGCTGTTCAACCCAGGTTCGGTTCACACTTGTCTTTCGCGAACCTTCTTTTCTAGTTTACAGAGTTTCATGTTGGGACTGAGTTTTAACCCAGGTTGGAAAATCTCAACCCTGCTCCAGAGTAGGGTTGAGTTTAACCTGGGTTGAAGGCAATCTTAGGGTTGTTGCAGGGAGTTACATGAAGGGACTGAGTTTCTACCTGGGTTGGAAAATCTCAACACTGCTCCAGAGTAGGGTTGAGTTTAACCTGGGTTGAAGGCAATCTTAGGGTTGTTGCGGGGAGTTTCATGAAGGGACTGAGTTTCTACCTGGGTTGGAAAATCTCAACACTGCTCCAGAGTAGGGTTGAGTTTAACCTGGGTTGAAGGCAATCTTAGGGTTGTTGCGGGGAGTTTCATGAAGGGACTGAGTTTCTACCTGGGTTGGAAAATCTCAACACTGCTCCAGAGTAGGGTTGAGTTTAACCTGGGTTGAAGGCAATCTTAGGGTTGTTGCGGGGAGTTTCATGAAGGGACTGAGTTTCTACCTGGGTTGGAAAATCTCAACACTGCTCCAGAGTAGGGTTGAGTTTAACCCGGGTTGAAGGCAATCTTAGGATTGTTGCGGGGAGTTTCATGAAGGGACTGAGTTTCTACCTGGGTTGGAAAATCCTGCTCCGGAGTAGGGTTGGGTTTAAAACCCAGGTTAAATTAAAGGGAATCTCGGTGTTGATGCAGATTTAAACATTTTCCAGTGTGAATCCCAGTCGATTTTCGACCTCGTGTCAGCCCTGCGTCAAACCGGAGATTTGTGAAAATCCCTCTAGAATCATACACAAACAGTGCTCTTGCAGTAGTTCATTTCCCTTATTTCACCAAGCTCCCTAAAGAGACTGGGATGGGTTCTCTGAATGACTTCAAGACTGAAGTTCATAATGTCGTGCTTAGACTTTCAGAATTTGAAGGAGTGATATAGACATTTCTTTCATTTACAAACACTGGCCCGTGGTTGGCATGGGTGGCCAAAGGTTGCAAATCATTTCGTTTTCTTGACAGACGGCATGATCAACTTTCCATAGCTGTACAAATTCATACCATCATAATGCTTGTGTTGTTTCCATTACATTCAGCAATATCTTTAAATGTTTATGAAACGCTGTGTACAAATTGGGTAAAATATGTGGTTATTTTTTATGCCTGGCTTTGATGGTTCGCCATAGTTTCCGCCATGCTGGTTGGCAAGAACTTGGTCTATGACGTTGCAAAAGAAAGGTCTATTGTTGCTCTAAGTCAGATGATCACTAATCCCATCAGAAGCCGTGAAACAAGTTTGTAAATATCAATATTTGTATACCCAGGTTTCTATATTGGAGGACTTGGGGACATCTCACATACCTAGGGCCACCAATAAATTGATATTAAGACCGCTGTACATACTGATGCTACGATGCTCTGTGTACATGTGGAAACCCCACAGCGCTTCTATAAGTCCCTGGTGTTTTGCCACTGACGGATTACTTGAATAGTGAGGAATTCTTGCTCGGCTTGTCAATTTTGGATTAAGAGATCTTTATCGGCATAACTTACTGGGACTTCCATTCTGATTAAGGATTAACATAATCCCCACCCGATCATGTTGGCTTCCAGAATCGGCTGGCGCTAGAAAGCAGATGGCCAAATCTGAACTGCACTTTGGGTGGGCAGTATTATTTTGATCATTTGATATTTAATGGTATACAGTACAAACGACAGAGCTGCATTGGACTCTGTAGTTTAATGTCATGCTAAATAACACACCACATCTGCCCTTTTTTATGACTAGTTGTATTTTGTGGTTATTTTGAGGCGGCCATGGAGTACATGCACACACTTAACCTAATATGTACCTCCCAAATTTGTTTTCCTATATCACATGCTGCAACTGTATACTTTTTAAGTTTCACTGCCTTGAAGAAATTGCTCCCTTTTGAGCAGACGCACGATTCACTTACAAAATGTACTCGTGTACGATGCAACATAAAGGTCATAATGTGAAACTGAATGTGCATGCACATGCCTGTCAAAATGGAGCACAGTAATAAAACGGTCGCTACCCAAGGGTATACATTTCTTACGGCCAAACAAAGATAAATGGAGAAGGAAAATATTTTGCTTTTTCTGTCAGCAGTATATTATATTTTGATATGAAATGTAGGACAATTGCTTAGTGTTTTGTATAGAAAGGAAAGTAAGCCTTGGTTACGTCATTCAAGGTAAAGTACAGGATTGGTAACATACCCAAACCAAAATGTTCACAGATTTACGTATAACTTTCAGGGTATAAAGATGGTGCTGGTAGAAATATACCGTTGCAATATTTCCATCTGAAATGGTGTATATTTCCAGAAATTTGCGAAACAAAGACCAAAAACATCAAAGATCAAAACCATCATTGATGTTTTATAAGAAAATTTTAGTCGTTTTTTTTTTACTATTTTCCCGTGACTCAGATGTCGGATTGAGCTAAAATTTTCACAGGTGTGTTATTTTATGTACGTGTTGGATTAGATAAAGTGTAGGTGCTGTTCTATGATCTTTACAAATCATATATTATAGGCCCCCCTACCGTTAAAGGTAATATCAAACTATGTTTCTTTTGTCAAAGAAATGCAAATTCATTGGTAAAAAAATCAAGAAAGGTACAGTGACAGTCATCCGTGAAATTTTCAGTCCCATACGATGCCCATTTTTTGAGAAAACATTGAAAAATGGCCACAGTATTTCTTAAGTCTTTTCATTTTTGATCTTGGATAGATCTTGGTTTGACTCTTTTGTGGATAAATACAGCATTTCAGGCAGACAAATTTAAATGATAGGTTTCTATCATCACCATCTTTATACCCTGTAAGTTATAGGTAAATCTGTGAAGATTTCTGTTTCGCTATGCTACCCAAAGTATGATACTACCTTTAAACTGCATAACGTATTTATACAGGTGCAGATTGCAAAAATTGTGAGTTTCTACCTTGTCCCTTGAGTAGTAAACCATTTGGAGGTGGTTTTGTATAACATGTACATTTGTTATCATAAAACGTATTACCAAAAATACCAGCACAGACGCACAGGGAATATGTACTGAAGCCCACGTCTGTATCACAAAGTCTGGTGAATTATGAGAGACATGAAACAAACAGAAATGGGAGGACGTGGCGTTCTGGGGTTTTTTTTTGCCAGTCAGCTTTCAGTGCAACAGACTCTGCATCAATTATTGCTCCGTGTTTCATTCAAGGTGATAGAAATGGGTTGCCCTGGCAACAGTGGGTAGGTAGGGAGTACTCCAGATGCTTTAGAGTGAAATTCCCCACACAGACTTCCCCCACCACCCCCGCCCCCCCCCCCCCCACCCCTCCTCGTTTCTGTCTATCTGTCGATCTCACTATAGCTCTTCACATTGCAGAACGTGTCGAGAAGAAGGTAACGTGCAAGTGCTCCAAATAGCAAGCCATTCGTTTCATTTATTGAGTCTGTGTAGGCCGGCCAAGCCCGATGTGGCAAAGTGGGTCTGGTACTTAACGTCTGTCGAATGGTATATTTTTGTTGTTGTTGTCTGATTTGCTAATTGGTCATTTATGTGGCTTCCTGCCTGGGGGAGACATCTTTGGTGATGTCACAAGACAATGACATCACTGCAAAATGGTTTGTTACTTTGTTCACAGCATGGTATCCTACTTGCAGAGGATGCAAGGTTGGTGCTCTAATTGAGGATTTTTGTAATGTACTGTGATTGTAATGGTGATGAGCACATCCATATGAGATGTCGCGCAAAGGGAAATTAACCTATATCCTTATTGTGACTGAGCTTCCATTGCAACTACTGTACTGCTGTATCCCCCCAACAACCGCAACACTTTGTCAGGAACCATTATGTTAAAATTAAACTGTTACCACATCAAGATTCAGCTATATGGTACAACCATGTATTGGCTATCGTCATGTAGAATTTAAGCTAAATCGGCCTGAAATTGATGAAAATATGACCAATTGAAAGAGTACTCTATAAAAACAAATTTGCAGTATTCTAGAATAAGTGGTCAATACACACATAATGTGTATTGAAAGAAAGATGAAAATTGGGTTTTGAGGTTGGATTTTGGTTTTTCCTCAATTTCAGTCCAATTTTGCTCAAATTCTTCATATGGTGATAGTCAAGGCATGGCTGTATCACATATCTGAATCTTGAAGTGATATTAAAACAGTTTAATTTTCATTTAATAGTTCTTGACACAAAGTTGCGTTTTTTGGGGGATACCCTGTATAATACATAGTTCAGCGCCATAAATGAACAATAAAATGCCAATTTAGTTGTTGATATCCTTGCAAAAACCTTTAAATTTGGTAAAAACTGGAAACCACTCACATGACCCCAGTCAGCAGAATTCAACTCGCTCCCATTGAACTTAAATCACTTTCCTGGGTTGAAATTTCAAGTGAATGTCCCTGATTACTTCTCTTTACGACAGATAAGTATACCTTGAAAATTCCTCCATAGTCAATTCCAAATATCAGTTTTGTGAAAACCTTGTGGAGACCTATAGTACACCTTTAGAGACATATTCAACCTATTGTCCTTAAAGAGTTCCCCAAGGCACCAGATATACATTTAGGGTGGACTGGACACAGAAGCAAAAATTCAGTACTGAATACGAATTGACCAGTTTTACGTACATGTAGCAGCGTTACAAACAAGTTGATTGCCAAAAGGTCAGGATTCTTGCCAGTAGGAACATTAAATAAACCCATCGCTAGAATGTAGTGCTTGTGTGTGCAATGACCAGCTCAGTGCATTCATTACATTAAATGACCTTTGCTGACCTTTCTCACATATACTTTGCATGCCAAGGTATCGTAGTTGTAACCTTTAAGATGCAGGTTTATGCCATGGCCTAGGAACGAATGATACAATTATTGATAGCAGTTTTAGTTAGATGCCCTGTAGCGACTGCCATTTTGAATTTGTCTTCTTTGCACCGATGGCATGAATGTAATTAAAATATCAAAGCATAGCTCACATTCCATACATTGTTCTAACAAGCTCCATTGTATGATTTTGTGGGAATTTCTCTCTCAACTCAATCATGTGGAATTGTGAAAAATCCCTCTGTAGTTTGAATAAAATTCTAAAAACAATTGGCGAGAATCATGCGCTAGTCCTCTGAGAAATACACACATTTAAACGACTGAAAACAAAATCGAATTTATGCAAGTAATAAACTGCTCATCAAACAAAATAATGACCTGAAATATGCAAATTATTGGAGTTAGGAAGGCGTGACATTTCAATCCTAATATGATCTTTCTCAAAGGCTTTATAAAAAAAAAGTCCATGTACCAAATAAACAAAAGCAAAGTTCATGAATATGACGGACAAGCCTAATTTGCATTAAAGCAAAAGTTGTTTAAAAATTGGTCTTTCCATTTCTCAATGATATTAATTATGACAATTTTATTTTTAATTGATTTAATTCAATTTAATGTTTAATTTTTATTCTTGATGCTGTTGAAGAGCCAATTTAGAAACATTTCTGAGCACTGATTTTGTTTTGGTGTTCACAATTAAGTTTTCTGTTGTGAATGAATGTTGTAGGTACAGTAACGAATTGTACAATATATTTTTTAACTTGGGACAAATAAATTTTGGGTTGATACAAACTCCCAAAACACCACAAATGCATGTAGGCCTACTGATAGTTCTTTTTTTGTTCACAAATCTTGAAATGTGATGTCTTGTGTGACCAGGGGTCGATTTCACAAAACCCTTCGATCGATCATAACCACGAAGGATAACCCATTATATCTTATACGTAGGGCTGCAATGCATCACAAGTCCTACGATTGATGGTAAGTTACGATGAATTTGGTGAAATCGACCCTAGGGAAAGTGGCATTGCTACAATACAGTATTGTATTAAAATGTAATTACTCTGTTGCATACTTGTCAGTTCCTAAACAATGTTACCTTTTGTTGTGTCCTAATATGAAATAATAAATAGAACCAATAATTTATGTAATTTTTGTCTTGGATGTTTTGCAATACAGCATTCAGTCACTTGTATAATTACATATCAATAGACCCTCACAATTTTACAATAAAGGTTTTAAACTTGTCACACCTGTCTAACCAAATTTAATTAATGGTTTCCACTAAAGTGCATACATACATATTGTAGTGTAGGGCCCATATGTAATACTACAGAGAAAGATGTCACAGGTTTGACGAAATTGCCCATAAAAGGGCTTAGTTTCGCATGCATGATGTTTGTTTGACGTCATGTACTGTACATACGCGTATCCATTACTTGTATTTTACTGTTGTACATAGATCTGTGCAATTTGTCATGCAAGGTAGTAGGTACACTGGTACAGCATATTGCCAAGCAAAGTTGTTTTTCATTTCAACTCCATTCATCCATGCATGTCATTACATCATGCTGAATCTTTTCATTTTTTTCACTATGATATAAATCCAACATGTGGATGATGCCTCATTATGTCGGAGTTAAAATGCTGATTAGTTACAGCTGTTAGCAAGTTCAGGAGGGCCCATTAGTTAACCACATGTGGCTGGTCGATCGTGAATTTGCTTGGAGCATTGAGATAAATGACTTCTTGTCTGAATGTTGCCTGTCCATCTCATATATTGCCAGTGGTTCGTTGCTAGGCTGCTCTCTCTCTCACACATGTATTAAATGTTACCTGTAATCAAATCTGGGAAAGGTGTGAAAGTGCTGTAAAATAATTGCTTAATGCATAATTACCGGTAATGACTATATAAATTTAAAAAAAATTTGTATCCTTCATTTTGATGCTTCAAGATAAAAAATCAGTATGTATGCCGGATGCCCCACCCTGCATTCTGCAAAAAAAATCCCCTTGGAACTGATCAATGCAACAATGTGTGTGACGTCATCGGCAGAACAAGTAGGCTTGCACCACAGTAGCTCATGGACGCTCGCGCACATTGTATGTAGGATTTTGCTCTTCGGTTTGAACAAAAACGTGGGGTCGGCAGGTTTGCGACTTTAATATTGCGTAGCGTTCTGCCGGTGACGTAGCAAGGCTTTACGTCACGAAAAGTGGGGTGCTAACTTATGAGTCTAACTAAAATTCCTCCTTTTTTTACGTAAAATATATTTTTTTTCAGCACAAACGATGATAGACATATTGAGTTTTATAACAATACAGATGTTTTTAACTTCATATGAGTTTTTGATTTCAAGTAACCTTTAAGATTTAAGACCCAACCACATAAGTGTCGGCCTAGTATTTATGATAAGTTGATATCCAATGTAATAACCTTTATACCAAATGCTCATTTATCCATCTTCATCAAAATGGTCTTACCAGATTCAAGTAACTGCTTCATGCCTTGACCTTGCGTGGTTTGTTGAAGAATTTGATCGGGGCTGGTATCATGTCCTTGTGGATGGGAAATCGATGACCCATTCCACATCTAAGAAGACAACACCTGTTTATGCTATAGATCCAGGATGCTATGCTGACTATATGTATATTATCAGCTCACTGTAGTGGCTGTCCCTTGTGATCATGTGCATAGTAAAACTCATTCAGAATACATGTCATTACTCTTTGTGGTTTATACAGGGTGTTCCAGAAAAAAAATGCAACACTGTGCTGGACCCATTATGTTAAAATTAAACTGTTAATCACTTCAAGATTCAGATATGTGATACAACCATGTCTTGGCTATCACCATGTAGAATTTAAGCATATTGGGGCTGAAATTTGCAAAAATATGACCAATTGAAAGAGTAAGTACTCCTTAAAAACAAATTTGCAAGGATAACATGCATAGTGGTCAATACACACATAATGTGTATGAAAGAAAGATGAATATCGGGTTTTGAGGTTGGGTAATTCAGTCTTAGTTTTTTCACTCAATTTCAGTCCAAGTTTGCTCAAATTCTACATGGTGATAACCATGATATGGCTGTATCACATATCTGAATCTTGAAGTTATAAACAGTTTAATTTTCATATAATAGTGCCGACATTAACTATTCATATAATAGTTGTTGCATTTTTTTTGGGGGGGGGAGGGACACCCTGTATAATGAGGATGAGATGATGAGATGTTTATTACTTGTATTAAATTAGATGAGGGTTGATACTGTGGTTATTCAGGTTTTAAACCCTGTATAATTTTGCTTAAGGTTAAAGGTAGGATTGGTAAAGACAAAGAATCATTATTAGCTAGTTTCAGATAGAAAGCTTATTGAACCAATATTTCTGTGAGATATTCATGTACAGTGGAACGGCACTACATTGTATAACGAACATGGCGGGATGCACAGATATTGTCTGTTATGTTGGTCCTTATAGTGATTTAAAGAACCATATGGGGTATGTATTGTACACAAAATTTGGGAGCCAAGGATGTTGTACGGTATAGCCAAATGTTCGGTATAGGGGTGTTCTTTATAGTGGCGTTCCACTGTATATGTTAATAGGGCTTCAGTTGCCATAGTGAGTGCTTATAAAATTGCTTATAAACATCATTTCCATATACCATGTACATACTTCAATTTCCAAAGATGAATTTATTTGTGTTTCACACACAAATTGTCTACGGTCTGAAAAATAATAAAGAAATTGTAAATGAAAAAATAAATAAATAAATTTGAACACCCAGCAGAGCCATTGAGCAGGGCACAAGATGGATATCAGGCATGTTTATCTAGGGCTTCAGTTGTCATGGTGACAAAAAAATGCAAATTCATTTTGTACCAGCATAGAGATACAGTTGGAATCCAGCCAAGTTATATGTGTTTCTGTATGGCACCTTCATGATATTAGTGAATTTCATGAAATACTGACTCCTTACAAAACCAGGGCCCAATTTCATGGGATCTGTTACAATTAGCAACAATTCTTTGCTTACGATGGCATACTATTTTTGCTTACGGTTAGCGTATTTCACGGGAGAGTTCTCTTTCTCGCTAGTTGCTACGCTAAGCAAGGAATTTCTGCAGAATGCACATGACAGCACATTAGCAAAAACAAATCAAAGGTTAGCCTAGAAATTCTTCGCTAACCGAAAGTCTTGCTTATGGATTCCATGTAATAGATTTCAAATGTAGCAGTGCTCATAAGCACCAAAATAGGCCGTAATGGATTCCATGAAATCTAACCTGTCGCACAGCATAAAATGAAACTTTCTGAAGATAAAAGCATAGATCATTCATTGCATGGACGTAGAAATTCTACCTCCATGGTCATACATTATATTATGTATGTTAGGCTAATACTGTAATTTCCTATGGAGCCATTCATCATGTACATACATGCACTGTACTTTATCATACCTATACCATGTTTATGACATAAATCTATCTTGTAATCATTATAATCCAGGCAAATTGATGGACAAAGTCATAAAATGTCATACATGTATAGTGACAGGCTGTGCCATGTAACAGTCAGAGGCGTTGTAGCGTTTAAGCATTCTTGTCGCTTTTGTCAATTTGATTTTGCTGGCAGAGCCGAACCCATATGCACTGAACCGTGAAGATGCAGGTTACTGGACCGTGTCTAGTAGGCATGTGTTTTGAAGAGTACTTATTAATATTAATCATGGCTATAGTATTAATTTAACCAAGGAAGGGCCATAAGGGAAAATATTCCATTGACTTTATATATGTACTAGAGTGGAACGACTCTATATAACAAACATGGCGTGATACCCAGATACTGTCCATTATAGTGGTCGTTCATTATAGTGATATAAAGAACCATATTGTAGGCCTCTACATTGTACACACAAAATGGGAGCCAAGGATGATGTTCGGTGTAGCGGTGTTCGTTATAGACGTGTTCCATTGTAATTTTAAACCCCTTTTTCCTTTTTTCAAAACGGTTCTACTATGATTTTCACAGGACAACGGTTTTGCATCCCAAGGAACAGTATTATCCTATTTGCAACAAAAAAATAATTTCTTCTGTGTTTAGCCTTTAGGCTCAGTGTCAAGTTCTGTTCATTTTGTGTACTGTATATTTATATTTAAGGTCTACCTGTAAATGTACACAAAGTATTTTGTTTTACCTTTAGTTTACGGTATCTTAAGATGTATCCTTGCAATGGCATTGACACAGTTATATGTCAGCCCACACGTGGTCTCCACAGCATTTGACATCTTCATCCTGTGTACATGTCAATGTAATGGAGTGTTATGGAGAACAACAATGACAGAATACATACAATACAAATTCACAATTGCAAAAGCTAATAGAAATTCAAAATAACTTACGAACAAAGCCGTTTCTTTTTAATGAGAGCATCTCTTATTGCATGCGAAAAAAAATGAAAACATAAATCGGCGTCTTTGCCGATCTGCAAATTTTTTTATTGACATTTTGATTTTTGTTTTGTTCCGTGTGCGTGGGAGGGTTTTGAATTCTTAGGTTACGCTGTTGACTCACTAGCAATGTTGTATTAAGCCGTGTTTTTTCGGTGAACTCGGTGCTCTTGAGAGCCTTGAGGAAAGCTAAATATCACGGCCATTGCAGGCAGTTCCGACGCCTTTGAGGTATTAGAATCATAAATTTGTGTTCCTAGCAGCAGATTAATGGGCCGTCTTTAGATGAGGAATCGGTGCACAATAACAGACTTATCTCAAGAGGATAGCATACACTACTAGTGCTGGGATTTTTATCCGGTTATAGATTACCTGACCCGACTTGGTTACAAATTTCCACAAACCGTTAACCGAAACTGAAAGGAAAAAAAGGGACTAACATTTGGCTCATGCTCAACGACCCAAAAACTGTAGAATACATCTTAAATTTCAGTCAGTTATTTTGTCCATTTTGCCATATAGTAGAAACACACTTTTCACATCTAAAACAAACATTTTACGCACTTGATCTAAATGCTTGATCTAAAAAATAACATTGTGAAAAGCATTCCGAAAGTGACGATCACCGTCATTGAAGAAGGCGCATACCATAAATTGCACATGTCGCGCACGTCGCCTGTTATTACATAGGTTAACTGTTAACCTGATTTTTTTTTGCAATCAGTAACCGGATATAAAATTACCCGATTTTTCCCAGCACTACACTGTTTCTTAACAAGGATTCATAATCGTAATCTTAAATAGCTATAATTCACGGAATGATTTCTGTTTTATCCTTCTTTTGTGCTTCTAGTATTTAATTTTGATTATTTGCCTATTAAGTCATGCTTTTAATACAAGACTTTTGATTTTAATTCATCTTTTTTCCCCTCTTGTATTAGTGGAATAAAACTGTTTGTCTTCCCCCTGTATTGCATGTTGTTTAGAACGGAGAATATGAAGTGGATTTTCACCAGTTTTTATGCGGTCTGAGTCTGGTAGATAACAACAACATCGCGGTAGGTCATACAGCAAGTTATTGTCATGACTACTACTCATCCATAAACAACAACAACAACAACTGTTTGCTGTTTGTGCCTAACTCATACATCATCTTTACACAGGTTGTCCCACTCTAACGCAAAGACTACACTAACTCATTTTTTTTTATAAAGTTCAATTATCAACACTAACAGGTTTTTATACTGATTTTTCACACTAAATCAAAATGATTACATTGTTTCCTTTTCACTATTTCTCACTAAAAACTGGTCACTGCTCTGTGACATTCTTTTTTTGGCAGAATAATCAAATATGGTTATTTGTTTCAGGTTTGTTGTATTAATTGATCTCTTATGATCACGGTGGAGGTTTACTGCTGGGGTTCATACTAACACAGTGTGTGTTCATATTACAGCATCTGGTCAGGGCCAATTTCACGGCCCTGCTTAGCATAACAATTTTGCTAACCATGAAATTTCTGTCCTAATAAAACCAGGATTAGCAACCAAATTTCCATGGTTTTGTATCACTTGCGATCGTTCTTTGGCTGTTGTTCGCTGACCATGAATATCAAATGGCATTTTTAATGGTGTTTTGTTTTATTGGGTAAGACAATTTTGTGCTAAGCATTTTTTTTTTGTGCTTAACAGCTCAATAAAAAAAATTGGCCCCTGGTTTCATTGTCAGTTGAATTTTTGTTTAACCCTAACCCAAATGCATACCACAGTGTGGTATACTGAATACCACAACACAGTTTGTGTGTAGACTGTGGTAATGTGTGGTAAGCAGCACACGTCTTGTGTAGCGGGTTAGGGTTAACCCATTGAGGGACACAGCCTACTGGCTATTAGTTGTCTATCAAATGGTACATCTGTTGAGAGGTTGTGTCACATGGGGTAAGTCATAGTGGCTTGGTGCGGTAGGCAGGCTGGGTATTTGCTCAGACAAGAAACCCTTACCCCCATGCTCCACTCAAAGCTTTAATGGATCGATAGGCCCACTACATAGCTCTTACATGGATAAAACAAATGGCACTGCCATTCCAGCCGAGAACAAACATGTTAAGAAATTTGAATTTTTTTCCTGATTTGCATATGCACACTTTTTCAATCATCCAGGGCTGCGTTCCGCTTGCGCGAACATGTCTCAACGTTAGCGGCAACGTTTGTGTACAACCGGAACCGATTGTGAGCGCGCGGGCAACACAACGTCAAAATGGCGGCGTCCAGTTGTGACACTAGTGACAGTAGTTATGATATTGTATGGCTTGCAGCATCCCAAATAATTGAGGAGATTGCAATATTAAATGTTCAATCTTAACTTTCTAGGCCTACTCCCTTTTACTTTCGTCACAAAAACAATTCGTCGTCTGCTTACTTTTCCGCAATCTTGGAAGTATCGGCCATTTTTAAATGATCCGCGAACATCTCAGAAATATGTTCGCGGATTGTTGCTAACGCCCGCCAACGTTGGCGGCGCACAACTCGTTCCACCCGAAATTGTTTGCAAACGTTGGCGTACCTTGGCAACGTTCGCGTAAGCGGAACGCACCCCAGGTTTAAATGCAAAATGATTATTAAGGTATTACATTCAGTATTGTATTAAAATATGAACAAGATGAACACATTAATTGGTAAACACTTACTCATTATTGCACAATTTGAAACAATACATGTAACAGACTGCTGCAGACTGCTCATCAATCAAAATAATGACCTAAAATTGATAAAATGCTTGGAATAAAGGTTTGCAGAGACACTGTGTATAAAAACTCTTTTATAGATGTGTGGTTCTGAAAAGAATAGGTGAGAAGTTGAATCTCAACATTTCGGCCAGTGTTGTCAAATCCGAGCAGGATCTTTATCAAAGGCTTTTTAAGCCCACGATAAAGATAAACTCCAAGCAATTTGGAACAATAGTTAAAACGAGCAAAGATAATTGGCATATTGGGACACAGCCATAATATGACTCAATTTCTCAGTTAATACAGAGTGCATGTATCATATTGCGGAGGTCAAAGGTTCAAATCCCATTCTAGTCAGATTTTTTTGTTCACCCTTCAATGACCATAATTAAAACTGTGAACATAAAAAAACACGAGCAAAAACAGACAAACACAGAATAAGCACAATGAAGCAATGCCGATTATAAAAAGACGAAAAAACACGCTTGTAGAGATGGGTTTTCAACCGAAACTGAAAAACATCTTGGCCAATGCAGGCTAGTTAATTCTCCATGCGGAATAGATTGCAGATTTATTGCGCCCGTCAGGAAATATATTAAAAGAAACCTGGCACCACAATATGCAAGGCAAGTCCACAAGTGTCAATACAAACCTGTCCAGCCATTCACAAGCATCCGCGGGTGAAAACAGCCCATGAAACAAAAAAGGGTCAAAATCACCGGAATTGTCTCCGATTTCTGCAGACAGATAAAAATAGCACCTCTAGTGTTCTTGGACTTGGAAAGTACATGTGCATGGCACTCGGATGTCTGTGCACAGTGGTTTGTTCTGTCGCAATTTTAGATTTGTGCCGCCACTTCATTCTCTGGTACCCTGGTCATAACTAGTAGGAGAAGACATAAATTTGGAAGCCTTATTATACTGAAGAGATGCGTGGTTTCACGTGTGCGGTTGTAGACAGTATGGATTGGATTGCCATACATGAAACCTGTGAAACCAGCAGATTTAAAGGTAGTATCATACTTTGGTAAGAGACCAAAACAGAAATGTTCACATATTTACGTATAACTAACAGGGTATGAAGATGGTGCTGGTAGAAACATACCGTTAAAATCTTCCCGCCTGAAATGGTGTATTTATCCAGAAATAAGTAAAACAACGACCGAAAATCTTTTTGATCTTTTAAAAGATCAAAAATAAAAGAGAAAAGACTTAAGAAATACTGTGGCTGTTTTTCACTGTTTTCTCAAAAAGTGGGCACTGTATGGGACTGAAATTTTCACAGATGACTGTTACTGTATCTGTCTTGATCTTTTTCCTCATGAATCTGAAATTCTTTGATAAAAACCAAAGTATGATACTACTTTTCACACTAGACAAATCTCGTGGTTGATGCAGGGTTGAAAATCGACGGTGATTCATACTGGAAAATATTCAACCCCGTGGCAACCACTCATCAACCACGAGATTGCCTTCAAACTGGGTTAAAGGTAGTATCATACTTTAGTTTTTGTCAAAGAAATACAGATTCAATGGCAAAAATATCAAGGAAGATACAGAACAGTCATCTGTAAAAATTTCAGTCCCATACGGTGCCCACTTGTTGAGAAAACAGTGAAAACTGCCACAGTATTTCTGAAGTCTTTTCCTTTTTTCTTTTTGATCTTAGAAGATAAAAAATTATTTTGGTCATTGGTTTTACTCTTTTCTTAATAAATACACCATTGCAGGCAGAAAAAAATTAACGGTATGTTTCTACCATCACCATCTTTATAAACTCAACACTACTCTGGACCAGGGTTGAGATTTGCCAACCCGGGTTGAAACTACTCAACAGTCTCTACATGAAACTCCCCGAATTAAGAGGTTCGCGACAGACAAGTGTGAACCGACGCTGGATGAACCGCAGGGTTGACAAATTTATTTTCAACCCGGGGCGGGAACGGAGTTTGCCCCGGGTCGAGAGCTTGTAGTGTCAAAAGCCCTTAACACAGCGATTTCCCTAGGTCAGGGTTAAATAGGCAATCCCTTGATCAAATTAATGAACAGGATTTCTAAGTTACAAACATATTGCTTAATTTTGGTCTGATATAGCCTGCTGTAAAGTTGAATCGAAGATCAGTATTTCTGTGAAATACTTTCCCTTACGACGCTGTTATATTGGAGAAAAACTACATTTGAACAGTTTTGAAAACCATAAATCAAATGTTGCATATGCTGAGTTTGTTTGTAACAGTTAAGATGAAACAGAATATAATACCAATGTTCAGAAAATCCTGTGGAAAAAAATAGAAACTGTAAATTATTGTTTATGAAAGTGTGTACACTGATTTGCATGAAACTTGCTCAAGTCAATTTCATGGTATGATTTTTGAAAAGCAGATCATGGGAAACGAGTATAGTCTCTGGCCCATGTAAAACAATTTGACTGTTGATGCACAGTACTATACATGTATGAATTCACTGTACAATTAACAAATTAACAAACGTATGACTTTTGTTTGATTGACATTGACAATTTTTTCATGGTTACTCATAACTGAGCTTTGTAATTCTCGGATTTGAAATTGAATGTTAATAGTTCCTAAAAAACACAGGGTGCGGTTAACAAGTATCTCTTCGTTCCCGGAACACGTGACTTGAATTTCGCGGTATATCATGCGCATGCTTCTACATCGTATAATGTGATTCTCTGAAGAGCTGAGGTAAAGGGTAAAGATATGTAGGGCTTCTCATCCGGACATGAAGGAGGAAAGAGAACGTTCTCCGATTCACAAAGTTTAATCTAAAGCATATACCATCAACTTGTGTAAAGATGGGCTATGATAAATCGTGTGTGGACCATATGAAGCGATGTTATAAAGGTACTACCTTACTTTGGTAGAATACCAAAACAGAAATCTTCACATATTTACCTATAGCTTACAGGGTATAAAGATGGTGATGGTAGAAACATACTGTCAAAATTGTTCTGCCTGAAATGCTATATTTATCCAGAAAAGAGTTATACCAAAGTCCAAAAACAGTTTTTATCTCAGAACTCCTGTGAATAGATTTGAAAATACTGTGAGTGTTTTCCACTGTTTTCTCAAAAAGTGGGTACCATATGGGACTGGAAATTTCACAGACGACTGTTATAACTGTATCTTCCTGAATATTTTAGCCCATGAATCTGCATTTTGTTTGCAAGATATTACCTTTAAACCCAAACTGCTGCTATATGTATGTTGAGTATTAAAACCTGCATGCAATTGAGAAAGAATACCGTAATCCATCTTAATGTGGTTTCTACCGTAATCGCTATATTCATTCAGTATGTTCTCTTAAACCTGTGGAGAGGAAAAACAAAAATTAGTCAGCATTTGAACCCATGACTTCTTCTGTCAATGCTCATAATTTGGGGAAATTACCAATATACTCACTAGAGTATTTTTCACTTACCTGAAAAATGCGACCCCAGAAATATGGAAATTTTATCTCAGTGTCGTTTAATTTCAGAAAACGATGCATGCAAAAAAAACAAAAATATAAGATGACCCAATCTTGCCCAGAACTGATTTAAATCGGCCTTCGAGATGAAAACTGAACAAATAAATTTGTAGGAAAAATAACAAAAATTTAATCAATATTGCTGCCCTTTGCTGCTCCCACTGTGCTATTTTTCCATTACTCTCCTTGGAGCTCTTGGCCTGTACACGTACAAGGCATTGCTTCAATCCAGTAATAAAACAAGCAGGTGGGTTTCCATTCCATCCCACAAGGAAGCCGATTAAAAACAAAATAGGAAAAATGAATGAATAACATGAAGCAGCATGTGGATATTTTTACCCGTCCGGCCTTCCTTGCAGCTGCTGCTTTTGCACAGTAAAATTACATCTTATAAAAAGAGTGATAAACAGATTGATTGATTCGCACAAGTTTTTGTTGGTAAAGATTTCAGTCTTTCAATTCATTTGGAAGCAGGTTTGTTTGTTTGCATTTTTCTACTCAGCAGTGCCCTTGGAGAGAGTCCATCTTTAGTCTTTCTTTCAAAAGTAACAGCTTATCGTCAAATAACCACAAGGGAAATTGACTGGTTAACCGACACCGCTAACATGGGGCTGGATAGCTCAGTTGGTTAGAGTGTGGGTATGGTATTCCAGAGGTATGCATTTAAACCATTGCAATGGTTCGAATTCCGCTCCTGCCACTTTTTCTGTATTCACATTTCAATAACTTAAAAGTGATAGCAGTTTGAGAATACATTTTGTTGTGTAGCAATTGACTTTTGCCAGGTTTCTTTAAAAAGAAGTTACTGCAACTTTAAGCTAAAAACCTGGTTCTTAAATGTTCCTGAAATTAGGCGTTATTTGTGTAGCTTTGAAGTCTTTATGAAGGATGGACAGGCTGGAGTGCTCTAGCGATCAATTTACCGGCTGTTGAGCACTGAGCAGACACTTGAGTCTGTCGTTTGATGATGTCATCATGTGATGTACCTACGGAGTCCCATGATGGGGAAATGCCGGTACAAATCTGTTCTTGTGTCGCTCATGTTGCTTCACCTGTTATTATCTCTTTGACTAAATGGACATAAGTGATAGCAATCCACCATTAGAAGGCGGACTAATGCTTGTAGGGGCCAAGCATTATCCACTTTCCTGTTTTTAAATGGTTTTTCTGTCATGTGTATTATGACCTTCCCCATGTTGCACTGTTCAGCATGTGCACTGCACGTCTTATTAAGCTGTCAACGCCACAAACTGAGGGCGCTGTTTCGAGGATTGAAAACAGAGTTGATTGGGTGTAAACAGAATCGGGCTTAGTCATATGCGGCGCATGCAGCGCACAACAATGTGGAACCACTGCAATTATGTGTTTATGCTGCACATATGCAGTATCCACTGTAATAATAGGCCCAGGCTACTACTTGACAGCGAATGTTAATGGCACAAACCAGTCTCAGGAAATTGATTCCAAATTTTGTGAAAAGACTCGCTCTCTCCGCTCACAATAAACTGGCCTTGGCAATGCTGCATGCCACTGGATGTTTTTGTATGGCAACGTGCAGAAGGTAGCTCGCAGTGTTTGCTTGAAGGCAAAATTAAAATGAGCATTGCTGAAAGCTGCACTGTCATCGTTTTTTTTTTGCCAAATATACATTCGTAGAAAAATAAATGCTTAAATGAGTAACTTGCCTGTTAAATGTTGTTTTAATTAACAGTTTGTTTCATGAAGTGTTCATTTGAATTTGTTTATTTCAATTTGATATTTGTGAATTGAAAGCTTTGAGCATTTTTAGAAACATTTCCGTTCATTCCTAAATTGGTGTGAAGCACGTCTTTAAAGGCAGTGTACAGGATTTGCAAAGCCTCCAAAATAAATAAAATTATTGACTTTGAGACAGAAAATGGACTCAACAGTTCCATCACCATATGCTGGGTTTTTCAAGGAAATCAAGATTTAGTGTCTTTTAAAAAGATCATTCGTCCGAACGATTTTTTTAGCATTTCGTGTAACCCTGAAGGAATCGGAGGGATGGAATATTATTTCGGCCGTATGTCTGCTATCCAGATGAACAAAGTGTAAAAAGGTACATGAAACAATGTCTGTAAGGAAGTTTAAGTACCAAATTCAGCCAAAACGAACATCTTTGCTCACTTTAAACTCTGCACACCCCATTGAGTTTTGACAAGTCGCAGCGGTGTCAGTCTCCTACATCATGATATACATGTGATAGTGTCATCACATTACAGCCTAATAGCAGGTGTTCAAGTAGTAGAGAGGACGCCCATGAAATGTTGTCATTTGTCAATTCTGTCATGCTCTAATACCTGAGATTTTACACATATTTCAGCCGTTATTTGTAAAGGCACACCACTCGGCCAATTGTCAAAAATGGACGCTGCATGTGCTCTCATTCAAGGTATTAGAAATTTATCTAAATTGCATATTAGGGAGACACTTTAACGTCTAATAGTGAACATTTGGGAGACATCTGCAAATAGGGAGACTTTTCAGTGTCTCCCCATTATACCAGCTTTTAAAGGCACATTTTTGCTGTCCATATTTTAATAGAAGACAGAGAATGCGCTCAATATGAACATAATGTAAATTTCAAGTTCATTGGTTTGGAGGATGTTTAGAAATAGTAAAGTTTGTGCACGACACGAAAGTCTCCCTAATGACCCATTCCCATTAAACCTTATATCTCTTAGAAAAACAGCAACAATTTTATGATTGTTGACAGATTTCATAAAAACATGAATGTACCTTCAAAGACGTAATGCAGCTTAGAATTTGCGTCAAGATGACGACAAAAGAAATCTCTGATCAAAGGCCGGATTAATAACAACTATGCTATGCCACCACTAAAACAAAGTGGGTGCTTGCTTTTTTTTATCAACGGGAAGAGGTTGACGTCATGCTAGTGCATTAGTTCATTTGAGATATTAAAACAAAAAAACAGCTGAGCCACGTATATTTAGACGTGGAATATGTCACACTTATTGCTGACAGATTGTAACAATGCACTCATCATTACTAAGGTCCCCTCAAGGCACAAGATAGTGTTCCAAACTGGCATGTTTTATCTAATATTTTTTTTTATAGTTTTTTGGGTTGTTTCAATAGCGTTTGATCATTCTTGTCATCTTTATCTTGTGTCAGAGGCTACAACTGGTCACCACTTGCTGGAGGCTAGGCAAGCAGATCTTGAAAGATTCAGGCAACAGATAAAGCACCATATAGCCCAGTTATAAATATACTTATAGCAGTGACGAGTAATGAATATTTACTTGAACAATCTTTTGACGATTGAATGATTTGATTTGGCTCGCCATAAACAGAATCGGGCTTTAATAGTCATGTGCGGCACTGCGCACACCTTTGGAACCACTGCAATAGCGCTCCGCACTTGCTAAAAATAGCACCCGATCTCAGACAAACATTGCAACCATGCAAACGTTTGTGCGTGTGCGCGTGCATATTTACATGTACACTACGTGTGTGAGACAATGTTTGTCTGACATCCGGGGATTTTGTGATGTCATTAGTGCAGAGCGCTACCGTATTACGTGTGATTTGATGCAACATTTATACAGCAAAATGCGGATATAACGAACACCGCTAGACCAAACATTTGGCTATACCGAATATCATTCTTGGCTCCCAAGGACAATGTATAGGCATGGTGCACATTGTTCACTCTAACGATCACGACCACTATAACGAAAAATCTGTGTGCATTCCCAACATGTTCGTTATAGTGGCTTTCCACTGTATGAAGCAGGATCAAGTGTTAGCCGTTTTAATTACTGTATTTTTCTATAAATCAATCAAGTTCAGTTGTTGCTTGATTGGAATATTTTTACATACGTGTAGGATATTGATTCTGATACCTGCTGCCTTGCAGGATTCATACTGAGACGCTAGCTGACCACAGCAAGCTTGGTATTAAGACACGCTTTTACTCAATCGTAACCCGAGTCTCGGTACCCGACCATAGAACCAACCAGAAATGCATTATATTATCACACAATATCAGTCTGACACCCCTGCCTCAAAACATATCAAATGTAGGCTAAGCTCAAGCTAGAAATTACTCATGAAAAATAGACACAAAGAAAGGATTTGAATCCCAAACTGAAGAAGAATCTGAATTCTTAGTCTCATTTCATTTGAATTGCTGTCTTCTTCACCCAAGCCTATAGGGGTCAATTTCAACTTTGCTTAAGCATGAAAAGTCTTCCTTGATCAAACAGGATTGCCAACCAAATTTTCATGTGGTGTTTACTGCTTTTAAACTTCTATTCGGCCATTGTTTGTAGAGCATAACATTCACATGGAGTTTTGGCTGGCATACTGATTTTATTTACCAAGGTGCTTGGTCCTTAAGCAAATGTTGGTGCTGAAGCAGATCTATGAAATTGGTCCCGGCCGGTGGTTATGATAGACATCGGAAAACATGCAGTGCTGGATGGACCATGTGGAAAAAATCATAAAAACTGTGTTGCAAGATGCCGGATATTTTTCAGCACAGAGGGCGCTCTTGTCCCCTGTGGCTCATGATCTCGTCTTTCTGGTCATGCGACAGTCTCGTGCCGACTGCTTCATCATGACTCACAAGCAGTGTGCACAGATTACACGAAGGGAAGGGAAAGGGGGGGGGGGCAGTCTCACAGGTGTTGAGTAGAGAGGTACTATCACAAGCAAACTTCATATCACAATATGAAGTCGCTTTGATTTCTCGCACACACTCAGAAAAAAAAAAACAAGACTGATTAACAATCAAATAGACAGTTGCTCTGCAGGGATTTGCTGCCGAAAGCCAAATCCTCATTTCCCGAAATGCTAACGAGAATTCATGATAAAGAAGTATTACCAAGGAGTCTGTGCATAATGGGTATTCATCATTATTAGTAATGTTGGCTTCTTGGCAAATACTCCTGGCGATAATGAGGATGATTACAAGTCCCCATAAAGATTGTCTGTGAGAGATGGGCTTTCAGGAGGGGAGGAAACAGTTCCGCGAAAACAGGAAAGTGCAATATGTGGGCAGGTTTAATCAACGATAAGAGACACACAGAGGTCATAATGCAGAGTGTGGAGAATGATCAGGCGCCAGTGATGCTGACAGCCAGTGAATACAAGTCACATGCTTAAATGTGCTAGACACGAAATTTAATGCGTTTCTGCATGAAAAGGGATATTTGTTGCAATAATGTGTAGGCAATAATGGTACAGATGTTTTTGCTGAAATGATGAATGACAAAAGCATAGAAGATATTAATACATGTGATAATGTTTCGTTTGGAGTTAAAACTCCATTTATTCCATCTCATTCTACAAAAGTGTGTACACTAGAGTCTTACAAATACAGGTGCAATAAATATCCATCACATTACTTCCAGTACAAAAAACAGACATTCAAACATGTCTTTTTATGTTTTTATACAACATCCACTTAAGGGAAAACTTTTAAGCTTCGCAGCTTAGAAGCCTTGGAAATCATTGATGTAGCTTTTTTGTTAATTTACGGCGGTTTCTTTTGGGCGGGGGCAGAAGCTTAGAAAAGTAGTGTTTAGAGATAATATGAAGACAAAAAGAGCTTTTACCATTGTGTTTACGAAGAAACTACACAAAAAACTCAAAGCCTGACACGATCAATACAAAACAAATGGCAACAGAGGCAAATCCACTCAACTGAATTAGTTCACTCAATTATTCCCTGCAATTTTATTGCCGCCACAATAAAGTGCTCCAAGTGAGCTTTTAAAATTTCCAGACTAATTGTAGCTGGCCTTTGCTGTATCCTCCTTGTGAAATGGGTTTAACCTGCAACTAATGTGCTCTGTAATGTGTCTGTAAGGACCCAAGGCCGTACCTAAGTGGTCTGTGTACCTAATGATTTCTCTCTTGAATATTAATCCAAGGAAAAACAAATTACTACTGTGCAATTTGGCTGCATTTGGACAGCATAGACAATTTGTGTTGCAGACAACACCTGTGTACATTTAAGACTATTGCATAATGAGAGGTCTGGTATCCTGACTTGTTTCATTGCTCTTGTGTGTGTTTTTTTTTTCAATTTGAATGTGCATGACTGTTGCTATGTCATGTGATTCTTACACAATAGTCTGTCTTTGGAGTGATCTAAAATCTTAATGTCATCTCTTGAGAAACACCTATCGCCATTTTGTTCAAGAAATCAATTTGTTTGCTTTTTATCCATTCATTTCAGTCACACACATTGTGAGCATGCATATTCCTAAATATGACCAATATTCAGGACTAACTTCGAATTGAAATTTTGAAAGGCACGACATGAGAACGACATTTGAAACCCCGCCATGCTCCTGCCATGCTAAATGGCATAAGCACGGCAGACCCTGTGGAGCTTAAAGCACCTGCCGTGCCAAATTCAACTTGCCAAGCCAGATTGGTTTCAAACGTCGTGCCCGTGCCAAATACTAAAATTCAAGTTGATTTGTACTCGACACGGCATTAGCACGATATTTGAAATGGGCCTTAGTCTGGGATTTTTCCAAGTTTCTGATCTGCATATGTGGAATTTGTTAAACCAGGGCACCTAATATACAACCTGATCTTGGGGCCTTTTCCAAACCTTGGCTCCGGCTCAGGCTTCGGCGTCGACTCTGTAATTCATATGCTGAAAATAGAGGTTGTGGTTTTTCATTGAAGTTGTCACACCAGAGAATCTACTTCCGAACTGCAGCCAAAGTTCTAGATATTCTGATATCCATAATTTTGGAGTGGATTCACAATAAGGAGCTAGAGCCTGAGCTTGAGCTGAGCTTTAAGAAAGGTTGAGGGTTATTGTATCATGTATTTTATTGGGTATTGTTATGTGGATTGTCATGTGACTGATATCGAACATTGGAACTCAATGTCACAGCTGGGATTTACAATTGATATCATTTCTTAGCCTCAGGGTGGTTTATGGGTTGTGGCTTCTGACTTTCATCCCTCAAAAGGTTGCTTCACAATCATGATGAATAGCCTCTAGTATAAAGCAGGAATATAACACAGATGGCAGATCACTGGCAAATCAATTCATACTTCTTGGATTCAATTCTTGGTCCATCCTAATTTGTCTTTGCTCATCCCCAAATCTTTGTAAATTTGGTTTTGAAAAGTGAACAAA
Organism: Astropecten irregularis; assembly: GCA_963971285.1. NCBI lineage: Eukaryota > Metazoa > Echinodermata > Asteroidea > Paxillosida > Astropectinidae > Astropecten > Astropecten irregularis. The sequence continues at coordinate 13,732,024 of OZ020252.1, read as the reverse complement.
GAAAAATATACTGGTTGGAGTTATGGGCCTGACACATTTAGATCCTATCAGGATCTTTATTGAAGGCTAATCCCAGGATCTTTATCGAAGGCTTAATGACAAGGAGACAAGAACATTAACTGAAGCCGGATTCGAACCAGCGACCTCCGGAATACCGTACGGGCGCTTTTTATACCAACTGAGCTGCCCGGCCCTATGGTGGTGATGTCCCTAATAGATGATTATCTTTGTTCATTTGGCAGTCAGAAACCATAAAACCACGCTCATGCTGATAAAGGCTCTAAGTGATTTAGGGTGTTCTCCCATATTGTTATCTTGGGTTTTTTTTTCCTCCTTCAGAAACCATAATCCCTTTCCTTGTCTTCTCAAAAGACTTTTGTAGGTTTTCCCAACAAACAAATGCCAAATAAAGAAAAAACCAATAAAGTGATCAAATGGTCATAATCTACTTAGAGTTAGGAGGGCCTGATGCGTTTCGATCCTAGCACGATCTTTTTCGAAGGCTAAATGACAAGAGAAAAACAGATACACATACATAACCTAATTAGTACCATAGTCAGTTTCATGCTTTCTGATATGAATAACAAGTTTATCTTGTACCGGTAATAAGGCACGTTCTTAAGTTTCAAGAATCCTAGAATGTCATCAAAATTTGTTGTCAGAGATATTATTATGTTGCAAATTATTCTTTGCAAACATAACTGGCTATAATTATCATGAAAACCACTTCACTAATAGGAACATTCGCATTTAATCAACTTTCAAGGGCACCGGCTTCGCATTGATGATTAGGCCTTGCATGTGAACAATCATCATAATTATGTTTTCCTGCCGGCTAAGAAGAAATAAAAACAACAATTAATGGGGGTTTTGGAATGGTTTGGCATCAGCCTTAGGGGGGAAAAATGAAAAATGAAAATTGTATTGACATGTGAACATGTGGTTGGCAATATTGTGTTTGTTTTCACGAAACTGAATCCTAAATGAATGTTTTTTTGAATGGTGGAGGCTAGTATAAAGTTAAGTTTGCAGAGACTCCATGTAATTTTTTAAATTTTTTTTTAGAAGATCGGGACTTCCAGTCATGTGAACATTTGAAGATTGTGTAGAATGTGTTGATTCATCCTTCTGGTTGATCTGGTTTTTAGTTGTTTGGAATCTAGTTGATCTGGATTCTGGTTGATCTGGAATCTAGTTAATCTGACATTTGGTTGATCTGGAATCTAGTTGATCTGGAATCTAATTGATCTGGACTCTAGTTGATCAGGATTCTGGTTGATCTGGACTCTTGTTGATCTGGACTCTTGTTGATCTGGAATCTACAATCTTTATTTGATCTGGAATCTGGTTGATCTGGAATCTGGTTGTCTGGAATCTAGTTGATATGGACTCTGGTTGTCTGGAATCTAGTTGGTCTGGACTCTAGTTGATCAGGATTCTGGTTGATCTGGAATCTGGTTGTCTGGAATCTAGTTGATCTGGACTCTGGTTGTCTGGAATCTAGTTGATCTGGACTCTAGTTGATCAGGATTATGGTTGATCTGGAATCTGGTTGTCTAGTTGATCTGGACTATATTGATCAGGATTCTGGTTGAACTGGAATCTGGTTGTTTGGAATCGAGTTGATCTGTATTCTGGTTGATCTGGAATCTGATTGTTTTGAATCTAGTTGATCTGGACTCTAGTTGATCTGGAATCTACAATCTAGTTGATCTTGACTCTTGTTGATCTGTAATCTACATGTAGATGGATGCTCTGGATGATTCTGGATCTTGTTGAGTTAGGCTATTCCTTTAATGGGAAAATCTATTGGGGAATAAATGATGAAATGTAAATAAGCTGGAGATAGCTAGACAGAAGTGCTCCACGAAAATTACAAAAATTTACAAAAATTCAGCCGAGTTTGGAGGGCCTGATGTGTTTTGATCCTACCAAGATCTCTATTGAAGGTTATTATTTACATTGAAAATAGTACACATAATTTTGAACTTTTGAGACATATCAAACTTGACGTATTGCCTTTTGGTATACTGGACAGATGTTCACAAATGGAAATCACTGCCAATACTTGTGCCTTGGTCTACCACAGTACAGTTATGGATAAATTTGAAACCAGATAGGCTTGAATGTCAGTGCATCATGTTTTTCATTTTAGAAGCTAAGAAGCTTTGTGTAATCTGGCAGATTTGCCATGTTTTATGTGAGGGAGGCACTGGATATGTATCGATCGGACTGGAAGGGAATTAGTAACTTGGATGAATGAAAGGGGAGTGCATTATTGACTGGCGATGTGTGTGGATTACATGTAGCTTAGTAACATGCGTGAAGTCAAATAATGAAATCAGCTGCGGAAGGCGTGCAGGATTATAGATCAGTACATGTGATTCGCTTTTGTCTGTTTCTAAAGAGTAAGCAGAGAAAACTCTGGAACATTGTCGTCTCGTTGCATTACCATGGAAACAGGGTTTTACGAAAGGTGTTGACATAATCTGTATGTTCCTTAAAGGTAGTATCATACTTTGGTAAGACACCAAAACAGAAATGTTCAGAGATTTACGTATAACTTACAGGGTATGGAGATGGTAGTGGTAGAAACATACCGTTAAAATTGTTCTGCCTGACATGTTGTATTTATCCAGAAATTAGTTAAACAATGACCGGAAATCTTTTGGATCTTTTAAAGATCAAAAATAAAAGAGAAAAGACTTAAGAAATACTATGGCAGTTTTTCACTGTTTTCTCAAAAAGTGGGCACCGTATGGGACTGAAATTTTCACAGATGACTGTTACTGCATCTTCCTTGATGTTTGTACCTGTATTTCTTTGACTGAAAACCAAAGTATGATACTACCTTTAAGTGGAGAGTCTGGCTGATACTAGTGGTATGGGTGTGAATCTCTACCTGCCAAGTCATTTTATTCATACTTTTCAGTTTGGCAATAAAAAAAATCGCAGGCTGGGGTTGGGAGTAAATGAGAGCCTGCAAAACGTGCTGGGACCATCGGGCAGAAGCACGCAGAGGCATCCAGCCTGGCCTCAGATTGCAGCGCTGTCACCGGACATCAGCAAGTCAATTTCTCAAGGCGGCTACATCCTCACCCTCGCCCCGTTTGCACAGCCTGCTCAAGCATGGCTTGCATAATTAGATTGACAACTTTGTTTCTTTTTAACGTCGTCTCGTCTTTACGAAAAAAACAAAAACCTGCCGGGGTGTCTAGTGGCTAACCATCTGTCTCCCTCTGATGTAGTACCACATCGGTGGGGGGGGGGGGGGGCTACTAAATACCTCCTGTTTGGGAAGACGGTACGTCTAGAAATGGACGTAGATGTCCCTAGAATGCAGTGCTCGGGCGTCAGGGGAAATTTTCTTCTGCAGTCAGCTGAAAATCACTGGGGGAATAAAGATTGATCTGTTGTGTGCATTTATTACATTCTCATTCTGCTCTTCTTTTTTTCTTTGCAACATTGCCCGGACAATGTGCGTCTCGCAAACCATATTGAGGCGAGAGAACTTAGGATACGTAAACCTGCTGCATATTGTAAGACATTGCTAGCCTCAGACAAGCTGTTCCCTGCACTTTTTTCTTGCAAGATGTAATTCAATTGATCTCTTCGAAGCAAACTGCCAATGGCAACACTAGTGTGGAATACATTCAGCTTGAGGTATTGCATGCAAATTTACCTACAGTGATTTCATGTGAAAAAAGAAGAAGAAGAAGAAGGTATAATATGATTTGTAGTATGGAGTTGTGTATAGGTGTACTATTTATTCGAGTGTTCATACATCGATGGTAATTTTATAGAATTTCCCAAGCAGGAAGCTTTCCGATTATACAATTCCATGCCCGGGCGTTAGTTAACAATAATAAAAGTTTCATTGTAAGGCAAAAGCAATTCAGAATTTATTTGCTTCCTGATGCCCATGTGACTGTACAATGATGTTTTTTCTCCTGAAACATTCAAGATTTTTTTCTTACAGTCGATATTTTATTTCAGAGTTCATTGCTTTCAGAGTCGCAGTAAACTTAATAGTTAAAGGGTATGTACAAGTTACAACATTGGTAATAAACCAAAACAGAAATGTTCACAGATTGACGTATAACTTAAAGGGTATGAAGAATGTAATGGTAGAAACTGTTAAAGATTTTCTGCCTGAAATGCTGTATTTGTCCAGAAAAGAGTAAAACCAAACACCAAAACATTTTTTATCTTGGAAAGATGAAAAATGATACAGCTATTCCCACATACTGTGGCGTAACCATTACAATGTTTTTTTTTTTTGGCTGTTTTCTACTGTTTCTGTTTCAATGATCGATTGAGCTGAAAATTTCACAGGTTTGTTTCTATTCCATGACAAATTGAATTCTGAGCAGCCTGCAGCTGCTCTGTCACCTTTACCAATATTGTACATGTCCTTTTATATTAATCTGTTTCACCTCCCTGAAATTGGAGAAGTACGACTTTATAACATTTATTTATGGCAGTACATTGAAACAGCCTTTCTTGAAAATTTGAGAGGAAAAACATAGCAGCAAAATTTCATTCTGTAGACTCTTATTAGTATTTTGGTTTTTAAATGTTGTTGTATTCTTGAGTGCAAATGAGCTTGCAACTTTGAGGCTGTATACATAATGTTAGTCAGATTTCTGGGTTTGAAGCAGCCCAGAAGAAAAACAGTACAAGCCATCCATATTGAGATGCATTAGGTAGTACAGTTACATGTAAGACCGAATCTGACTCCATCTCTAATGTAAACTAGCCTACTATACAAGCTCTGTGTCATGTTTAAAATATTCAGCAGTTGATGGACAAATGTTTGCAGTAGCGTAGCATGTTAACATTTGTGGCCAAACATGTTAGAAAAGCCCCATCTCTGAATGCTGTTTGTAGCCCTAGTCCATTGCTGGGCCTGTGTATTAAGGTGTATTGATAAGAGGGAAGATTATAAAGGATTGTGGACTTACAAGTGAGATAGTTGCTGGTAAAAGGAAATTAAGTAATTGCTAAATCAGACTATGCACCTTTAAATCTCCAAAAGCATGTTTCAGAATGTGTCACCTGCCATTTCATGTCCTTCCCTGTCATTACTTGTCATTCCATGTCATTCCATGTCATTCCATGTCCTTCCCTGTCATTCCATGTCCTTCCATGTCATTCCATGTCACTCCATGTCATTTTCTGTCATTCCATGTCACATCATGTCATTCCATCTCATTCCCTGCCATTATTACTTGTCTTTACTTGTCATCAGGCCTACATGTCATTCCCTATCACTCCATGTCATTCCATGTCACCCCATGTCATTCCCTGTCACCCCATGTGATCCCCTGTCACCCCATGTCATTCTAGGTCATTTGGGTCACTCCGGGTCATTCCAGGCCATTCCAGGTCTTTCCTTATCTTGTATTCTGTGCATCCCTGACCTATGCTGTGCCTGTTTATTGTTATTCTGTGTCCTGACCTGATATATTGGTCATATCCTCATTACATAACCAATACTGACCAAGGCCATGCAATGTGTATAGCCAAATCACCCAGGATTTATTCATTCATTAGAACCATCCTATCGGGGGCAGGGTGGTATGGGGGAATGGCCTACACCTTTTGGTCAAGGTTTTGGATCTACAGTCTTGATGAAATAACACAGATACATCTAGGCATCACAGAGTCATACATCTCTTTTAGTAGTAGGGTTTAGGAAAGGGCTGATCTGTTGGGTGATATGTGTGAAAAATGCAGATAAATTATCCTCTAGGAAGATGAAGCTATTAAAAGAATGTACACCAGGTTGAGAATGAGAACAGCATATTACTATCACCACTAAGTCCAAACCTCAGCTCCGGATCCGACTCAGGCTCGGGCTCCAGCTCCAGCTCCAGCTCCAGCTCTGTCATTCATATGCTGAAAGTATAAGTTGTGCTTTTTCGTTGAAGCTGAATCTTTGTTTTTCCTTTTCAAACCAGAGAATATATTTCCGAAACACAGCCAAAAGCAACTATTTTGATACTCGTCATTTTGAAATGGACACACGAAATAGAGTCTGAGTCTGAGCCAGAGCCACAGCCGGAGCCGAGGTTTGGAAAAGGGCCTAAGTATTGGTCAACTGGAACAAATATCAAATATCTGAAACCTAAAGGGAACCAGATGCACTTGATTGCACATCAATTCAGTACATGCTTGTATTATCACCTGATTTCATTCACAGTATACAGGACTTGTGTAATTGTGTTTGTGTAAAACTCACTGAGGTCATGGTAGCGTTACATATTTTCAAGCTGGTTGCGGACAGCTTGTGAAATACTCCATTTGCTTAATTTTCCTGAACTGACGCAGTTATATTTTTTTGGGGCTGCGTCTAACCAGGGCAGTTAATATGGTGCTTAGTCAAGTATCACACAGTGGAAATTGGGTCATACATGTACCTACATGGGTACAATTATGAATGTCACAGACGTGGCCATTTTGTCACTTTGCCCCCCTTATATTTCCCTTCTGTAGTACGCATTGCAGATGTTCACTGCTTTTCCTTTGGAAATGATAAGTGGATGAAGGTGTTTACATGCATTTACTTCCTCAGGGATCGATTTCACGAAACTCATTGTAGGATTTATGATGCATTTTAGTCCTACGTAGGATTAGACATCTACGATGGGTTATCCTTCATAACTCGTATATGTCTTATCCTTCGTAACTCGAGTTACAATCGATCGCAGGGCTGTGTGAAATTGACCCCTGGTCATCATAAATATTTGAGAATGTGCACTACAGGGTGATTCAAAAAGAAGTTGACTGGGATAGCTTGCAAAATGAGAACTTTGAATAAAATAGACATTTACTACTTTTACGAATGATAAATTTGTTCCATTCTTTTTTTCCAATAAGCAGGAGAGAGTGCTTGTTAAGTATTGTCTACTGCATTCAATCTAGCCCAGACGCTTGACTGAACTTTTGAATGTCATTTGTCTGTTTTGAAAACCATCACCAATCAACTTCTTTTTGACTCGCCCTGTAGAGTAGGTTTATGTTTACTTAAAGAACAGTATGCCACTGCATGGTATGACATGGCATTCAGTCTTGGTCTAAATGTTTTGGAGCCAAAAGAGGTCAAGTGTGAACAGTTTTTTTCCCTGAAGAAATCAAGTGTGAAACAAAGATGTTTTTTGCATGGAACAAATTACGGCCCACTTTGCTTCTTTGACATTGCACTAGGCCTGTGTCATTTGAAACTTTTTGGAGAATCTAGCTTATAATCAATCATTTAGCCTTTTAAAGGGATCCTGCTAGAATCAAAATGCGTCAGGCCCTCTTAACTCCAAGCATTTTATAATCAATCAGTTTAGAATCTGTACAAGTAATAAACAGCTGCAAACTGCTCATCAACCAAAATATAATGACCTGAAATATATAGAATGCTTGGAGTTAGGAGGTCCTGACGTTTTGATCCTGACGTTTTGGCTAGCCTTTGTGAAAGATCCTTCTAGGATCGAAACGTCAGGCCCTCCTAACTCCAAGCATTTTAAAAGTTTAGACACTTAAACAGAGATTCCATTTTTTGATGCCTTGGAGAAGCAGCTGACAAACATAACTTTGGTTAAGAAGGGGGTGTTATAACTTTGCCAATCGGGAGTGATTCTTTTAGCAACTGTCAACCCTGATGACATCATGGGTGTCCCTGGGTCTTCGTTGCCCCTACTGATTTGCCCCCTTCCTGTAAACACCAGCAAGAGACTACGTATAGGATGTACCACTTTGGACATAGGTAGATCCCCAGCAATTTCGGGTCTTTCAATTTTATTAGCTGTCAGTGAACTTAAAGTGCAGTGAGCTGGCAATGTGCCAAACCTGTACTGAATTCTTAATACTAATCGCTTGCAATCACAAATTACCTTGGCAAAATTATCTATCTAGGGGTCGATTTTCACAAAGCACTAAGATTGGTCTTAAGTGTGAATTCAATAATTGCTAAGCAATTTTGCGATGTCACAATACAAATCACTATACTGACATCTCATCTTAAGATCGATCTTAGTGCTTAGTGAAATCCAGCCTAGGATTCGCTTAGCACTCAGAAATGAGCCAAAATGAAGCCTCATTCGTGGACAGTTTGTAATTTTAGTAGACATAGTATTGCATTATTTTGCTCCAGAAGATCTTGTATATTGAGAGTATGGTATTCTACCACACTGTTGGATGGTACTAAGCTTGTGATTGCCCATTGGGATATTTTTCCTGAGATGTAGCTGCCCGTCTCGCGTTTTCCCTCAGATTCTGTCGAAGTCTCCCTCCTTACACTCATGGCTGGCGGCTGCCAGGTCCAATTTAACGTTTGTCACTTGGTTCACAGTGGACCAAGCATGTGTCACTACAGTCAATCTTGTCCCTGGTTCTCTGGTACCGAATCTGCACAGAGACATGTTAACATGCAAGTACCATACACAGTATCAGGAAGCCATATCAGTTTTAACTCCTGCAGTACAATTCTGTTTATTTTCCTCTTAGAGATACACAAGTTACTACACCATGAAGAAAAAGCTTACTACAGATACTGTACAGCCTTTTCCAAACCTCAGCTGCGGCTGCAGCTGCGGCTCCGGCTCCCGCTCCATTTTTGGAATCCTTTATAAAATAACGGATATCAAAATAGAGGCTTTTGGCTGCAGTTCGGAAGTAGATTCTCTGGTTTGTACAAGAAAACAGCTTCAGCTTCAATGAAAAGCCACAACCTATATTTTCAGCACAATTTGGATGACAGAGACGAAGTCAGAGCCTAAGCCGTAGCTAAGGTTTGGAAAAGGCCCATTGCATGAATTGATGCCACCATTAACTTTTCTTTCCATTGCTACACTACATGGCAAAGATGTCTTTGACCGGGACAGAAACAAAAAGTACGGGGTATATGCCTATGCATGAGTTTATGAGCCAAAAAAGGAATTGCACAACATGTGTGACGGCCGTGTTGTGCAACGGCCGTGACTTATACATAAAACAGTCAGTGATGGACTCCCCCTGTCTTTGTCCCTGGCATTTGAGGGATTTGCAAGTTCGTCCAGTAACCTGAGTCATTCTTGTCTGATGTATTTGTCATGATCAGGATTTTGTATTCATAGGGGTCTTTGCACTGCAGCCCTAGTCCTTCCCTGTTGAATTTGTACTAGTCTTTCACGATGTACACTAGCTGCAGTGCATACAAATGACCTGCAATATGTTTCAACGTCACTACTCTTTTCCTCATGTTTTGATCCAAGCAGTACTATGGGGGTTTACGGAACTCAGGTTCAGGGTCCAGCTCTGACATCCACATGCTGAAAATATAGGTTGTGGTTTTTCATTGAAGATGAAGGTCTGTTTTCTTTTTCAAACCAGAGAATCTACTTCCGAACCGCAGTCGAAAGCCTCTATTTTGTTACCTATTATTTTAGAATGGATTCACGAAATGAAGCCTGAGCCTCTGTTTCATAAACCCCTAATATGCCGAGACTTGCCATCTGTAATACACAGTCAAGCCTAACACCCGAACTCCTTACATAACTCTAGGTAAATTGTACATGCTATTTGTCTCGAAGAAACTTCTGTGTGGAGTTTTAACACTTCTACTAGCATATATTCTGTAAAAGGCCATTGATAGTCATTTAGATGGCTTAAGCCTATCAGTATAACATGCTACCTTTGCCTTTGGTTGATGGGTTAATAATTGCATGCTCCAACCACCTAATGCATGCATCAGGAAGGCTCTTCAAGTACACTGTCAATCCTTTATCAATTGGCTTCCTCAATAGCCATCAAGGGAATTTGCTGTCCACATGAACTAAATGTTACTCAGCTGAGCAACTTGCCCCTGTGCTGCTTTTGAAATATTCATAAAGATACAGATTTGCTGATTTGTCCAACCATTAAAAGCTGTATTGTATCGTGCGGAAAGAGGGAGCCAAATTTGGCCAGGTTTGTAATTGTTCAGCTTGGCAATCGTTCAAGTATTGTAAAATGTTACTGCAAGAGATCACAGCATGTTTGGACGTTGTCCTGCTCATTTTAGAATCAGTGTTTGCCATCATGAAAGGTCCTGCAATACATCCTGTGTAGGGATGATTTATCCATTGCTTTTCATGTACTAGCCTGATTCAGTTGATGTCATGATAATTGCTTCTGTAGAACTCTGTAATACTTCTGTAATCCTACCCTCCCTAACCTGGCATTGTATCAAAATTACAAAGAGGCCGGATGTTCCGTGTAATTATTGCAATCTTGTGGCATTTGACTCGCAGGTAGTAAGTTCAGCCTTGTGATTCGGAGGAGTGTCGTCATCCAGGCGGGAGGTGGATCTGATTTTTATGTCTCCTCGCTTAATGTGCAGTTCCGCGCTGACTAGGTCACCCCTCTTCCTCCTTCATGGTGTTACCCCCTACCCTAACCCCCCCCCCCTTCAGTCTCTTGGCGATCTGTTATATAAAAAGGCAACTACTCCTCCTTTATTTCTTTGCGGCCACTGTCAACTTCGGAGGCATGTAACTCTACGTGTACATTTCCTTTCGGGATGTGCGGAATTAACCTGGGCCTAAGTCGTGGATGATTTGGATCTGACTGCTCCGGTTCAGCCAGCTCATTTCCTCTGTGGGCTCGTCGAAAGACGCTGCAGCAGGTTTTTGTTATTGTTTTGGGGTTTTTCCCTCGTTCTTCGTGGGATTGCTGCAGTGTTTCTCGAGCGGGGATGCCATCGGAGTGGTCCCGCAGGGCGTTTCGTCGCCATGGCCGCCACACTTGGTCAGATAGCTACCGCCGGCACCGTCTTCTGGCCAAAGAAGTGGAACTCAGCAACGGGAACGGCCTGCTTCAGACCAAAGAAGTGGGATTCAGCAATGGGAACGGCCTGCACGATGAGAGAACGTGGTCTACATATGTCCCTGTCAATGAGGTAATCATTAGGCCTACAGGTTTTTACTGATCTAGGTCCTCTACAGCCAGGGTATCAACAGAAATTTGAGAAATCCATGTTGTGTGGAAAAGGTACATGTATGTGCTTTAGACATTTCTTTTGCAATGTCACAGCCCAAGTTTTTGCAAACCAACATGGCGGAAGCTATGGCGAGCTGTCAAAGCTAGGCATAAAAAATAATCACAATTTAAGCACAACATTTCATTAACATTGAAAGATATTGCTGAATGTAATGGAAACAACACAAGCAATGATGGTATTACTTTGTACAGCTATGGAAAGTTTGCAAATTATGTTGAATGTGATCACGCCGTCTGTCAAGAAGACGAAATGATTTGCAACATTTGGCCGCCAATGCCAAGTATTGGCAACCAGCATGTCAGTGTTTGTAAACAAAAGAAAGATCTATTACCAACCAGAGTGTCAACAGAAGTTTGAGGAATCCATGTTGTGAGGAAAATGTCTGTGTTTTAGACACAGAGCTCAATCATGAAGCAAGTATCAGTAAACAAATTTGAAAAAGCAGTACGTACCGGAGTACTGGTTCCTTTTGCTTAAAAATGCTACTAGTTCCAGCAGTATTAACACAGCAATCTGTGTCAGTCCAGGGTCCCTGCTTAGCACAACAATTGGCTAACCATGACATTTCTGTCTAAATAAAAAACAGGTTTAACAACCAAATTTTGTGTTGTATATCACTTGTTGTGGTTGTTCTTTGGTTGTTGTTCACTGACCATGAATATCAAATGGAATTGTTTTTATGGTGGTTTGTTTTATATTGGGCAAGACATTTTTGTGCTAAGCAATTGTTTTTGCTTAGCAGCTTTATGAAATTGGCCCCCGGTCTCTGATTAAACTGTGATTAAACTGCAATCACAGGCCTTCCTATGGTAATTGATTGATTTTTGTTGCTTTTCACTGATTGATTTTTGTTGTTTTATCTCTGTGCTGCAACGTACATGTACATGTATGACTTCCTTATGTAGTTTCTGTCTCCATTTGAATGTTTTTGAGATCCCTGACGTCCTTGCGTCCAACCAGAAGCCGACCATTCCTATTTGGGTAATTTCCGTTGGCCAATTAGTCTAGCTTCTTTAGTAATTGAAGTAGAATCCTTATTTCATTACTGCATTTAGGATGGCCAAGTATCGAACCACTATAGTTCATGTCAAGAGCCATATTGCTATTGGGCTGCCGTATGCTGCTATGTGCAGTGGTCTCGGCCTCCACATGTTGTTGAACTTCGACATTCTCTACAGCAGTCACTTTTTTCCCCATTTCAACAGCTGGTCTGGAAACACTGAAAAACAAATTAATTGTGATTCTTTATTTTGTATTGATTGCCGTTGTTAATCATTTAGGATTACTTTGGCCCGAGTCGACATCTTAATGATTTCATCATGCCAATCTCAGTAGATAAACTTTAATTAAAAGAAGAAGATTTTATGTCGATGAATATTAATGAGAAGAGACTTCTTAAGACACTATGACCAAGCATCACCTGCACGCAGTGCTCGTTGAATTTAATGAATGCTCATTTGAGATATACAGTCTGGTCTAGTTATTTGCAAGACTTGTGCCAAGAGCCACCGCCTTATTGTATTTCAAGCACTCGATGGGGTTCTGAAAGAGTCCCCTTCCACAATAGGTCTAGCCGCTTTTGATTGTAATCTACAGCCTTCTCCTGCCTCTCATCTCCTACCCAACTAATCAAGATGTAAAACTCCTCACGTCTTCTTTTGACGGGCTTGCCTTCCAGCAATAGAGAGCGTGCATCGTTCACTCCTGTCCCAATGAAGCACCGTTCTGTACGACTGACTACGACGATATAACTGTCTACATCAGATTCTGTTCGGTCATTGCCTAAGGAGGCTGAACTGCCAAGTTTTGCTGGCAGATGTTTACCTTAAGAAGCCCAAAAGTCTTAGAGTGGATGGTGACTTTTTGTATGTCTTTCCTCCTGTCAAAAATTCAAAATCAAATGTCGGAAGTTCCATTGATCCTTTCTTTGACACTTACTACCTAAGTTCCCAAGGCATTTGGATCTTAACCTGAACTGTACCTTTTTCTCTTTTTTGGTCAAGTTTTGCAAGGAGGGGTGCGTCGTTCAATTCACTACACAAATTTTGTTTTTGATACCTTGGGTCGATTTTATGAAGCTGTATGGTTGATCCTAACTGATGTTACGAAGGATAACCCATAGTATCCTACATGCAGGACTTTTATGTGGGGCTGCAATGCATCATTATTCCTATGATTGATAGTATGGCGAAATCGACCCCTGTTGATACAGTGTGAAGTCACCATGATTAAACAATTCCTGAGTATTGCAGATCATAATATGCTCAATTTCTTGCCTTTAAAACTTACATATTCCGTGACGTGTCTTTTTTTTAAGTTCTTGGGGATTTGTTTTTGTGCTTTCCCAAATGTCAGTGTGAAATTTAGACATTTGATAATTAGCTTAAAAACAATCCATCTGGTTATTATATGTTGGTTATATATTTTGAATGAGCTTGAATGTTTTATAACTACCCATTAATGGGTTCAGTGATATTAGATACCACATTTGTGAATTCTGATCTTACGAATCCTGTATGGTTTCTCAGAGCTGAATTGAATTGTACTTGAAAGATATAATACATGATTATTAAAGGTCACAAAACAGCACTCACACTTTGTCTAAAAATAACATACAAACACACCTGTGAAAATGTCACAAGAAAATAGCAAAAATCTGACTCAAGTTTTCTTTTGAAACATAAAGAAAGGTTTAATCTTACTCCGATATCAAAACTTTGGTCTTTGTTTTACTGATTTTTGGATAAATACACCATTTCAGGCGGAAATAATTTAACGACATGTTTTTACCAGCACCATCGTCATACCCTGAAAGTTATACGTAAATCTGTGAACATATCTGTTTGGGTATGTTACCAATCCTGTACTGTACCTTTAATACCCAATATCAATGTCTTCGGTACTTGCCAAATGAATTTAATGTCGGCCATGCCAGAAACTGATTCATATTGGCAGTGAAGCAGACAGAGGTAGCGGTTTAATTTGATCCATTTCAAGTCAAGTGAAGAGTGAGGACATACTGGGAATCGCTCATCTTTTGGCAGGGTTTTTTATTTTTCTTCTTTTTGCAAGTTACTTCAGCCCCAGCCAACCTTTGCCGAATTCAGTTGACCAGATCTGACTTATTATTTTAAAGTGCACATTTGGAAACTGTTCTGCCAAGGATAGATCTAGGATCTAGATGTATAGGTGGAGGTGCGTTGTGCATGCTCTGTGTACATACATTTTGACAGTCCTGGAGTCAATTTCACAAAGTCCTATGATCGATCGTAACTCAAGTTACGAAGGATAGCCCATCTATCTTAGGTACATGTTGGGCTGTAATGCATCATGAGTCCTATGATTGATAGTAGGTTACTATGAATTTGGTGAGATCGACCTCTGGCATATTTCCAACAATGGATGTCAGCTTTTGTTTTGCAAGACCTTTGTTGATTGGTCATATAGTTGACCTCAGTGGGGAATTGTCTTTTGCTTGGAAGTCCGCATTTGACCAGTGATACAATAGGAAAGTGGCCAATATAGATGTTATTTCAATGCTGAATTTTCTGTTAAAAGGTAACTTTATTCTTTGTTCATCGTCAAAGAAATGCAGATTCACTGGCAAAAATATCAAGACAGGATACAGTAACAGTCATCTGTGAAAGTTCCAGTCCCATATGATGCCCACGTTTTGAGAAAACAGTGAAAATGCTCACAGTATTTTCAAATTAATGTATTCACATGAGTTTTTATCTCACCTAGAGATCAAAACTGTTTTTGGTCTTTGACTGTTCTCTTTTTTTTTTATAAAAACACCATTTCAGGCAGACAAATGTTAATGTTACGTTTCTACCATTCCCTGTAAGTTACGGGTAAATCTGTGGAGATTTCTGTTTTGGTATGTTGCTAAAGTATGATAGTACCTTTAAAATTAAAAGTCATAATGTCGACCGTTTATCACAAAACAGGTTCAGCTGCATGTACATGCATTGAGGCGTACATTTATGCATGGAAGATCTAGGTCCACCCCACTGTCATTATTGCCCTATCTGCTATAGATCTGTAATCGTGAGCCAGTTTAAATATGTCGCACAGGATGGGAAATCAGGTCAAGTCATGATTCGTGCCCGTCAGTTTCAACGGTTTAACATCACCCTAATGAGGTAAATCGATGACTGAAATAAAGCCTCGGTGTATAGATTGCACTGAGACGACGACGGTTTACTCTCTCCATGTCAATGCAAATAAAGCCATGAATACGTCCCTCTTAGTTTATTTTCCTATAGCTACACAGTTACACACACCAGACACTGTCTGCCTGGCTCCCCGTACTTACCATGGGAGTTTTAAATGAAACTACTGGAGTCCAGTGCAAACAGTAGGATTTGGCGATAGATCATTATCCTACATGTTAGCGTACTACATTGGATCTCGTCATCGCAGCCAGCCTGTCGATGTCGTCCCTTAATTCATGGAATGATTTGTTTACACTTTTTGTTTTGTTATTATTGTTGTAGCTTGTAGGTTCTTCTTTGTTTTTAAATGAGATTTCTTGGAGCAAAATAAAATAAACAGCATGCTGAGGCTTCATAAATATTGATGATGACTTGATGAACAATTTCCTGCCAGCATTCCGAGGCCTGTGTGTCAGTTGGTTCTATAGAGGTCACACAAATCACTGTCCCTGGAGAAATTATCCTGGGACAAAAAGTCAGAGCCTGTGATTAAGATTCATTTTGTAAAGGTATCATTTTTTGGATAATGAAACTTTGGGTGCTAACCTCATTTTATTTGTGTTAAGCAGATCTGTGGAATTCATCCTAGGGGCTAATTTCATGGCCCTGCTTAGCACAAACATTTGCTAATCATGAAATTTCTGTAATAAAAACAGGATCACCAACCAAATGTCCATGTGATATGTATCGCTTTTTCTTTGACTGTTGTTCGCTGACCATGAACATGAAGCTCATTACTTGTATTGACTATGAACATCCAATTTTTAATGAAGGTTTGTTTTTATATTGAGCATGACATGTTGTGCTAAGCAATTTTGTTTGCTTATATTAGTTCAATGAAATTCGCCCATGGTTGGGGCAAGTTTTCTTTCATATGTCCATTGTAGATTTGGTAGATGTAATCACATTATCATGAGCCCTGGTTTACCTCTTTTTGGGATTAGAGTGAAAGATGAACTCATCAATCTCCTACTGTATGAAGTAAGCGGGTAATGTTTACATCCATGCATGAGAGTCACAGTGAAGGATAACAGATGGTACGTCTACATATGTCACAAGGGAACTATAGTCAACAAATCTCCGCCCCAGCCAGATAAAAATGGCCTTTTGATTAACATACAGAAAATTGCATCCTCCAAAACATATCCGTCTTCCCAACTTAAAATATATCTCAATATCTCTCTAGTCCCTCCCAATTTTACCTGAAGGAAAAAATAAAACCCATAAAAACCAAGCACTATACCTCATGTTCTCTTTTCAACACTCCCCCCAATTCAGTCGGAAATTTGTAATGCTAATATGTTTGCTTGATAGCTACTATTTTGTGTGTTTTTTTAGAAGAAAGATGACTCATACATGAAACATGATAAAGACAGACTGCTTCTCGTATGCACCACATAAAAAAAAACATCCCTGTAGTGTTAAGATTTTGCAGGGCCCCTTGGCATTTTAAAGTGAAGCAACATTAATCTGTGGCCCTTGAGCTTACACTGTGTCTCAATTGTGAACAAAAGTAAACATGAATTTCAGTTGTAACACATTCGGGATTTAAATGGTCGTCAAAAAACTACAAAATTGCCCATTCCCGTCACCTTTCTACCAGCATTGTACGCGGCCAGCCTGCCTGTATGATATATAATGTGACATTTACAGCACATTGTTGTATTTTTTTATGCACATATGGAATTAATGTCTGCATCATTGGGCATGCATATTAGGAATTCCTTAATTACAGCTAAGGTACATGCATTGTGTATGAAATTCTGTTTCCACAACTACTACAGCCTCTAATAGTCTGGATGGATGCAATGGATGGCAATGCAGTTTTGACTTAGTATTGAAAAGCACACTTCAGTTTTGGAAGTAGGGATGTGAGTTTTTGAAATAGCGATATGGACATTAGAGATTTCTGGACTATACTGGACTCGTCACTGTAAAAGAATACATTATTGGGTTTTTTAAAAAGTGAATAAAGAAAACTGGAATGGGATTCGAACCAGTGACCTCCGGAATACCGTACTGGTGCTCTTACTAACTGAGCTATCCTGCCCTTCGTTGTTGGTGTTTCTAATAGGCAATCATCTTATGATGTTCATTAAGATAATTGACTAATGCTTAAAGTTAGGAGGGCCTGACGCATTTCGATCCTAGCAGGATCTTTCTCAAAGGCTAAAATGAGTCAAGATAATTGACTATTAACATAAACATAAGAATGCCGGTACTGTATTCCAAAGGTTGCTGGTTCGAATCCCACTCCAGTCAATTTGTCTCTGATCACTTTTCAATGACTTAAAATTTATCCAGTCAGTTTCCCTTGTGGTTATTTGATGATTTTAATTTTGTTGCAGTCAAAATACCCGGTGGTTTAAGTTCAAAGCCACATGACAGTTAATTGGAGTTTTGTTTTGATTACTCTGTAACCAAGTGTTGAAAGCTCTTACAGAGTTCATTTCCATTATCCGTTGATCTTAACACCTGTGTTTTAATCATACAAACAAACAAACACCTGGAGATCATCTTAAGTGATCACTGAACATAGGTAAACACAGAAGAAAAAAATAGTCGGACGCTTTGGCTCACAGCTGCAGAGTCCATATTAGAAAAGCTTGTCGCGACTTACACCTTTCGTATATTGAAATGTCAGCACCAGCGGAAACGTTTGGCGCGCTGCACTGAGGCAAAAAGGCCGAGGGCACGCACATAACTGGTGTGTCAATGAACTTCTCCAAGTTTGCCGGGAGGAAGTTTGCGGGCCCTAGCGTCTGGACTTGAGAGAGAGGGGCTTAAAATACCTGGGAGACGGCATTCATGAGACATGTAAAATTCATGTCATTGTTGCGGCAAGTCTGTTCCCTTTGCACTGAAGGGCTCTTGCCTTCATACTGAAACAACATTGTTGTATCATCTTAAGCTGATCTCCATTAGAAATTTTCAATTTTTTGAATAAATACTGCTTAAAGATATAATACATGATTGATAACGGTCACAGAACATCAGTCACACGTTGTCTGATCAAGCACGTACATGAAATAATAAACCTGTTAAAATTTGAGCTCAATCAGACATCTGAGTCACGAGAAAATAGCAAAAAACCCGACTCAATTTTTCTAATAAAACATAAAGAATGGTTTTGATCTTAATACCCCAAGATTAAAACTGTTTTCAGTCTTTGTTTGACTAATTTCTGGATAAATACACCATTTCATGCGAAAATATTTTAAAGGTATGTTTCTACCAGCACCGTCTTCATATCCTGAAAGATATACGTAAATCTGTGAACATTTATGTGTTGGTATGTTACCAATCCTGTACTGTACCTTTTAGTGAATAACCAAATATCTTGGAACTTTGGAAGAGAGCACAGTATTAGATAGTAGGATTTTCATAGTTTTTATGAGAGTGTGAACAGCTACTTTAAAGGAATGAGCACAGAGGATCAAGACTGTTTTGTTTATTGCAAACAGATGACACATATCTTGTATCTGATGCGTTGCCGGGGCCACATGTTCAAATCGCCGTGACAAATTTTGGCTAAGTTGGCTTTTCATTTTTGAGATTTTGGAAAGTCCTCCTGACATTTTTCCAATATTTGCATTCATCCGCTGATGTGGTTGGCATCTGTTCAATCTGGTTTGTGGAGGGGAGGGAAACTCTTAAAGGAGTTTGACATGTAGAAGATGATGTTGTTTGTTTTGTGTAGTAAATTATAATCATCATTTCCTGGGTTTACAATAATGGGAGACTTTTGAGAACTGGTCTTCATCAAGCCAACAGCGCACGCGCACGCAATTGTGAGCATGCGTGCGTTGTTTTGCACCTGCGCTGTTCTGTGCGTGCGCTGTTGACTTGAAGACCGGTTCTCAAAAGTCTCCCTTTGGGCTAGCTCATACGCTGTGGCTCTGTTAGCAAGCAGGGCTCGAAATATCCACTAGACCTTGGACCGAGTCTAGTGATTTTAGTGTCGGTCTAGTAAAGTGTGTACTGCACTAGTCCGGCTGTCTAGTAATTTTGTTTTCATTGCACAATTAAATGCCTAAATTGATGATTTTTGACACAATATTGCATTCAATTATGCTTTTCCTATGTGCATGAATGACACAAGTCTAGTTCAGGTCTAGTAAAATGCTTCAAGTACTAGACTAGCTGTCCAGTGTTTTTTTACAAAATTTGAGCCCTGGCAAGGAAAATACAATATGCTTTGCGGTATTATCACCCAGGCTGCGTTCGAGCGGTTACTCCCGGTAACACGAGTGTGATGCGCGCGCAATACTCTCCGGTGCAGGAGTATACTCCCCAACGCTGGAGAGTATACTCTCGCTGACCCGAGTGTCGTACTCCGGCCGTTCGAGCGCTCAGGAGTATACTCGTGTTAACACGAGAAGCTCGCTCGAACGCAGCCCTATAGTCTGGCTAAATTATTATTCCTGAAACCCTCTCAGCTCCATTCTAGAGTGTAGAGCCTAGACTCCTATTCAAGTACACAATAGCTAATTAAACACTGAGCCATCTCTACCCTCACAGGTACCCATCTAATCCTGGTTGCAGAGAAATTAATTTGTGGCAAAGTTATTTGTTATGTGGATCGGTTTGCGGAAACACCATTTAAGAATTGTTCGTACTTTCGCACTTCTATTTCGTTCGCTCTTCTTGTAAGGTCTCAACGTTTCGACTAGCCTGCTCTAGTCCTCATCAGGAGACCCTGATTTGTGATGTGTTTTCTTGTTTTGTTTTGTTTTTTTGCAGTTAATTATCAATAATTACTCGTTGCTCATTTTCTCTAACTATGCACATGTAATAATTTAGCCATTTTTCAATTACATCTTTCGTTTGGTCCAATTACATTTTTCGTTTGGTTAAACTCTAGGGACTTTTCCGGAAGAATAATCTCATGAAGTCCTTTTGGAAAAGGCAGAGAGTTTATATCCCTTTAAACATCCCACTACCTCGGTGTAAAAACTAACAGTCAACAGCAGTTGTGAACATTATCTGCACAGCTGCCATAGTTTTAGGCTTGTGTCACATGAGACAATCTGCACGCAATCAGAGGAAATAACGTCATCTTTATTTTTTTCGTATAATGTAATTTTCTTGCGGATATTGAGACGCTGCAAGAACATGTTTTGCATGCTGTGTAGTTTGTTGTTCCCAAGTTGCCCATAAAGCAAATTGCTTTGTGTGACACAGCCTTTACAATAGAACATTTCTGTAATGTATACGGCGGCTTTCCACTGTACTTCACAAAAAAGGGCAAGCTCTTTTCACATTCGGTGTTGCATCATTGGTGTGACATTGATTCTGCTTTGCTGCACGCAAGTGGCTTCTAACCTTTCCATCACGTACAAAGCCGTACACATTTTGTGACTTTGTTGAGGCAGAACAAAGCCATGTTATAGATGAATCACACCTTCTTCGGTCTTTACGGCGGTCGTTGAAAAAAAGTCTTGAATGCAATAGCGTAATGCTGCCTCCCAGTCACCATGGTTTCTCTCAATCTCGTCTCCAGTTGATTATTCCATCAACCTGGCCTAGCGTTTCACCTCTCTAGTGGAACATTGAAGAGGCAGTGGAAAAGGCTGTCGGCAAAAAAGGAAAACAAAAACAAAACGTGGCATGCAAGAGGTGCCAATCAAAGTCCGACATGGTACAGGAGAATACTTCCGAGGAGCATGTGTGCATGGGGGTTGAGTGGCAGGAGAAAGTGTGTACGTTTCAGGGGAGCTTGTTTACTGTGCTCTTCAAGAGTGTTTCACCTTGGGGCAAAGAGCATGGACAGTGACATAGTGACAGTGACATGGTGACAGTGACACAGTGACAATGACATGGTGACAATGAATCAGGCTATTAATTGTCAGTTCATACAAGTCAGTACTCGACAGAAATGATGTACGTATTTCCTCGGATCAGCTGATTTCCTTGTTTTCCTCATCACACACATGCCATTGAAAATAGAAAAACACTGGCACAAAGTCTTGCAAATATGTTTTTTTAAGGAAGTCTGAGTTGCATTCCTGAATAGTAAATATTACCCCCCAAAAACATGATGTCCGCTTTTCATTATTCTATTCATATTTTCATATATTCTAAGAAGAATTATCAATTTGAATTCTTGGACTTGATCATGCATTCATGAACATGGACATTTCCATCGTGAATAATGGTCAGTAATAATGGCTTCCATGTTCAATGGTACTTAACTATGCTCATGAATATTGTAACTTGCCATGTTCATGGATGCTGTTGCACATGAATATTCCCAGTTCTTGTTATACACGAGCCCTTGAAAACCAACTATTTCAGAACTGGGCCCAATTTACGAAATATTCTTCGTTTAAAGGTAGCAGACTTTTTTTGCCAGTTAGCATATTTCACGGGAGAGTTTTTTGGGGGGTATTGTATGGATAAGCAAGGATTTTCTGCAGAATGCATATAACAGCGTGTTAGCAGAAAATAATCATGGTTACCCTAGAAATTCTTTGCTAACCGAAAGTCTTGCTTATGGATTCCATGAAATAGATTTCACATGTAGCAGTGCCCGTAAGCACAAAAATAGGCCGTAACGGATTCTATGAAATTGGGCCCTGATTGAATGTAGAGGGTTGATACTGAAACAGAGTATCATTATTTACTTCTTTTTCCTTTAGGAAAATTGCTTTCAACAAATCAAAAATCAAAATGTGTGTGTTGTATTGTCATGTTATTGTAACAAAAGCATAATCGTTGCTCTAGGCTATAAAGCCTTGTGTGTGTTTATTTTCATTTGAAATGAGCGCACCCATTGAGCATAAACACTTCCCAACAGCCGCGTGAAACACGAGAGCTGCAATGTTTGCATTAGAAAATAATGTAGGTTTATCTTGGATATCGGGATCAGTGTTGTTACCATAGCAACAGTGTCCTTCGAGACTAAAGATGTGTCTTGAAAAGCATTCCCGTTTTGTTATTCCATTTGCTTTGTTTGAAATGTAAACATTTGTGTTGTCTTTTTTTGTCAGAATCCAGTATTATGCAGTCAGACCTGTGTCACACAGAAACAATCTTGACATTTGGTTGAGAATGAGTATTTCATGGCCAAATTTGATGGCTCTGCTTAACACAGAATTCTACATTTGTGATCCTCGTTCTTTGCTTAGAGGATTAGTGCCGAATTTCTTTCCTACACTTGCCAAGTCAGTGAGAAATCCATAGAAATTGCACACATGTACAACTGAAAATGTTGCAAGGGTATGATCATAAGGCCAGTGGCGTGGCCAAGGGGGGGGGGGGGGGGGGGCAGGGGGGCACGTGCCCCCCCTGAAAAACCTCGTGCCCCCCCCGCGTACCCCCCCATTTGAGATTTGGGTTGGTGAAAAAAAATATAATATATATTGTAGTGCCCCCCCAACAATTGCTAGAGCCCCCCTTATGCCCCCCCAGACTCAAAAGTCTGGTGACGCCACTGCATAAGGCCCTTGGTACTTTCATTTTAGCAAATGTCCAGCGTTTAAACTAGTCCCAGATGCTACCTACCTTCAAAAGTAAGTTGCACAGCAATTGCCGGCATTCCCCGCACAAAAAACATTCGCGCACTTTGGGCCTTTAAGTGAAACGTTTGACCAGCGCAGCAAGCATTTTGAGGCTTGCATGAGACTTGCTTGGCGACTTTCAAATATTTGAATATTTGGTCGAAATGATTTTAAATATTTGAACACTAAATTATTTGTAAATAAACCTTCCTATAAAAGCATACCTGTCCTGCTTCGGAGTAGGATGATATTTGGCTTAGGTTTTGAACAAGTACACAAGCCCTGTACCCCTGCATGGGCTCTGACTGAAACTTTGGCTCCATTTGTGAAATGTTATTAAAAACGGCTTTTGGCTGTGGCCTTGAACAAGTAAACAGAGTGTTAACTAGCCTAAGCTGTATTTTCAGCTTCTGAATGTGAGAGCCATAGCCTGAGCCATAGCATGTATGCAGTAGTATGATATCAAACTCATGAAGTGTCCTCTGTATTAAAACATTTATAAGCAACGTGCCAGATGTTTTGTTCATAATTTATAAACTGTGACCTTTCAAGCTTCATTGGCTTCATATGAGATTTCTGGTGAACAAAATTTTCAGTCAAAAGCTTGTATTGGAGCGATTAATAATGATAAAACTTGTGGACAATATTTGGTTCTTTTCGATGAAAACAGAAGATGAAATTGATGTAAGGAACTGTTTGATCGGATTTGCAGCGGCTTTGTGAAATAACAGAAGCCAACAATTCATCAGGAGTGACATTTTTTATCATTTTTAAGGCTGGGGCAGGATTTTGGACGGTTTCTCATATTCCATTTTATTTTTTAAAGGAGTGCATGTGCCTCAAGAAAGTAGTTGTAAAATTCATTTTAGAAAAGCAATTTAAAAGCAATTTGGTGATACGATATTAGCCACACGACAGTGACATATTGGTTTCTATTCTTAAACAGTCAATTTAGTGCTATATCAAAAATGTCATAACCACGGGGTTTAAATTCGGTTAAATTCAGTTAAATTCAGTTGATTTTTCACTCTAGCTTACAGTATTAAAGCCACAGACACCTTCGAGGCTCAAGTTTCAATATTGTTACTCATATTTGTATACTCCCCAGGGAGCTGAGATTGTTTCAGGAATGTTTGTGGGGCCCGATGACCAGGGGTAATAATAATTGTAAGCGCTGTGATTTAGTTTACTAAAAAGAGCGTTTCAAAATGCCGGTTATTATTATTATTATTATTATTATATTTCTGTACCTGAGCTGTTTACTTGCACTGAAGAAGCTTGCACCATCTGGGCCAAATTTCATGGCTCTGCTTACGGTAAGCGTAGAATCAACGCTTACAGAAGCTAAAAACTCTGTGCTTACGAGTTCCTATTTCATGGATAAGCAAGGAATTTACATGTGTGCATATGCATGGTACGCATAACTAAGGATTTCTCGTTTACTCGGGTAACACACAAATTTGGAGCTAATCTTGTAAGCGAAGAATGAGGATCATAAGCTTGCACCATCTGGGCCCAATTTCAATTGTTCTGCTTTAATACTGTAAGCATAGAATCAGTGCTTACAGAAGCAGAAAATTCTGCGCTTACGAGATCCTATTCCATGAAAAAGCGAGAAATTTACAATTGTGCATAGGCCTATGCATGGTGCGCGTAATTTAAGGATTTCTTGCTTACTTGAGTAACAAACAAATTAAGCGCTAACCTTGTAAGCGAAGAATGTGGATGATAAGCAATTAGCAGAATCATGAAATTAGGCCCTGACCAAGAATCCAATGGTTATCAAACCAACCTTAACCCACATTGCTGCTTTTATTGATCCGCTAGGTGACGCCTCTCTCTGTAGCAAATTTTGTCCATCATCTTTCGGGAGTTGTTTATGTCGCTGTAAAATCAGAGCTTATCGGGGCAGTGGTGTGCAATTATTGGATATGGAGTCGTGATATTATGTTGCATCTACTGCTGAAAGCCTGTGGCCATAGACTAAGGATGTCTGATACTAGATAATGTGCTGCTTGTGTGTTATAACACCTAGATGTAGCCCATGAAGTCTGCTCCTCTGTGCTGTTTTTCATTTCATCTGAAAATACCCTTAGCATGGGCTCCATGCCACCTCAAAAGCAGCTGGAAGAAATATTTTCATAATTAATTACAAATTACATTGCATCATTTCACAAACATTTTATTTAGGTGAATATTAGATTTTGCTCCATCCCCTTTCCGGGTTCCTATTTTTTCAATCCTCAATAAAAAATAAAATAAAAACATATTTCTTGACCCTAGTCACCAAAACGTTTCTGGTTCCACAAAAGCAACACACAAAAATGGAAGAAGGAATAGGTTTGGACGGTATTATTGCACTGGCTTGAGGAAACATTTATAACATGTTTTCCTGTAAAGTTGATATACTATCTATTGTCAATGCAAGTGCTGCAAACTGCTCATCAGCCAAAATAATGACCTGGAATTTGTAAAATGCTTGGAGTTAGGAGGGCCTGAACCATTATAGGCCCTCCTATTAACTCCAAGCATTTTACTATCTTTTATCATTAGATGCTTAATAGAGTTTGGAAGGCCTGATGCGTTTCGATCCTAGCAGGATCTTTTGAAGGCTATCGATAAAGATCCTGCTTGGATCGAAAAGCGCCAGACCCTCCGAATTCCAAGCATTTTATAAATTTCGGGTCATTTTGGCTGATGAGCAGTTTGCAGCATTTTATTACTTGTATTGAGTTTATTACTTGTATTTTATCATTAGAATTAGGTTTCTTCAAAGAAAGTACACTGCCTGCCTACTTGGAACAAATACACATTTGTTTCAATGCAAGTAATAAACTCGTACCCTATATTTTTTGTTATTTCCATAATATTTGAAATACTATTCACATGGCAATCTGGGGTTGTTACTCATTACTAGTGTGCTACTGTTACTAATGAGACTTTTGCATGCAATTCATCTTGATAGCATAAACAACCTGTCAGGCTTAGTATATCAGCATTAGTTTAGCGTCATTGCCAAGAGATTCTACACCAGTATTTATTATCAATGTAAGATCGGGTATCACAGATCATATTCCGATATCAAGACAAATGCAGCATTGCTTCTAGCGATACTTTGATTCTGCGATTTATATCAAGGTGGTGTTTTTTTTGTCTGTACTTTCGCACATGATGTTCCAATTGGAGACAAACTGATTACGAGGCATCACCATCGTAGGTTGTACTTTCTTTCACCTTGTAAATTGCGCAAACATCCGACGATTTGCGCACACACTCACAGATTGTGTTATACCATTGACGTCAGCTTTGAGGATGATCGTCCTTTTTCACCTGTGGTTTGTGTCACTGATTCATACCTTAAAAGAGCGAAATTTCATTGTGTAATCTCGGGGGAAGTATAGTTTTGAATAATTAATGTCTTGAGCTACACTGCTTCTTTGGATTTTGTTTTGTTTGTTTCTATGTGACGAAAGATCGTTGAGGTATTGAGTCCCTGTTGCATTAGCGTTGCATCGGGATTGTTTTGTTCCTATAGGAACTTGTTGTCTGAATCAAATTTGCACTACACATAATAATGCAACTAGTGTCCCTAAGGATTCGGGGGGGGGGAGGGGGAACAATCTGCAAAGAATGCAGAATCCCCAATGTTTTCTGTCAACAGTACAGGGATATATGCACAGTGTGCATGTACATTAATGGTTTTAATTGTAAAGTACATGTATGCCCTATCCAGACTTGCATATTTATTACATTCGGGCTTTTCACACTATCTAAAATCTTGGGGTTGGAACTGGTCGAACCCCGAGATTTTTTTACAACCCTTTTCACACTTGAACATTTTCAACACCGAGCCAACCTGGGTAGGACAGCCTAACCAGATCAAAATGAATCGTTAACCATTTTCCAAACTGCATTTTTCGCTGCGATCTGTGTCGTTTGAGTCGGTTCACCAGAAACATAGTGTCTCTTCGATCCGGTTCAAAAACTTGCCGGCCTGAACCAGGGTGGATCCGAGTTGGTTTCAACACGGATCGAAAAGGAGATAGTTCGAAAAGGCCTGGTTCATTATACAAATTGCCTGTGCAGTGTTAACTGCAACATGTTGCCTGGCCTTGGACATGTAAGACAGGCACTGCCAAATCAATCACTGAAATGAGAATTTGCGCCTTCCACATCCCATAGTCCATCAATCATATTAAGAGCACTTCCACTTTCTCTGATGGAAGGAAGCCCAGTTTAATCCAAGGTCTTCGTCGGTGAACCGCAATATTCTTTTCCAAGAATTACATATTTTCAGCAAATTACTTGCCATTTCCCACCTTTTTAGTCAGTTTTTGTTTTCCTACAAGTAAAAAACTGCTGCAAACTGCTCTTCAGCCAAAAAATGACGTGAAATTTATCAAATGCTTGGAGTTAGGAGGGCCCAACGTGTTTTGATCCTAGCAGGACCTTCTCAAAGGCTAAATGACAAGAAGACAAGAACATGGGCCCAACTGCAAGCAGTTTTTGTTTCATTAGGAATATAATGTATGATTTCAGCAAATCCCTCACAATCCTCATTTCAATCGTCTCCTGATGTTACCTCACTAGAGCAGGCTAGTTGAAACTTTGAGACCTTACGTGAAGTGCAAACGAATTGGAAGTACAAATGATTCTTACATAACCAATATGATGAAATTTGTCTGAAGACACTAACAGCCAAACAGCGTCACTGTGGAATTAATGACAATATTTCACACGTATTATACCCATTACCTCCGTGAACAAACGTACTCCAGCTGTCATATTATGGCGAGCAATTTATACATAAGAATTATGGTTTGATTCGTGAAACGTGGATTTATCTCCCCTCCCACTTAGACATAATAGCAATTTCATTTTGCTATATGATGGAGATTACGTCTCGGCAGCAAGTCGGTGTTAAAGGCATAATACATGATTGGTAAAGGTCACAGAACAGCACTCACACTTTGTCTGATCAATCCCGCATGTGCATGAAATAATAAACCTGTGAAAATTTGAGCTCACTCGGACATATGAGTCACGAGAAAATAGCGAAAAACCATTTAATTTTTCTTATAAAACATAAAGAATGGTTTTGATCTTACCCCGAGATCAAAACTATTTTCAGGCTTTATATTATTAATTTGTGGAGAAATGCACCATTTCAGGCAATAATATTTGAACGGTATGTTTCTACTAGCACCATCTTCATACTCTGGAAGTTATACGTAAATCTGTGAAGATTTCTGTTTGGGTATGTTACCAATCCTGTACTGTTCCTTTAAAAACCAGTGATATGATGCTAAATTCTGTTGACTCGATTGCAACGATGACGGACATGAGAATCAGATCCGATTCCTTAGAGTCACAGCTTGCGTAGCTGCACAGGATTTGCTAGCTTTGATTGTGGGAATTGACGACTCCAATCGATGGATTGTCTATCATCGAAATTGCCTCCTCGCGTCTGTCCCAGGTCCCAAAGCCCACGTCCATACCGACTTTTACTGCAAGAGATTTTATATTTGAAATTGGAAAGATCAAAACTTCAGCACTCTATCTGACCAAAAATAAATGGGGAAATAAAGACAAGTAGATTGAAGAGCAGGTATTCGGGTGAACCGGCGAAATCCGTTTGAGTGAAATATTTAAACACTGTATGTCACATGGAGTCCTCCGTGGCTTTAAATGTCATGAATTATTTGTAATTCAATTATTCAAACAACCGAAGCCCCAAGCTGTTTTTCTTTTTGTCATAGTGGAATTGGGATGTTTATTTCATGATTTATTTTCATATAGTCATCCAGGAGTTATCCCTGTATCATTCAGATCTGGGGCTAATTTCATAGGGCTGCTTAAGCACCAACATTTGCTTAAGCATGAAAAACCACGGTAAATATAATCAGTATGCCAGCCAAAACTCCTTGAATGTTATGCTCAGCAAACAATGACCGGATACAAGTCAAAAGCAGCAAACATCGCATGAAAATTTGTTTGGAAATCCTGTTTGATCATGGAAGATTTTTTATGCTCAAGCAGCTATATGAAATTGACCCTTGCATACCACAGTTTACCACACATGGTTTTTCCTGTGGTAATGTGCCGTCCTGCATACTACAATACAATACAGTGTGGTTTGTGTCATGATACATGGTTTATGATCCAGTTCCCACTGTAGTGACTGTGGTAATGTGTGGTAAGCAGCTCTTGTCTTGTGCCGCAGGGGCCGGTGGGTTAATAGTTAAAAAAATCACACAGGAACCGTCTGAGGAAAATTCTATCAATAAAGTAGCAATTTAAATTCAGTCGCCCCACCTCGCCCAAAGCCGAGTTCAGATCCCTTGCTTTTAACACATCTGAATAACTCAGAATCATAGGCAAGCTTGGATGGAACAGTGTGGTGTAACTAGTAATAGCTTGAAAATTAAGTTATTTTAGTAAGTTAAAGTCTGTGGATCGGTTTGCAGTAACACCATGTGATATTCAGTTCGTACATCTCGCTCTTCTTATTTCATTGCACTTCTCTGTTAAGTTAAAGTCATACATGTAGTGATCCCCAACAAGCAAATTGGACATTTGTTTTCTGATATGATGCAGCATGATGCCCATACATTTATTGAAAATAAATTGGTCAATGAATAAATTAACAAATTGAATGGAAAGATTTATTGATCATTTGTAGGAATCAATAAATCTGAGAAACACAAAATAATTATGGAATAAAGTCCATCGTCAATACAAGTACTTTCTTGATTTGATTTATACGAATTATTTCCAATTGAATTTACAAGTACATTTCCAGGCAAAAAAAAAAACATTTGCTTTCATGACGGAAATGTAAGTGGAATCTGTTTAATACTGTCAGGTCTGCGAGCCTTGAGAATTACAAATGTGAATACGGGGGTGTCGAGATGTGTATTTTTCAGTAAAAATGTGAATTTTTTTCTGGAAAGATAAGCTAGCTTGAGATTTTATGCATACAAGGAGTTTTTGGCTGGCATACTGATATTATTTACCAAGGTCTTTGGTGCTTAAGCAAAGTTTGGTGCCTAAGCAGCTCCATGAAATTGGCCCCAGTTGGCTTAGGGTGAAGTTAAGCTACATGCAGCACATATTTCCCAAATTACAATAACTGCTACTGGTACTTGGAGCTAACATGTAATTTGATAGATTCTGTTGACATATCCTTCTGTGTGATGAAGTCTTCATCATGCTTTGCTGAAAAAACATACATTCCCGATAGCCAGCAGTTATGGCATTTCCTCAAAGGTTCTTTTGCCCAGTTCAAAAATTAATGGAAAATTGTTGACTTGATTATGCTATGGACAGTACAGATGGTAGCAAGAGATAGATGAAAAGTGGACCTACAATTGAACTTGCTTGCGGTGGTAATTATTTGTCTGTGTCTGAAAGGGGTGGGTGTACAAAGCAGAATGTGAGGCAAACAAAGTGTTGTTTATTACGTCTTTATCTTAAGGGTGACATTTCAATTATCCTTCCTCCCGCGCGCCATATCTTGACCGTCATAGAAAGCGGCACGCTCAAACACATAAGGCCGCATCCACCTCGGCGGGGGGTGAATAATGAGAAAATACTGCACACGTTCCCGTCAACTCCCCTGGCCAGGCCAGGCGCAACGCATTGTTCCCCTGGGAGACATGAACGGATAGCTTTCAATAGGAAATGGAGATGTTTTTGTAGCGAGATTTTCAAGGCATTGTTAACGTGGGGTCGGGCAGTCTGCTGGTCGTGATGCAGTTGCAGAGTCTTGCGTACGAAAGCTTTGACCTCCGATGGTGCAAGATGAAATGACTGGCTTTACAGACTTCTGTAATCAAGTAAATGGAATTAGATGAAAAGGACTTTTGCCTCTGTTGTCAAGCCGATATCATGACGTGAATGTAGAGGGTTTTGAAAAATCAGACATTATCCTATGCCACAATATACGTCAAGTTTCAGTTTTTTTTTCTAATTTCTGTTAGCAAGCACGAACCACAGTCCACAATAAAAAAAAAAGGTGTTTGAAAAGAAATTGATCCTCTTCAAATAGATCCCCCAGCCCCGTTTGTTCAGTTTCAGACACATCATGGAATCTGTAGGCCTATTCAATGTATTTCCGAACATTGTGGTTTGGCCCCAAAAGTATTTCATTTTACAGAATAAATGTTTCTAGCTCTCATGTGTGTGGGGTGTGGGGGGATATTTTGCACTGAAATTTTAACGGGAAATGACAGATTATGAACAAAAAAAGAAAAGAAAAAACAAACATGCTACCTACCTCCCCTTTCATTAAATGTACTATCATACTAGGGGTGTTTACGAAATGGAGGTTCAGACTCCGTCTCAGGCTCCGGCTCCATTTCCATGATTCCATTTCGACATAACAGGCTCCGGCTCCATTTCCATGATTCCATTTCGACATAACGGTATCAATATAGAGGGTTTTGGTAGCAGTTCGGAAGTAGATTCTCTGGTTTGAAAAGCAAAACAGAGCTTCAGCTTCAATGAAAAACCACAATGTATATTATAGGCATATGGATGACAGAGCTGGAGCCTGAGCCTCAGTTTCATAAACCCCCTATAACTTACTAGGTATAAAGATGGTGAAGGTAGAAACGTACCATTAAAATATTTCTGCCTGAAATGCTGTATTTACCCAGAAAAGAGTAAAACCAATTGACCCAAAACAATTTTGATCGCAGAAAGATAAAAAAAACCTGTGAAAAGATTTGAAAATACAGTGAGCGTTTTTCACTATTTGTCTCAAAAAGTGGGCTCCGTATGGGACCGGAAATTTCACAGATGACTGTTAATGTATCTTTTTTGAAATTTTTTCCCATGAATCTGCATTGAAAATATGAAATTACCTTTAAGTGGATAATAACACCATGATGGTTCTCTCTTGCGCTTGTTTGCAGTTCTGCTATTGTAATGCTTGAGGAAAGGTCCATAACGAGAACAAACTAATTAAATTCTCCCTTCTAATAATCCAATTTTCTCAGGGTTGTTCCTAGAGGTGTTGATTGGATATTTAATTGGAATTGTGATTGAAAGAACGGCTACCAAAATGCCGGCTGCATTGCTAACTGTTTGTTATCGATTTCATTTTCTCGGCCGAAATAGATTAAACACGTGTGTATCCTTAGAAGTACAAATTGTACAGCTAATAAAGGGAAGCTGTAAAGGTGTATACAATTTACAATACACATTTTCCATGACATTATCGTCCATTTAATAATGTACAGTGTATTTGTTTTTTATGACGTATGAAGTTTTAATAACGTATGAATAGATGTTTGTTTTGAAAAGGTTGTTGTCCCACAAATCCCTATATTGTTTTACATTTCAGGATTTTAACGATCCTTGCATGATTAATCACGCAAGATTTTCTCCGTTGTTTCCAGTACATCGGCATATTGGAATATGTTGAAAACTCGAACCTTCCAATGTTTGCTCCAGTACAGAATTTTGCTATCAATTTTTCAAAATATTTTTTTGTAATGCCTCCATTTTATTGAACGTTCTGTTACAAGTGCTATATTTTTGTAATAGGCCTTCCAGAAGTTAAAATTGAACAATATCTAGTACACTGAATTCTTTCTCTGTACATAAACATCAAAACCTGAATTCTCCAGACTAAAGACACTGTTGCTATATCACATGATTCGGGACAAGCTTTTGCTTAGTTACATAACAGACGTCTTACACCAGTGCACTGTTCATAAGGGATAAGAATGGCTCAAAGGAACCAGTCCATTCCAGAGATGGATATTGCTATGCCCTAAATCATAAGGTGCCATAACAACAGTCTTTAGTCTGGGAAATTCAAACTGGGGTGTTTATGTGCAATGAAAGAAGTCTGTGTACCAGATACTTTTCAGATTTAAATCACAAATGGCGTAGGAAGTTGTTCAAGAATTTACAAGATAAATTTATCATTCGTCTTATTTTAGTCTGAACTGAGATTGCCACAAGCCATGAGCAGTGAATAAGTTCCAGGATTGCGGTATACATCTGAAATCTTTAAGAATGCATTTTGCTGTTGAAGTAAAGGACCCTTGGCACACATCTCAAGTACATTTTTCAATGGGGTTAGAAGACCGCGCTTCGCTTCTGCATTACCGAATGTTATCCAAAGCACATTCAGCGGACCCCGGAGCGGTAGGGAGTTTAGATCACAGCCCATCACAACCCCGACGAAACTTGAGTCGCTATTTCCTTCCCTCGTTTTTTTTTTGTTCCTTAGAAGCACATTTTTTTTTCTGAGGTAGTTTTTTTTTTCTTTTACGGAGCTGTCATTCCTCGCACGTTCACGAAGAAAAGTCATTCAGGTGGAAGCCTTTGCGAGTCACCTGGCTGCATGGCTGCAGTCCGTGGCAGGCTGTGTCTAGTCAGAGCAGCCTTCTGCATCCCTTCCTGAATGCGTCCCCTTCGTCGATGCCGCATCCCCAGCAGAGGTCTTTCAAGGAGCAGACTGGGGATCACTTTACCTCTCGACCAGGGGGGTGTGATAAGCTTGAGTTACTGTCTAATGGGACGGGATGGGACAGGATTTCTATCCTTAGGTGCTGATAAAGGGTCCCAGGGTGTAATTGAGAGGTGGGAATCCTGAAATTGGATAAAATGAGGCGGCTTTGATTCCAACAAATGATTTAGGGAGGGAAAGACAGCGTAGTCATCTGGGTGGGTAGTGACACTGTGACTTCTATGGGCAGACTGTACTTAGAAAAACATTTGCTTTTCATCTAATCATGCTATTACTATAACTAATCTCGAGTGAGAAAGATTTGAGGCTTTGCATGGTGGCAATTGGTATGTGGATCGTTTTGTGGAAACACCATGTAATATTCGTTCGTACTTTCGCATGTCTGGTTATATAGAGTGATTTAGGACTTGTGCTCGAATGAAAACAATCTGCATTTGATTCTTTCAAGTCTAAAATCAACTGAAATGAAATCATGTACAAGGATGTTTTTACTTCTGAAATCATCATTTTATGTAACTTTGTTACATTTTTTTTGTCTTTATACTTAGTTGTGACAATTTTCTTATCATCATTGGAATATATGTGGAATGGATGAATGAAATTAATTCATCAATACAAGTAATAAACTGCTGCAAACTGCTCATCAGCCAAAATAATGACCTGAAATATATAAAATGCTTGGAGTGAGGAGGGCCTGACATTTCTATCCTAGCAAAGGCTCTTTTAGCCTTTGAGAAAGATCCTGCTATAAGGATCGAAACGTCAGGCCCTCCTTACTCCAAAAGTGTATGATTCGCCTCCATATTTATGCATTGCAGCTGGTTTTATGGTTATAATATATGCACTGCAAAACACTGTGTTCCTTGTTCAAACCATTTTGTCATCTTGACAGTTGCCATATTGCAGCCAAACATTACCTGTTTGAAATTCATGTAATGTATTGTACAGGCTAGTTGCTGTGCAGAAAATCGAGGGCTGTAAAAACTACATAGTATACATTCATGGTTAATCTCTTATGTGTGTTTTGCCCGAGTGGCAGTAACATCCACTTATACTCTCAATCAGAAAGGAATTCAAAAACATACAAAGGTTTTGATTTGTGTCACAGCTCTTCTTTATTTAGCCATCACATGTAGTGCTGGTAATGTGGTAAAATAGACTGAAACATTCATGTTGCTTTTCTCTTATGACCTTAAGTGTGACACATTTTCTAGGACTCAAGAAAGAAATGTGTAACATAAAAAAAAGTGTGTGGAAGATGTTGCTACAAAAGCGTCTCCCCGGTGTATACAGACTGGTGACAATGTCCAGAAAATGTTTCTGGGCATTCAAGAAGTCAGGGAACCAGAGCTATGCGTTATGCAATACCTCTTATTATCTTTCTATATTCAATTTGTATGTCCGACTTTTTCTGTATATTTGTTGCAGGTATGCAACTCTGTTGTGGACGTGGCTGTCATGCAGGAGGCCCATGGTCTCATCATGGACATGATGGCAGATTCCAGCCTCCCGGCCAACGTGGTCAGTGGCTTGAAGACGGTCAGCTCCCTGCTGAGTCCACCGACCAGCTACAACACGCTGCAACGGCCCAAGATCAGCCCGCTGGTGGCACTGAGCGAAAGCAACTATGGCGCATCCGATATCGACGACTCGCCTTATGTTGGCGATAGGCCTTTATCATTACCTAAGGTAAGATCCGAGAGAGAACTTAGAGTCCGTTTTAAAAAGGGAGCAACCACTTGCCCGACATTTCAGGATAAGTTGCGGGCTGCGTTTCGCTTTGAGAGGATAATTACATTGGAGGCAAACCTGAGATCTTAATTGGCAAGTTGTAGGAAACCTGTCTGGATAGAAATTTTTTAGTGCAAGATGCACTTTATTTAAACACATTAGAGGTGTCCCATATCCATGTTTATCTGATCACATTAATGCACAAAGAAGACATGGAAATATTATGATTTGATCAAGGTTATGACATTTATGTTCAGATATATTTTAGGCCAGGATATGTTGTGCATCTGTGGTGTGTTGAGGGTTGCAATCACGAGCCAATTTCAATTTTTAATCACAAAATTTGCTTATTAAGCATGAAAAATCTTCCTTGATCAAACTGGATTACCAACCAAATTTTCATGTGATGTTTACTGCTTTTTAGTGACTTGTATTTAGCCATCATTGGCTGAGAATAACATTCATAAGGAGTTTTGGCTGGGATACTGATTTTATTAATACCAAGGTTTTTGGTGCTTAAGCAAATTTTTGTGCTTAAGCAGCTCTATGAAAGTTGGCACCTGGATGCATACATACGGGCAATTATCTTCCTAACATTTACTGCTTACTGCTTTATTTGACAAGTGAAAAAAATGCAGGTGGCCAGAATGAACACAAATGCCTGTAGTGTATGTAGATTATCCAAACAATAACATTGAAACAGGTGAAAAGATGTGGAAGTAATGGGTTTGAAAGAAAACATGAAATCTTTGCCCTGCCAATCATGAAGTTACGTCAGCACTCATGCTTTGTTAGGTAATCCTATTGCGTATGACGTTGGTGAATATCTCATATATTCCACCACCAACTTAAACTCTTGTAAATGCCCAAAGACGTGTCAATGTACAGTATGTGTACATAAGTCATCTGCTGTGTGTATGATGTTCTATAGCAAATGGTATGTAGTCAATTTTTACTTGTTTACTGATGTTAAACAGGAACACCATCATAATATGCATCCCAACTTTGTGGAATTTTCCAATTGTAGGACTTCCATGGCCATATCTGTATGTATCATAAATTGACCTCGTGCACAACACTTATTAATTACTGTAAGCAGCTACTTATTAATTAATTGTAAACAGGTCTTTTATGTAGCTCAATAACAAGGGTTGTATTGTAGACTACATACATGTACACAACATTATTCAGCCTTGACAGACATCATATTTTTCCTTTCAAAATAAGATAATCACCTATTGTCCCAGAATTTTCACCACGTCATTTTGTCCAAATGTTGCAGTTGTCCATTTCGTGCAGGGTCTTTGAAGTTAATAGGGTGATGCAATATGTTACGTTAATCGTCAGTGTGTGTCATTTTGAAATTCACAGAGATTACGACGGAGCCTGCCGCCAAGCCTCATCAGACGGATGTCATCTACGTGGACGACTACTACCTCAGCCACAGGTTGGTTGAAAAAACAATCCTCACTTGAGGGTGATTTCCTTTTCCATTATTCAATCATGTTTTTATTTCTCAGGTTGTAGCGTTGCTTAATGTTGTGCTTATCTTAAATGATCCTTGGGATGTAGCGGTATGTGAATGGTTCCATTGCTTCTGACTGCCAAATGAACAAAGATAATCGACAATTCGGGACACCGCCAACTGGGGCTGGATAGCTCAATTGGTAGAGCTCCGGTACGGTATTGTGTGGGCCACAAGTTCGAATCCCTATCCAGTCAATTGATCTTTTTTCAAGGATTTTTTATTTCAGTTATTTATTCTTTTTGATAAATGTTTTGGCCATGAAAAATTCCCTTTATTCATTACATAATTGTACAACATAATTGTACAAAAAAAAATTATTAAAAATTAACATGTTCCCAAAATTTTCTTTGGCTAAGAAAGGATTGATTCGGTTGTAATATGTCTAAATTTGGTAATGATATTGGGTGAAAAAATAATTGTTGCCGTCTATTATATGAAGTGATTTTGAGCGGAATTTGCCACTTGTAATGAAATCTTGCCCAACACCATGCATGGTTTACTGTGCTCACATTTTGCAAACCTTCGTTGAGCGATCACAGCTTTCTGTTCTGACCATCACCATCATATTGAAGGTCTAAAGATTCTTAAGGGATCAAGGCATTAACGGTCAGCTTGGTCGGTCAGCAATTTCTAAGCCGGTCACGATAATTCATAGTCTTTATTTGACCATGACCACTTGACCGGGACTTAATTGAAATTAAAGGCAATACAAGTAATAAACTGTTCCAAACTGCTCATCAGCTAGAATAATGATCTGGAATTTATCAAATGCTTGGAGTTAGGAGGGCCTGATGCATTTCGATCCTAGCAGGATCTTTATCAAAGGCTCTTGCTAGGACATGTATGACCCTCCTAACTTTAATTTGAAATTAAAGGCAATATGTTTGGCCAAACTTGTAATGATGTACATATCACTCTGCATATTGTGTTTGAAAACTTTTCAAATATTGAAACTGAAATATAAATATATTTTGAATTTTTTGGCCCTGGGCCAATATCGTAGAGCTGCTGAAGCTCCAAAATTTGCATTTTAAGCACAAACAAAATTGCTGAATAATTTTTTTTTTCAGCAAAACCCCATGTGAGTGTTACGCTATGATTACGCTAACAATAGCCAAATACAGGACAAATGTAATGTACATCTTATAAAACTTTAAAAGCTCAAAAAATTTACATCTTATAAAACTTTAAAAGCTCATTTGTATTAAGGAATACTTTCATGATATGCACATTTTTATTAATCAAACAATAGCCAAATGCCAGACAAATGTAATTTACATCTCATAAAACTTTAATTCAAGGTTGTTTTCAAGGAAAACGTTCACGTTATGCACATTTTTATACTTCAAAGGAGCTTTATGAAATTTTCGTCAGATAGTTATATGATAAATGATCCACATGCCTTTATGAATGTGGCTCACATGTAGGAATACATTCCCATGTTGATTGTGTAGAATTGTATAAGATGGCTGCCAATTACAAAAGGGTTGCTCCTAATAGATCCATTTGATAATGCAACGAACGTCAGACATATTTTCACGCCTATTTTCCCCGCATTGCAGGCATGCACCCAATTTTTTTTGTCCCTTTCAGGAACAACAACAGCATTCTCGTGACAGAAAAGCAAAGCAATGCATTTTGCGAACCAAATACCGTTTCGTTCTCGTGTTGCACATTTGGCCGTCACAGGATGCCGCGGCTTGCTCCCAGGCACGTCGTGCCGTTCATTGTGTCCTGCGCTTCCCTGTTTTGACGCGCTTTTGATTACACGGCAAAGCCCCGTCAAAAGAGTACAGACCCCTTGGGCTACGTGTCACAGATACCTCTGCCAGGACTTCTGTCCCACTTGTCTGCCAACTTTGCTCTCCTTTTTTTTGGTGGGAGGGATTAGATCTTGGTTTGCACCTTGGTCATATTTTTTTACCCAGGCACAATCGGCTTGTTCTTGTTTGTCGGTGAGAAAATGTTGCCGACTGATGCACTTAGTTTGGTTAGGCAGAAGTATAGGAATCAGTACTTGATCCATTTGTAATTAAGTATAGGTCATGAGAAGGATGTTTGGCCGGAAGGCATAATGTAAGGAGCATGGCCTGCCGTTAATGTTCAATTTTTTAAGGTTCAATTCATGAGTGTGGAGTCTGTTGTCTGTGGAAGGTACATGTAGCTAGAGGGTACATTTTTGTACTTGCCGAGTCTGGATTCTCAACTTGTAATGCATGTAGTCAAAAAGCTTTGTAGATTGTTTTCGCAGACTTTCAAAAGATCCAAACCAGGAGCCGATTTCACTAACGGTTTGCGATCATCACTAAGCCAAAATCCATCGCTAAATGGAAAATTGATTTGCGTACTAATTTTCCGGTAAGTGATGGATTTGGGCTTAGCGGTGATCGCAAAGTGAAATTGGCACCAGAAAACAAAATCAAGTCTTGAGTTGCAAAGTCACTCTGTAACTTTTGAAACTAAAAACTGGGCAGTACACCAAGTTTCTGGCTGTGGCTGCAAAATATACATGAGCCTATGGCAGCCACTAGCCAGAGACTGCAGCTGTTGCCATATACTTGTATGCTGTCTGTAGCCATAGCCATACATTTTGGACACAGCCTTATGTTTACTTTAAATGACAAATGCTGTACTCAAAGGTTTCTCTGATTTGTAGATCTAAACCTGAATTGTGTCACGTAAAAATCCATGAACAAATGGTTAGTGCAAAAGATTTATGTCCACCTAATTTACATCCAGTCACACTTTAACAATTA
The DNA here is from genome assembly GCA_963971285.1 of Astropecten irregularis. Classification (NCBI taxonomy): domain Eukaryota; kingdom Metazoa; phylum Echinodermata; class Asteroidea; order Paxillosida; family Astropectinidae; genus Astropecten; species Astropecten irregularis. The sequence continues at coordinate 13,692,793 of OZ020252.1, read as the reverse complement.
CATTTTAAGTACCAACTACCAAGTGACAATCCATTGGTGAATCTTTCTATGCCGTGTAACATTTAAAAGGTCAAAAGTCATAATATTATAGCTGTATAGCACATTGTCAGTGTCTCGTGTAAGTCTGTTTTTCAGTCTCAGATTCTGAAAACACTAACAATTTTTATCCAAGTTCTGAACAGGCGTGAAGCAACATCGCTCCCTGTACTTACGTTATGAGAAATAAATTTAGCATTGGTGTGTTGTATGGTGTAAATCAACTCTAGCCCCATCTTTTTATGTCCTACTACAGGCCTGCCCACTCTTGAGCCTCAACCACTGAGGACACGTAGCTCCTCATTCCGCCACACCCGGGATAACAACAACTCAGCCACGCCCAGCCCATCTGGCAGTCGCTGTAGCAGCCCCTCACCCATAGCCCAACAACAGTCCAGTGCTAGCTCAGCTAAAGGTCGGTCGTATTCTGTTGGGACTGGTGGCACCAGCCCCAGAGGGCGATCCCCGAGCCCTCTGCTGTTAGAGTCGCAGAAGACGCAGTCTAAGTCTCCTGCGCCGCGGCAGTCGCTTGGCACCACCGGGCTGGTCGAAGACATCAATGCAAAGTGGGCTACTTCACCCGAGGGCAGCCTCGTGCCCAGGTCGGAGGCGGAGATCAGCGAGGAGGATGCTGCTGCCAATCAGGAGGTCGCCTTGTCGTCCCACTGCACCTTAACCGTTCCTGAACCACAACAACAGAGTCTAGTGCCAGAGGAAGAGAATAACCTGTCGCAAGAGCTGACACTGCCCAGTCAACCCGAACCAGCCCCCACAGAACAGTTCACGGACTCACCAGACAGCAAAGGGGCAAGAACAAGCCCGCCCCCTATAATCCCCACACAGAAGAAGAGAGGTAGTGTGACAATTAGTGAACATGTGACAGTTATTGAAGATGGACTCCCTAGGCTGGTACCCACAGAAGAGTATGATGGATCGGGTAATGATACGTGTGAGGTGAACCAGACATTGGTAAGTAAAGACAGAATACCGCAAAAATCTCAAGTTATTGTTTTGTATTTATTACAGCTCGATGGTTAATTAACAACCATCTAACATTTATTTGGTTCAAATTTGAGGCCATTCTTAGGCCTCGTCTCATCTTTACAAATTGTCTTAGGCTTATGATTTTCACTCAAAGTTCAGTAAAGTGTACTTTTATTGGCGAGCTGCTGCAAAGCAGTGGGAGTCTATGTAATACCAATTTCCATGCGACTGTCCGTCCGGCCGTCCATGTGAAATATTTGAGGTTTTTTTTTTCAGTGCCTCATATTTTTGGTAACGTATTAAACTTAATAAAATTCATCTCTACAACCTCAATTTCGAGTTTACATTCTTAAGATTAATTATTTTAATCCAGAAAAACAATAGAAAAATATTGCATTTTTTTTTTTGGGGGGGGGGTTAATTTGCTATGATGTTTGTAACTGCACGTAAGGCTGGAGCGAACCATGACCGCTTTGCTGTTCTAGTTTCTAATAAGCAGGAGAGAGTGTTTGTTAAGTTTATGCATTACTGAACTTTTGAGTGTCTTTTGTTTGTTTTGAAAAACATTACCAATCCTGGGCAACTTCTTTTTGACTCACCCTAACGCTGTGCCCAATGTCTTCCTACAATTCTACTTTTTATCTCCTAAAGGATCTGTTTGTGTTTGTGATTGTTAATCCTAATCATTCTCTTCAGCCCGAAGTGCACATACAGGAAGATACCAGCAGTATTTCATCAGAGGACTGCGACCCAACACTGCTAGAATGCCAGGATCATCTGCAGAGAATAGACGAGTGGGACTTTGCAGTCTTTGACATGGCCCAAGCAGCGCACGGCCAGATTCTAAGCCAGGTAGAGTCACAGTCACTCTTACGAATGCCCGAATAACTTACACGCTTCTGTGATGAGGACAAACTTCCTCTAAGCACAGGGAATCTGCTTAGTGGAGTTGGTGGTATCAGAAATTGTAGCTAGCCAAGATTCTTTTTTTTTGGGGGGATACCAAATTTGATTTCAAATGATACTCAGTGAGTTTTTTTAGTTTGATGAAAGTCAAACTTCAAAACGCAAACATGAGTATACAGTGCGTAATTGAAATTAAGTTTTGATAACAAATACTCATTATTTCTTCTGTGCAGTGCAGACGGACCATGTTTTTTTTTGCAATATCATATTTGACATTTCATAACTTGTAAAATTCAAGTGATTCTGTGTTTGGTGATGCTCAATACGGGCGATTCACAATAGTGTGCCTCCAAGAGTTTCCAAAGCATTGGCCAATCACATTGAACAGAATTTGTACACCAATGTGCATCTGGAAAGGGTCGACCGATTCTGCGCAAACGTTGAGGTGCACTATTGTGAATTGCCCATTTAGTCGGGCCAAATGGACAAAATGTTTTTGATACAGCCAACTTCAAAGGCATTAAAGGTTAACCAAAGGAATCTCATGAAAAATACACAATTCAAGGAAACTGTGCGCCATACAAAAAATTGCATTGAAGATCCATCAAGCATCTTGTCTTGTGAATATTCATGAATTCAGCAAACATGCAAGAGAATACATATAGTTTTGGGAAATCCCATAAAGATGTACCTTTGGATGATACATTTCTGTTTTGGATAAGAATGCCCTTTATGTGTACACCTTAAAAATTGTCGCTGAAGTGAAAGGGTTTGTGATATTTCTACTGAAGAGGGAATAATGGCAGTGATAGTAGAGGCCATTGATGTAATCTTGACCAGCAATCTATGCTAGATAAGATCATAATCTGACCACTGTCCAATTGACCAATTGGTCATCCTTGATCAATGCAAATGCGGCCTATTGCACGCTTACATATGCTGTGTACTATCATAGAGTTTCTAACTATAGGCCTTTTCGAAACAGAGACTCCGGCTCCGGCTCTGTCATCCATATGCTGAAAATATAGGTGTTGGTTTTCCATTGAAGCTGAAGCTCTGTTTTCCTTTTCAAACCAGAGAATTAACTTACAAATCACAGCCAAAATCCTCTATTTTGATACCCATTATTTTAGAATGGATTCACGAAATGGAGCCAGAGCTGAAGCCTGAGCCTCCGTCTCAAAAAGGCCCTCTGAGTGGGCTCCACAAAGACTGTGGATTGAGCTACGCATAAATATGTGACGTACACGCAGCAATATTTTATGAAATATGAGCAGTTGTTATTGCACATCGCGTTTATTCACAGATCAATACCTATCACAAAGTGTGTATGACTGGTAGTCTCTGCTCTCTCTGATTAAGGTGACATTTCTCAGGTTTTTTGTCGCAAATTGTTCACAGGATCTTTAGTATTAATGAGGTCCTGAAAGAATATATGTCATTGGCACTTTTGAATTTTAAATTTCTACGTGAAGGATTTGTTGTTTATTGTCACTTGGCACATTGGCATATAAAATAAATATGTGCATGTATTTTGATGTTCAAACCTTTTAGCTGAATAGAAAAACAGTCAAAGTTTTACATTTTTTTTACCAAAAACTATACATTCAATGGGCATAATAAAGGGAAATAATGGATAGTGGTAAACTTCTAAATTTAATCGTGTAACTTTTATTTTCAATAATTTGATCAGATTGCCTACAAGGTTTTCACCGAAGCAGGAGTCTTTGAAACATTCCGAATACCTGTCCGAGAGTTCATGAACTACTTTCAGTCACTTGAGAACGGCTACCGGCTTCTACCCTGTAAGTATCTGCCTGGGCTTGCGCAAGGCACCAGACTATTAATGTGTGTGAGCGCATTGTTTGTCCCGTATACCTGGGAATCTTGACCGAGGCATACAAGTGCAGCTGTGGCTCTGATAGGCCCAGTATACACATGGCTTATCTCTTAAAGATGTACCACCAGTGATCTTACATTTAGTTAAATGTAATATCATACTTTGGTTTTTATCAAAGAAATGCAGATTCATGGACAGAAATATCAAGACAGATACAGTAACAGTCATATGTAAAAATTTCAGTCCCATACGGTGTCCACTTTTTGAGAAAACAGTGAAACACAGAATTTCTTAAGTCTTTTCTCTTTTATTTTTGATCGTTTAAAAGATGAAAACCATTTTTCGTTATTGTTTTACTCTTTTCTGGATAAATACAGCATTTCAGGTGGAAAATGTTAATGGTATATTTGTACTAGGTCCATCTTTATACCCTGTAAGTTATGCATAAAACTGTAAACAAATCTGTTTTGGTTTCCTATCAAAGTATGATAGTACCTTTAAAAGCCTAAATCAGAAATGAATGGATAAATTAAAATCGTTCTAGCATTCCCTGTTAGTTTAATCTTTCAATCAATTGAACACGTGCACAACCATGTGGATATATAGGGCAATGAAAAAAAAATACTCCATTTCATTTCTTGGAGACAGTCAATCTTAAAGTTTAGTTTATGGGTCTTCAACAATCTGTTAATATGTTTTATATCCATGCAAAGTGTCAATGTCATTACTCACTCGTTTAGAATTTGTTGAAGGAGGGAGTGTGCACTGTTTAACGTGTGGCAAACAAGGGTATATTTCAGTGTGGCCTAAGGAGCGAGACAGGCTGAATTTGATAGTCGTCTTCCTGATAGTCTCTGGATGGCAAAGTGTGAAGTCATTTTCCGCTTCTCGTCACTGACACAGGGCAATTTGGGGCTGCCATGCTGTCTCATAGCCATTTGCACAAGGGGCAACCATCTAGGCACCTATATACCAAGTCAATATCCACTCAAATTAATAACAGTCCGGTCATTTTCCTCCCTCAAATGTTTTTTTTAGGGTTGCAATTTCATGCAGTGCAATTTAGCTTTGAATACGAGCTTGTTTATCATTGGCTCTTTGTTTGGTAGTCCCAATGCATTCTGGTCCAAACTTGAGCACATTCGATTCCTCTCATTTTCAGTGTGGGTCCGTGGCTTGACCAAGCCTGACTCCAGGCCCTAATTTCATGGAAACCGTTGCGGCCTATTTTTATGCTTACGGGCACTGCTGCATGTGTAATCTATTTCATGGAATCCGTAAGCAAGACTTTCGGTTAGCGAAGAATTTCTAGGGTGACCGTGATTATTTTCTACTAATGCGCTGTCATATGCATTCTGCACAAAGTCCTTGCTTACCGTTACCAAAAAGAAAACTCTCCCGTGAAATACACTAAGCATAACCCCAAAACGTCTGCTACCATAAGCACAGAATTTTTGCTAACGGTAACAGATTCCATGAAATAGGGCCCTGTTCAAGCTCCAGTTATTTCCTACTCATATCAAACTGATATATTGTATATCCTGCCCTCCACGAACTGCATGTTAATGCACACACTGAGTCACCCACTCATGGTTGGGACTGAAACACACTCACACACAAACTTGAAAATGGCTGTTAAATGAAGAAATGAGATGACTGATTAATACACAGACGAAGTGGACATGCAACGTTAAAGTGATGTCTACCTTTGTTGTTTGTTGGCCTTTTGAAAGAGCTGTGTTTTTTCAATCTGTTATTTGGTTGATTTTTGCTGTTTATCATGAATAACCGTATTGTTTTTCATTCAAATGTTGAGAATTCCACATCCACCATCTTTTGAAAAACATGCCCGTTTGTTTCAGGAATGCGATCAGTGACCCTGCGTGCAAAAGCTGCTCTGGATCGAATTTTAGCGTATCGTGCATATGACGTTGATTTGTAAGATAAAGTATGGCGGCCACAATCCGCAGCGAAGCAAGAGGCCCATATACATTTTGTTTGGTATGATGGTTATCACACTGACTTCTAAGACATTCAGTGTGTGTGTGTATTCTGAGAGGAATTTGTTTCTCTTTTTTCTAAGCAGCAGAAGATTGAACCAAATGCCTAATACATGTATCTAAGTGTGTCGCTGAATTTCATGGCCATTCAATTGAAACCAGGGCCCAATTTCATGGAATCCGTTACGGCCTATTTTTGTGCTTACGGGCTCTGCTTTGCGTGAAATCTATTTCATGGAATCCGTAAGCAAGATTTTCGGTTAGCAAAGAATTTCTAGGGTAACCGTGATTATTTTCTGCTAACGTGCTGTCATATGCATTCTTCAGAAAAACCTTGCTTATACCGTTACCAAAAAGAAAATTCTCCCGTGAAATACGCTAACCGTAACCAAGTCTGCTAACATAAGCAAGGAATTTTTGCAAACGGTAACAGATTCCATGAAATTGGGCCCTGGTTCTGTCCAGCCATTTGCATTCAGAGATAAGATTTCTTCCGAGCTCACGTACACCACTTCATTCACGTCTTGTTTCCCCCTAATCAATTACAGTAATTGTTGCCACGGAAACGGCCTGTTCTTCAATTTACCCTTGATTGGTAGCGATGTTCTATTGCCAGTGCAGAGGGTAATTTTTCGTAATGTCCATTAGGTGATTAGTCGCAAGCTGGCTAAATATCTCCAAGTCATTTAGCTCAAGCTCTTTGCCTCTAGGGGCAATCCAATTTTCCCAGACCGTATCTAAATCCAAGGTTCCAAACTGCACAAGGTTTCCATCGCCAGCCTATTTTACCGCTTTTTTAACTACAGCAGCCAAGGACGCACCATTACGAAGTATCTCACTAATTGCTTCTCAAATACTTTTATCGTCGACACTAAGCCACCCGCTTCCAAAATACTTTTATTCCTTCATTTCTCAAAACAGCAGCGGTAATTGACAATGATGCCAGTAGCACACATGAAACCAAGCAAGCTAATTACAGAGGTTTAGCAAGCATGCAACATTGGGACATAGAAGGCAGGGAGATTCTACCTGCGTTCAGACTAGGTCCCATTATCAGAGGCAGTTTCTAGACGGCTTACCTTTTTTACGACCGACCGTCCACACTGTGTGCGAATGCCCCCTCCATCGGGGGACAATTCACGGCTTAAGTGGTTTCGGCAATGCGTAAGGTTACTGAGCTGTAGCACATGCACAATTCAATATGATGAAATCAGCTAGTGGTATCAATTACAAGCCTCTGACCGCAAAATTGTCCCCGTACCCAACATGTATGCCGAACGGAACAAGTTCCGGCAATCGTGTACACTATCGGTTTGCCGGGGAAATTCCTAATTATTGGGACTTTCCACGATAATCAGGACTTAGGGGGTTTGGGAATTAAGAAATGGACGCTCAGGCTAAAGTTCCGGCTCCATTTCGTGAATCCATTCTAAAATAATTGGTATCAAAATAGAGACGTTTGGTGCACTGTTTGGAAGTAGATTCTCTGGTTTGAAAAAGAAAACACAGCTTCAGCTTCAATGAAAAACCACTACTTATATTTTCAGCATATGGATGACAGAGCCTGAGCCTGAGCCTCCTTTTTGTAAACCCCCTATTTTTAATGAGGCTAATGTTTTCCCTCAAAAGTGCCCGTAGAAGAAAAGTTATGTTTGAAAAGGAGGAGGGAAAAGAAAGACATATAAGGCTTGAGGGAAGCCCACTGAATCTTGTACGGGATTGCAAACCTATTCTGCATGCAAACAGGCAAGATGTAGAATTAACATGTTGCTTGCACCGTGCCGTTTACCATGCTTGACCCATTTTCCTCGAACTTCTTCACTATCCCTGTGTGTGTTTTTTCTTGGGAGTTTACATGAGGGACAATCACATTACAGAGTTTGATCACTGATCTTTCCGTGAAAAAAGGTTGTTTTTTCTCCTTTTTGTTTTCGATGTTTCAGCTTAAAATGTTACAAGTCAGCTATTTTTATAGTGTGTGGGCCGAAGTATGCAGGTTGGGAGTACCGCACATCAGTCTGCAGCTGAAGTATAGGATGTTAACATTCACAAGGCCTACCTACATAGACCTTCACAGAGGGACCCCAAACTGTAAACAAGGAGGAACTAGAACTTTTCAAGCTATTTGCTAGTGGTTCGGACAAATATAGGCCCGGCCAGCAAAACAAACAAGAAGGCAGCTTGTTACTTGCAAATAACAAATAACACGCACAAATCTCAAAGCAAATTCAGCGCCTCGGATGGAGGGCCCTGCTTATCCTCTCTTCGACCTGTCTGCAAAGTGCCAACAACCTTTGCTGACAAAAATTCCCCCTTAAATCTCATTTTGTTTTGTTTGTCACTCAGACCACAACCGAATCCATGCAGCTGATGTTCTCCACGCAGTGTACTATATGTCCACGCAGCAGATACCTGGTTTCAGACAAGTCAACCCGGATGATCTGGATCCTCACTTACGAACGGGTAAAGGTAGGAATTTCAGCAGCTTTTAGGACAGAAACGCAAGCAGTATGTGGGACAGGTACTAGGGCAACATTTTGGGCGACTATTTTGTTCTTTTTCAAACAGACACATGCTGATTTTCTTAAGCAGGCCGGTCATGCTTTTCCCAACTTGTTGAAAATGTCTGGATTGTAGGAGTATAAAGTTAAAAGTGATTGTTCGTCATCAAATAACCACAAGGGCAACTGAATGGATTAATTTTAAGTCATTCAAAAGTGAACATAGACGATTTGGCTGGAGCGGGGTTCAAACCATGACCAGCAAACGCCGGAATACTGTACTGGCGCACTTACCAACATAGATCTGGATAGCTCAGTTGGTAAGAGTACTGGTAAAGTATTTCGGATGTCGCTGGTTTAAATCCCGCTCCAGTCAAATTTTCTTTGTTCACTTTTCAATGAGTTATTGTTCATATTAGATTTCCTTTATACTGGTGGAAATTTCCACGTGTGGAGGTTGGATGGGGAGTTTCTTTGATTTCACTAAATTCTTTCCCCATGAGTTTTTTTTTTCTATATTTGACGAGGAGAACATTAATTTACTTGTTTGGAAAGGACATGCACTCTCTTCAGAGTGTAAATATGCATAACAAGGTTAATTTACCTCACACTGTTTTAAAATGTCTTAATTGGCGTGGGCATTTTGTTTGTTTGTGTGTGATTTTTAATTGACATTCAAACCGTGGACTAATAACCATCAATGTGTGACAATGGGGTCCATGATTGGAAAGCACATGTACAAAACCAATGGAGCTGCTGCCAAAAAGTTGAAGTCCAAACAAAACATCAACAATGGAGAGAGTAGAACGGCAGACATTTACACATTTGGATGTGTATGTCGGTTTTAAAACTGATTCCGTTTTTACAGTTTAAATGGCCTTGCCCTTGCTGTAGTTGGTCAATGCAATTTGTCCCAGTGACGTAGCGGACACTATTCAGAAACATATCATGATTCTGGCCCTTGCTTCAGCATCGGTTCCTGTCCTGAATAAGTGACATTTCCTATGATTTCCACGTTGGCTTTATAGGGAAATTGAGTCCCAGGTCATGGTTGTCAGACGGGGGAGGGGGATGGGGGAGGGGTATTGAATGCAGTACACGTGTAGAAACACGTGTTGTATTGCCATGCCCTCTGCACGTGTTACTTGGTGCTCCAAGGGTAGACATATTTACTCATGCTTACTCAAATTCCTGTCTGACCCTGGATGAGTATATGTATGGATGTTAATGAGGGCTTGTGCCCCCTTGGTTACGCCATGGAGGTAGAAACAGGACAGGACACTGTGCCACAAGCTAGTTTGATGGTTGTGTTCAGATAGGATTCATGTGGATTCCTTTTTTTTCCTTTTTTTATTGTGTGGAAAGTTTTTTCTCCATGTTTGACCAATTTGCCAAAGCAGGAGTCGATTTCACCAAACTCATCGTAACTTACTATCAATCGTAGTACTTGTGATGCATTGCTGCCCTACGTAACGCGTAGGATACGATGGGTTGTTCTTTGTAACTTGAGTTACGATCGATCGGAGGGCTATGTGAAATCGGCTCCGTGAAATTTTCGGTCATTTCTCCATGTGAAGTTGGAGGGGGAGTGGGGACAGGAGAAAAGTTCTTGCATTTATGGAGCGGCTGATCATAAGGGGACTGATTCCTGCCTACATTTCACTACCATCATTCACTTCAGCATAATTGTAGTTGGTTTGTCGGCACCAGACTATCGTCCTTCTCGTTGAAGTGCCCGCACTGTAATTGCGTCTCCTCTTTGAACAAGCTTGGCTGGCTGCATTTTTGCCTTCATTTTGGGGAATAGGGAAAATTATGCATTGTGTAACCTGCATTACATAGCCACATATTACATTGCATTTACCTTTTCCTCTTTGAATTTCTTTTATTTGATATTTTGTTAAAAGGTTGCCCCAAATGAACATCATATTCAAACTAGTTTTGTGCACAAATGGAAAAGTCCTTAGTGCCTGCCACCTTGCCATCAAACAAACCTTTCAATGACTTTAAACATTCAGTCAATTTCCCTTGTGGTTATTTGATGAAAATATAAAACCTTTATACTTATTTTCAAATCTTTCTAACAAATGAGGGCGCTGTTAATTTTCAGGGCAGTAATGGAATTGTTTGGTGAATTTGGCGGGAAAATAAGTATGACATTAATTGAGTGTAAAGGCCTTGATAAATGGGTCTGTCCACACTAATGTGACATTTAGAGTGAACCAAGCACAGGAGTTGATACATCAAGTAATTTACCATGTTTTCTTTTTAAAGGTAGTATCATACTTTGGTTTTTATCAAAGAAATACAGATTCGCAGGCTAAAATATCAAGACAGATACAGCAACAGTCATTTGTGAAAATTTCAGTCCCATACGGTGCCCACTTTTTGAGAAAACAGTGAAAAACAGCCACGATATTGCTTAAGTCTTTTCTCTTTTATTTTTGATCTTTTAAAAGATCAAACAGATTTTCGGTCGTTGTTTTACTAATTTCTGGATAACTACACCATTTCTGGTGGAAATGTTTTAACGGTAGGTTTCTACTAGCATCATCTTCATACCCTGAAAGTTAAACGTTAATCTGTGAACATTTCTGTTTTGTTTCTTACCAAAGTATGATACTGCCTTTAAGTGGAACAGGTCTGCATTGAATTATGACAAGAATATACTTGTACAATGCAAGAATGTGTGTCCATGTTATAAACAATATTGTTTATAATTTTCTACTTATCCAGTGAACCAGCGAATGAATACGAATGAATACAGCAATGTTTAGGAAACAAAATGTATCATAAAACATGATTTTAAATCCACCTCCCACATAACACCACAAAAGTTATCAAATGTATGCACTAGTGTGGACAGACCCAAATACGGAAAGAAAAGTTCACTTACCAGTGTTGCTTGTCCTACATATAAACTCATGTACATGTTGTTAGTTTCTATAGAATGTAAATTCTCATTAGCATACATGTAATACAATTGGGTAACTTGGATGTACAGTAGCTATTTCTTGGGCCCTTTAAATGATAGTCTAGTATTGATTATAGTCAGCAAGGAGTTAGGGGCATCGTAGGTTGTCAACGTGACTAATTCATCCACACTTGACCTACATGGACCTAGAAATTGGCCAGGGACCTTGCTCTTGCTGCAGTTGGTCCCACAGTGGCCGTGATGGACACTGACAGGAAAGATTGTCTGTCTTTGGGACCTCAGGTTCTGCCTGAACCCCTGTGGGCCAGATTGATGCCCCTTTAGGGGCATTTCCTCGCCTGCGGAAGTCATATCCCATGGCCTTTATAGTCAGTATTCTTTAAAAATGAGTGAAAGGGAAAGAAAATGGGGATGAGTTGGACAATGCATACATAACATGTGGCTCTGTTTCTGTTGGTATGTGAAGGGTAGTAAATATTATCATGCTCATAACAAGGGAAGACAATTCTAAAGAATTCCATGGTTTGTACATGATTGTATGTCTTAAAGTGATACTTGCTTGCAGTACGTAGTGCTAAACAGACAACTGACAGTTGACTATAGTAAGCTTGGCTAGCTGGCTATTAAGTCATCCATGTTATCATTTTGTCAAATAAATGACAATGTGTTCATTGTTGCTCTTTAGAGGCCATATACAACATTGATAACAAACCAAAACAGAAATGTCCACAGATTTACTTATTGGGTATAAAGACGGTAATGGTAGAATTATACTATAAAAATGTTTCTGCCTGAAATGGTGTATTTATCCAGAAATGAGTAAAACCAAACACCTAAATATTTTTAATCTTGGAAAGATTTTTTTAAATGAGACAATAATTCCCCACACAATTTCGCGTAACAATTGCAACAATTTTTCGCTGTTTCCTACTGTTTCCAATGATCAACTGAGCTGAAAATTTCACAGGTTTGATTTTATTCCATGACAAATCAAATTGTGAGCAGCCTGCAGCTGCTCTGTAACCTTTACCAATGCTTTACATTCCCTTAAATGGATTTCTTTCAAAAATAATTCTTGATCTGATATTTAATAGATTAAATATGTAATCTCATGAAGCTGAGGAACATCACAGAGGCAGTGAAGGAGTAATAGATGAAAATTGTGTCTGAAATATTTTTAATTCAGTGAAGACGGACACATTTATGGGGCAAAAGGATGAGAGAAAAGTCGCTTATACGGCTTAAAAGGGAAGAAAATAGGGAAACTTAAGAAATAGAGTAAGGTATAAAGGAAGATGGGAAGTTTGAGTGTGGGGGAAAGAAGGGAATAGAAAAGTGGAAAGTGGGAGAGAAGTTAGGAGATAATTAAAAGAAAATATGTGGGGTAAAAATTGAAGAAAAAGGATTTGAATTTGAAAGAAGTAGGATGGAAAAATGCATATGAAACTGTGAGAATTTGACTTGATTTATTGAATTAATGCTTGGAGTTAGGAGGGCCTGCCGCGTTTTGATCTTAGCAGAATCTTTATCAAAGATAAAGCCTTTATTATTATTAGCCTTTGATAAAGATCTTGCTAGGATTGAAACGCGTCAGGCCTCCTATTACTCCAAGCATTTTATAAATTTCAGGTCATTTTTTGGGTTGATGAGCAGTTTGCAGCAGTTTATTACTTGTATTTATTAAAATAATTAAGTTATTGAATGATCAAATTTTATTATTAAATTATTTGTCGTAATGTTTATATTTATTCTATGATCTTTTGAGAATTCTTTCTAATTCAATATTTCTTTCTTGATATTCTTCCAGATGATGGGGATAGTTTTTCATCCCACCACACGCCGACCGTCACGCCACGTGCCAGCATCTGTAACGACTCCAGCTACGGTATCTTAGCCGGTAACCTGCCTGCTTTAGAGCTGATGGCATTGTACACGGCAGCGGCCATGCATGACTATGACCACCCAGGGAGGACCAATGCATTCTTGGTTGCGACAAGCGCCCCCCAGGTATGTACCAGTGAAGAACAAAAGAAAAGCGGTATAAACCGGTGTTTACAATGGTGGAAAAGAACTGTCCGCTGTCACCAAGGGGGGGTGGCCTCTGGCGTTTTATTCATTTCAATTGTGGGTCCTTTTGTTGCTTGATGACAGTTATCAATTGTTATTAATTCAAAGAGTGATTAAAAAGCTATACAGGTATGGATTTTATATAGTGCCAGACCTTTTTTAAACTATAAACCCCAATAGTGCACATGTATTACAATGCATACTGCTTCTTTTACACGGGCCTTTTATAATTCCTGGCAAAACACATGCAAGCCGATACTTGTTTATTTTGTACCAATTACATACATTTCACCCTCATACATTATACAATGACCGTGCTGCTTCATACACGAAAAGCAGGATTCATATTAAGTGCTTACATTTGGGAAATATCGATGGAAATTCTAAAAAAAAATCCTCAAATTTAATCTCATGCCTCTTTTTTTATGATTTCTTGTTACATTTTATTAGGTCTGGCATGACACATACATCTATATTTCATAACACCCGATATGTGCCAGAACGCTATTCAGGATTTCGATTGCTTTAATAATGAAAAACCTAGGCAATGTGGTTGTACAGTAAACAGCAAGGTTCGATACAGGCCGTTTGCGTGTATTCAGCCTGCCATTCTACCAGTGTTGGTTTTCCCGTCGCTTGAAACCCAGTTATTTCAAGCGGAAAATACGAAGCTGTATGGAAGTTATCGACCCATTCACTGCAGTAATTTAAGCTCTATGCATACACTTACCGCAAAAAAGCCATATACAAACCTTAATAAAAAAAAGCAAGGGACAAATAATTATCATTTGGGCGGTTGATGGTGAAGATTTCCGTTATTAATTTTTGTTTGTCTCAAGTGCCTTTGAATTGTGAAATACTCTGAAATTCTAAAAAATATTTGTTGCGACATTTTCTGTCATTCTGATCCTGCAGTTTAGCGTTGTCAAGTTGAAAATGATATGGATATCATTGTTCTTGATAGATCTTTTTGCACACTCTTCAGAAATATGTTTTTTGCCTTGTGTGTCAAGATGTGTCATTTTATCGTTTTTGATGGTAATATTTTGTTGCATATGATTTGTTGTGAGATATACCATCAGCGAGGGTAATGCAGTATTTGGTGCATTCGTTTAGCTAACACGGGTCAGCCCTTACTGGGAATGGTTGTGTTTTACTGCACAAAACAAGCGAGAGAATGGGGACGAGGTTGACTGGTGTCGACTCGGGGGAGCTAAACGAATGCACCCATTGGATTCTGATATGTCACCATTCAGAGGCATGACAAAACAAATTGCAGAGGGCGCTCTTCGTTGTTGAGCTGCCATTTCTATTTCTCTGACTTTAGTCTCAGTTTTATCTGTTAAAATCTTAATGCACCTTAGAGCCTTTTGGATTAAGGTGCTATATAAATTTTGTATAAAAATAATAATAATGATATTTCAAAACTTAACTGAGGAATTCCAAAATGGTCCAACTTTGAATCATTTCATCATGCCACAAGAAAGAAGAAAGCTCCATGAAATAATTTTGAAGCCTCCCTTCCAATGACATTTAAATCTCCCTTGCCCTTGAATCCTTCTGTATAAGCAACCTTTTAGAATCTGTGAACATACCACACATATTGTAAACATACTGCACCATAAAGCCAGTGTGGTAATGTATTATAACCCCCCCATCTCTCTGTTTGAAACTGGCCAGGTTGAGCCATTAAGCTCCAAGTCAAGTGACATCACCTTGGCTTCAAAGTCTTGAAACCTAAACAAATCCTGCAGTACCAGTGATGGATTTAAAAGAACTTGGAAGATTTGTCTTATTTTACCGACAAATTTCATGTGAGAAACAGCTGCAAGTAGCTCATCATAAGGGGGCTGCGATTAGAAATTCCGGCGTCCATCTTTGCAGAATGTTGCCTGAGGAGTGAATGGATTATTCTTGGTTTTTGAACAAAAACACAAAAGTTGCGAACGAGAAAACAAGGGTTTGCAAGGCATGTCTTTTGGCAGGCCGTGCTCAGAAATGTCAGTCGCGCTTTTAAGGCGAGGTAGCGTAAAACGGGACACGCGCGACGTTGTTATTAAACTCCAGACCCGAGATGATTGACATTCGTCAGGCAGGGCCTGGAGCCTCGTGAAAAACATACTTCTCCGCCAGAGCTTGAGGGTACTATGCTCTGTCAAGGGGAAACTGGAGGCCAATTTGGCACTCAGAATTAATGTGCCGAAATATTTGAATATTTGGTTTGGAGGATTCGGGGTTTTAGAATTAAGTGCATTCCCTCTGGTCATCGCAGGGCTGAGTCATATTTTTCTCATTACTTGTCAGGGAATGGCTTAAGGTCTTAGAGGCAGTATATCTTCAAGCCTACCCCTGGATAATTAGATACAGCCATCACCTTCTTTACTATTCATTCATGTTTGACTGTTACCCGATATGCACATGTTCGTTAAAGGGTATATAGTCCAACTGCCACAGGGCCAGATGAAGTTCACATTTTCCAGCAATTTTGTCTAGTCCAGAGACTGTGACTGATTTAAAGATGAATCATTCAGCATATTGGGGATATTTTTTGTACAAGCCCCAACTGTATTTAGTGATAAATTGATAATTTGCGATCATTTTACAAATTATAATATTCAAGTGAATTATTTCACAGTGCATAGATACAGCAGATTTAAAACCACTTTCTGGATTATTGTCACCTGAGAAGCAAAGAATAAAAACAAAAACAACACGTACCAACAAACAACAAATCTAAACATCTTTAGCGTCCTAAACATATGACAGGCATCGTACATAGATTCTTACATGCATGCATAAAAAGCACATCAACCCTTATTGAGTTGATACATGCAGGGCCTTTCATGTATCAGTTAAAGGTACAGTACAACATTGGTAACATACCCAAACAGAAATGTTCACAGATTTACGTATAAATTTCAAAATATGAAGATGGTGATGGTAGAAACATACTGTTAAAATATTTCCGCCTCAAATGGTGTATTTATCCAGAAATTAGTCAAACAAAGACAAAACAGTTTTGATAAGATCAAAACCATTCTTTATATTTGAAAAGAAGAATAGAGTCAGGTTTTCGCTATTTTCCTGTGACTCAGATGTCCGATTGAGCTCAAATTTTCACAGGTTTATTATTTCATGTACATGCTGGATTAGACAAAGTGCAAGTGCTGTTCTGTGATCTTTAATAATCATGTATCATACCTTTATAACATGGAATTTACACATGGAGAAATGCTCACTGTACATGTATGTAGATATAGATTCATTTTACAATGCTCTTTTTATCACAGTACAGAATACAAGATAAGTGTCAGGTAGGGAATGGGTAATACCACCAGAGACCTTATGACTGAGACACATCACTGTGCATTTGACCTAACCTACATCTGCATCATCCATATAGCCTATTGAAATGCACTCTCATGCGAGTTTGATCAATTTGATCAAATCATACACACATCACATTCAACATAACAAGACTATCTCATGAGAATTGCCGTCTTTCATGTTTGCTGCTTAGTTTAAAGGCCAAGCCTGCATTTGAGAAGGCTTGAATAATGGATTCATACCAAAGGTATCGGGAAAAATGGAAACGATAGCAAAGTACATGTAAAAAGTAAAAACAAATTGAAAATAACTGAAATTAAAATACTTGGAGTTAGGAGGGCCTGACGCGTTTCGATCCTAGCAGGATCTTTATCAAAGGCTCAGTGATTAGGGGACAAGAACATGCAAGTAAAAGATCCACATAAAATTAAAATAAATACAAGTTATAAAGAGCAAAAATAATGACTTGAAATTTATAAAATGCTTGGACTGGAGTTAGGAGGGCCTGATGCGTTTCGATCCTAGCAGGATCTTTGTTGAAGGCTAAATGACAAGAGGACAAGAACATGCAAGTAAAGATACACATAGATGGATTAGAGAATCTTTACTTAAATGTTCTTGTCCTCTAGTCATTAAACCTTCGATAAAGATCCTGCTAGAATGTAAACGTGTCAGGCCCTCGTAACATTCCCTCCTGAGCATTTTGAAATGAAAATGATTTTAAACTTAGGTAAATGAAAAAAAGCCCCATCAACAAAATCATTTGATGAATTCAAAACATCAATGAAACAAAATTGATCTGAATTGAATTTACAAAATAAATTAAAACTGAAGTTTATGAAAATAATAAGTGGATGGATGAAAAAGAATTTTAAAGACTTTTTCCCTCCTAAATATTATTCTAGTCATCTGAAAGGATTGATATTTTTGGAGATTCATTGTGTCAAATCCAGTGTAAAGGTGGAAAATTGTACTCACTATTCAGTGACGTTTCACTAATTTTTTTTTTTTTTAATAAAAAAGTACATAACTCATGAAAGATGTTGAAAGGTCTTTTACCCTGTTTGACATTTTAATTTTTTTTTCTGTTTGTGAATATTAATGATTTTGGTCGGGAGATGAATAATATGCAAATTAGGCTTGACCTTCACTGACTTGAATGAGCTCGGAGTATGCAGTGGTCATCCACGTCAGTGAAGGGCAAGCCTAACTCATTTTCTGTTTATTGTGTGACATACATGTACTTCAGGAGTTCAGGGAGGTTTGTGAAAGTGACGTAGATGTTTCTCATTTGCAATGTTAATGAGTGGATTTCCAATATTAACCTCCTCCCCCTGCAGGCGATATTGTACAATGACCGTTCCGTCTTGGAGAACCACCACGCTGCCTCCTCCTGGAGTCTCCTCATCTCTAAGCCGGAGTACAACTTCCTGTCCTGTCTGGAGGACGCGGAGTTCCGTCGCTTCAGATTCCTGGTCGTGGAGTTTATCCTGGCCACCGATCTCAAGAGGCATTTTGACTTCCTGGTGGAGTTTAATGCCAAGGTAAAACACCTTGAAGACTGGCTTGAACCTTGGCTGTTCCTTGGGTTGCACGGGATGACTCTCTCTCTCTCTCTTGAGGGTTTGTTCTTGATTGCTTTGATGTTGGCGTGAGAGAATAGGAATCACATATTCACCTATTTTGGATGAAACACTCAGCCTTGGGAATATTAATGGGCTGGGTGGTTTGGATGGTGGTTGCTGGCTGCCCTGACATCAGTTACTTGCTCCTAGCACTGCATACGGTATGCTTGAAGTGTCCACACTCCACTGGTTGGAATTGGGGCATAATGTATAGATGCATATACATCAGCTGCAGCATGCTGTACGTACAATGCCACATCGTGTTGCTGGCTGAGTGCATTGGAGTGGGAACACACTCGACGGTTCACACACAGATGGCATAAAGAAGATAAATTAATGCCCGTCATGATAAGAACTGTAGCAAAGTCTTTGACAGTGTCTAACTCACTGACATTGGCATATACTAATAAGATTAAGACAATATGCCAAAAACACAATTGAAAAGTGAACGAAGAAAAATTTACTGGAGCGGGATTCAAACCTGTGACCCCTGGAATACCGTACCGGTGCTCTACCAACTGATCTATCCAGCCCTACGTTGGCGGTGTCCCAAATTGTCAACTATCTCTGTTCGTTTGCTCTCAATATGAATGCTGCATCATTTGAGACGGAACTCTGAAACGATGAAAATTCAACTTTATCATCAATGCTTAATTATATTGATTAAAAAGCTGCATCCTCTTTGAATGATCCCCAATGTACCATTTCTCAGGCTAATGTTGCGCATATCATAAATGATCCTTTGGATATAGTGGTATGTGAGTGTTTTATGCCGTCTGACTGCCAAACGAACAAAGATAATTGACTATTAGTGCTGGATGGCTCAGTTGGTAGAGTGCCGGTACGGTATTCCGGCGGTCACTGGTTTGAATCCGGCTCCAGTCAATTTTTCTTTTGTTCACTTTTCAATGACTTACAACTTTCGTAAGCTTAATTTCTCCTCAGGTTTCTTAGTATATAAACACTCTATAGGAATCCTTGCCTCTAGCACTGTACCTTGTAAGTCTAAAGAAATCTGTAAAGAGATAGAAGGGAGAAAGCTTTTCTGAGAAGAAGTTAGACTCTAAATAGACATTCTAAGGTTAAACCCAACGCATCAGACTGAGACTTGTGACACCGTGGCCTAGAGTGGGATTCGAACCTGTGTATTAAACATCGGTGGAAGTTGACATGTAATTGTGTCGTTGGATTGATTTTGTGACATTTTTGTCTGGATTTGTTTAGGTCAACGATGTGGAGGCATCAGGAATCAACTGGGCATCAGAAGGTGACCGTCTGCTGGTCAGTCAGATGTGTATCAAGCTAGCTGACATTGCTGGACCTACTAAGACCTTTGACCTTCACTATTCCTGGACAATGGGCATCTCAGAAGAATTCTATGAACAGGTACACACCCATGGATACAGGCAAAATCTGGAGACTTTGGTTATTCTAGTGGTAGTTACCTCAAAAGCTAATTGAATTTACAAATCTGAAGACCTGATGTCAACAGAAATAGATAAACATGGCAAATGTTTAATACAGACATAGCATGAATCTTGAAGACTTTAATCTGACGCCTGTTTTGAGATGTTCTAGATGTGTTTGGCTAATCCTTACTGAATCCAAAGGTTATGGGTGTAAGTCCTTGCTTAAATAGCTCAATTTCATTTCCTACCGAATTTCTTTTCGACTTTCCAAATGTACTTAGTTTTGTATACACCGATCCAACGGCGCGACCATGGAGGTAGGAAACACCCGCCATTACTGGTGTGTCCCCGCCCATATTTTGTCCGGCAACAAAAGAATTTTAGTTCAACGCTCTCTATACTGCAGGATGTACATCCCCTAATCATGGGACGTACACCCTGCAATTATAGGGTGCATCGGAACGTAAATTATTTTGTTGCCGGACAAAAGGCAGGCGGGGACACTCCAGTAATGACAGTATATCGTGCCGTCGGTCTATATACATATTCCTGTTATTAGTGTTTGGCAGTAAGTCACCAATGGTAAACATTAAAATCAGAAATATACATGTAGATTTTATATATGGCGCACTTATCCGGAAACCCGATCACTCATTGATCCCCCTCCCAGGATCTGACTAACCTCGCGGTATCAATGGACTGGGCCCAATTTCATGGAATCCGTTACAGCCTATATCTGTGCTTATGGGCACTGCTTTGTGTGAAATCTATTTCATGGAATCCGTCAGCAAGATTTTCGGTTAGCGAAGAATTTCTAGGGTAACCGTGACTATTTTATGCTTATGCGCTGTCATATGCATTGCATTCTGCAGAAAAACCTTGCTTACCGTTACCAAAAATGAAAACTCTCCTGTGAAATACGCTAACCGTAACCAAAAAAGTCTACTACCGTAAGTGAAGATGCTTTGATAATGGTAATGGATTCCCTGAATTTGGCCCCAGGTTCCTCTGTTCCATTCTTGTCCATTATGAACCGTACATTGGTGCAAGACGTCTGTTATGTATTTAAGCAAATGCTTGCCCCGAATCATATGATGTAGCAACAGTGTCTTTAGTCTGGAGAATTCAGACTTGGATGTTTACGTACAGTGACAGAATTCAGTGTACTAGATATTGTTCAATTTTAACTCACAAAAGGCTTAATGACGTGATGTTAATAATACAAGTCCTCTTGCTTCTCTCATAGGGTGATGATGAGCGGAAACTGGGTCTCCCCGTCTCACCGTACATGGACCGTGGAGCGCCTCAACTAGCCAAGCTACAAGAGGGCTTTATCAATCACCTTGTGGCTCCACTGTGCAATGCCTACGGCTCAGCTGGTCTGCTCCCAGGAAGATGGCTGGATGAAGAGGAAAATGATGGTACGATACTCTGAACCAAAAAATCCTCTCATTCATGAAATCCTATCTCCAGTGTGCAGTTGCTAGAGGGAAAAGGCTTAGGCACTTGCACATTGATAGTCTATGTGATAGACGCACTCGCCATAAGCGAGCAAGCGTCTATCACATGCGTGCAGATTTCCTGATTAATTATGCAAGCCAACCCAGCACTCACCTCTCTAAGTTTTGACCAATCAGGGGGCATCTACTATCGTACCTTATAGCGAGTGAGTCTATCACGTAGACTAGCTAGCTGCTGCATGTCGCGCGGAATTGACCAATCAACATCCTCCGTCACGACCCTGGCGGAAATGTTCTAAAAATAGATCTGATTGGCTGATGTGCCGCGTTGCATAAAATTTACATGCACGCATGTATCAGACGGTCGTACGTAGTGGCACGGAGTAGAATGGGTGATACTCAGACTAGCACATTGATGGCCTGAGTGGGAATGGCAGCAATTTTTGAAATCATCATGAACGTGACAAAGATGACATGATTACAGTGCAACAATGACTACACCACTTTGTTTATTGAGAACTTTAAAATTCCAGGGATATGTAAAACTCCTGGAAAGCTCAATAGGGTAGATTTGCGTTGACAGTCACCGTGTAATCTCTTCTGTAAGAGTGTGTGGTTCTGAGAAGAACCAATAGTTTTAACTTTTGACGTTTGGAACAGTGTGCTCTATTCGTCTTCGGGACAAGAGTTACCCCAGAGTTACCAGTTACGAACAGAGCACACTGTTAGGAACGTTGAGAGTTAAACCATCAGTTCTTCTCAGAACCACACACTCTTACTCTTACAGAAGAGATTGGTGTCACCGTAAGCCTACCTTATTTAGTACTTCTGCTATGCATAGCTAAGACTTATTTGTTTGAAAGCTTGATATAGGTAACTGCATTCTTCTCCAATATGATTTTGTTTTTGTTGGTTTGATAGATGATAAAGGTGAGACCAGTGAAGAGACAGCCTTACCTCTACCTCAGCAAGAAATCAAAGAGGAAGGTGATGACATTGAGGAGGAAGACACGTCAAGTGAAGGAGGACCAAGTGAGTTCAGGATAATATTTTTAAGAATATGGAATTTAGGGTCTTAAGCCATGTCTGAAACAGACTTCAAGAGCTACGGCTAAGTCTATTGTCTTGGTGTCTCTGCGTATTTCCAATGGAGCAGAGACCTAGACCTAGCTCTAGACAACAGATTGGGATGCAACCTTAGTTTGTTTCACACATATCTGAATCTCAAATAAATGATCATTGGTTCACATCATCCAACAGACATACTTATTCTGTGCGGGAACCAGTGCACAGATCACTATTCACATTCTGGGCCCAGTTTACATTGAGCAGCTTAACAGGAAATGTCACTGAGCAAATTTACATGCTAAGAGAATAATCAGCTGTGAACCAGTCACTATTAGTATGTATTTGCATGCATATTAATTTTGGTTGGTTACCTGTGTTGGATTTGTGAAACTTTCTGATTTTAGCAGAATATGCTTCCGAGTAAACTCCAGAGGGCGCTATGATGGTTTCTAGAGTGATGGTCTCTATCATGATGATTTTGGCTCAGTGACCAGAGAACATTAGGAAGTGAATTGAGATATTCCTCAGTGTGTGAAATGTGTTAGTCATGAAAGTCTCATTAATGTTGGAAGAACAATACAGCAGCTAGACTCCACGTTAGAGTCAGTCAGAGGTCACCGTGAGGTCAGAGGTCGGCCTTAGATCCGATTAAGTGGCAAAACAACCTTTAAAGTGCATTTTATTTTAACCTTAAGGCACCATATCTATTACAAAAGAAGACCACTTCATAAAAATAAATAATGGTAACCCTTCTTTTAAGGCAGATTCTAAACATTTGAATGAGTTCCAAGATATGTTTTTGTGTTCTTGAGCAAGACACTTTACTGCATGGATTGTTCATGACTTCAACAGTGAGAAAAAAATGCAATGTCTTTCTGGTATGACACAAGTAGCACGCATCTTTTGTGTTATGGTTGTTATACTGCATAAAGCTTGCTTAAATTTCACAAATTCCTTTCATTATTGGCAAGTAAATAACTCAAGCTGCATTGTCTTGGCAACAATTCACAAAAGAAGAATCCAACAAAGATAAGGTATTATTGCATGGTATCTGTTCGCAGGAACAAAGAAAGTGATTAGAGTTAGGCTTTATAGCACTACCTCCTAGAGTTTAAGAGTGTGTATGAAGCCTCTAACATTAAAACCCCCGGCCTTAACCGCTTCTCTCAACAGTCGAGTCCAAGCTTCGGCTGAAGAGCGGCAAGTCCAAACAGCGCAAGATGGTCAGCATAATGACCAAGCACCTGAAGGAGAACCACGACCACTGGATCAAAGTCCTGAAAGAGGAAGAAGACACCAAGAGGCGGGAAGAGAAGAAAGAAGTCAAGGAAGAAGGGGGTATGGCACCTATCCGGGAGGACTCAGAAGAGAGGAACTCAGATGACAAAGGAGATGAAGACGAGGAAACGGAGAGGACCAAGGAGTCCTCTGAGGGTCCTGGAGACAAAAAGGACCTGGTAGAGGTGGAGACAGAGTCTACGAAGGCCAAACACAGAGTCAACTCAGACGAGGAGCAAGACAGATGAGAGGAAGTGTCAGTGGGTCGCTGGGCTTGAAACATCACTCTTACCGAGTCACGCACCCTTTCCTCACAATCTCCCTGCTCCCCAGGACAACTGAAAATTTTGTGTAGTTTTCATTTTTGATTGGTTTGTCTGGTGTCTTTTTTACTGGTGGCAATGGTGTGTCTGTGGATGGGCAATGGTGTGTCTGTGGATGGGCAATGCTCTGTTTAGCTGTGTATATAATTAAAAAATGCTGCTGCGAAAAGCAAGACTTGGTATGACTTGGTTGCTCAACCACAGACTTTTATAAATGGTGGAGAAATTATCTACTCTGTAGATTGTCAGTCACACTATTTGCCTTTGAGAAACAAAAATGTGTTTTAGAGCGACCAGGATATTTCTGCATTCCTGGCAAACTGCAGCACAAATAAAAACTGTGGCTTGAAGGCGTTTAGGAAACAATTTATGTCGGAAGTGAAGGTAGGGCTTATGCACGGCAGTATGATCTGGTTCAAGAGAATGTTTCGAGTTATCACTTAATCAGTTCATGTAACCGGGATAACTGTTAAACGTGTTAAATAAGTGCTAGTAATAACCGGTAACTAGCTATGTAGTTAGTTACTTCTGTAACTAGTTTATACTTCTAGTTACTTCTGTAACTAACTATGTAGTTATTGCTATCTTGTCAGTAATTAATGCATGCCTGAAAATGAGTTGATAAAGAATAAAATCAGTCACTTTCACAAAATGAAAGATCTATCAACCAACTTTGAAAGTTGTGAGAAAAAAAAATGGCGGGAAAATGTCCTCGTTCTCTTTGACAAATATTGTCAATGGAAAAAACTTGTTAATATGAATCCGTCATAAGTCGGCGTTTCGGCCGTGTAAAGTAAAAGACTATTTTGTCATGTACATGTAAATATTTCAGAAACCAGTTATCCTTCTCTGTAGGTATTATTGTTAATGTGTTCTAATCAATCTGCTGCAAATTTTATTATTGAATATAGTTTCTATTAAGCGGGCCTTAATTATGGTATTTAAGAAAGCAGGAATACTTTTTAGCATGAATTCTTGATATCTGTATCTAGATGTTTGGAGAGTTTTTGAAGCTGCATGAATATAATGTAGTACAGTGGATTTTCGGGATTATTTGAAGATATTTTGGATATTTCAACTATTTTACTTTGAATGAAGTGAATTGGAAAAAAGCGGGAAATCTTGATTTTACACTAAGCCTCTGTGTGCGGAACCCACAGTCGTTTTCATGAAATGCTTATTTTTGGTTGAAAAGCTACCCCAATCTTGACGATATCCATATCCGATTTTTGTATTAAGAATCTGTTTGGTTGCAATATTTTCAACTAAATGAGACTGCCATTTGTCACAGAAATCATTATTTGATATTTTGGAATGTTTGGGAATCTTTTTTTATCATGTGTCCGGAAACACCAAAGTGTTTGCTCAAAAGGATATTGGTACAAATTGATCAGTTGGGGTTTTTTGCGATGAGATCTGAGATCTATCTAAACATGACAGTGAATTTTGAAAATTGTATCAGTGAAGTTGAAATCAAACAGTTGTCTTCATAATTTCTTTAATTTTTACTTTGGACAAGATTGCAGATTTGAAAGTAGTGAGAAATGTAACATATACACACTTAGCATTTCAAATTTATTGTTCAATTATTTCTGTTTGTGAACTTAGTCCTTTTCTGGGTGAAGGACACATTATGGAGTTTTGTCAGATTATCAAGGTTTATAGATATTTTGCAAAGTTTTCTAGATTCATAGATTTGGAAAACACTATTTCATCAAATCCACTCACACTATTTAAAACCTATTCAATTTGAACTTGTTAAAAAAATAAGTGATGTTTTAATCAATCTAAGTCCCATGTCGCACGAGGAATTTTTACAGGCAATCAGTTTCAGGCAGTCTCCAAGGAGATATAACATCCATTCTTACATTGTCACGTAATTTTCTTGGGGATTGTGAGTTATTCCCAGAAAGAAAATTTGATATTTTTTGTGCTAACTAAATGTGTTTCTTTTGCTTGTGGTGTAGATTGTTGCCTCCATATTTCCAGTAGAAGTTACCTCGTGTAACATGGCCCATTAGGCCTTTTCACACGACGTTAACAAAACTCTCAACCATTGAGAAATTCTCTCATGGGTCTGGACCTCAGTGAAAATCTCTCAAGGATTCACCAGGGATGTAGGTCACTTTCAATGTCTCAAGCATTGGTGTCCTTTCACACGATTATCCTTTTGTAAGATTTCGCAACCGTGAGACAATTTCTCAATGGTTGAGTTTTTTTAGCGTTTTTGTGAAAAGACCTTAAGCCACACTGTCACTTGTGCGTACCTGTACGTTGAATTGAATGTCTCTTTGTGAAGCGACTGAGGCTGAAACACAATACTTAAGAATCTGCATTTTCAAATGATAATCTGCTCAGGTTTTTCGGGAGATCCAGAGTTTGGCTTAATAGATATCTGTATTTACGTCTCTAAGCCTCTGAACATTTTCTTTTCAGAATTGTTTTTGTAGCATTTGACACAAGTCATGTCTTTTGCTGTAAGTGGTGAGGTTTGGGAAACATGATCTATCACATGTTTAAAACGTTTTGTGTGGGGTTTTTGGGCAAGATTAACGGTCTGCTCAAATGGACACATCCACATTTCTCAGCAAATAACGAGCAGAGTTTAACGACATCATGCAAAGAGATATATGCTGGTTCCAGCTCAGTTTGCATGTGGGTCATTCCACCACGTTGGGGCACGATTTGTGACGCTGCGCACTTTCACATCTATCAATGGGCATTATCATTTTATTAATAAATGCACATTTGCAGCTGATCTTCAAATTCGAATGGAATCAGTCGGCAAATTAAACTGAAGAATAAATCAATGCTAATAAGCCCTTTGCACATTAAATCTGAATAAATATCTGGTACACAGACTTCTTTCATTACACATAAACATTTCAGTTTGAATTTCCCAGACTAAAGACTCTGTTGCTATATAATGATGCGGTGCAAGCTTTTGATAACAGACGTCTCGCACCAATACACAGTTCACAATGGATGAGAATAGTACAAAGGAACCAGTCTATTCCAGAGATGGGTATCGCTACATGTATGCAAAAGCTTGCACAGCATCACGTGATATAGCAACAATGTCTTAATCTGGTAAATTCAAACCGGGGTGTTTATAATGCAATGAAAGAAGTCTGTGTGCCACATACTATTCAGACTTAATGTGCAAAATGCTTATTACAAGTCATAGTAATAGATAATAGATGTTCAAATGTAACATTTGACACTGTCACAAACTGTGCCCCAAACCGGTGGAATGACACATGTATTCATTAAATCCCATCCTTTAAGACATGTGCTTAAGCTGCAGAACAAAAAACCTTAACTGCACAGAAATTCAAGCTGACACAAAATCACAAACTTGGGACAAAGTTCATACTGAATTAAACACGCAAGGATATTTTATGGCTTCACAACAAAGTAATTTCAATCAATTTGGTGAGTTAAAAAAAAAACGACCTGAAATAACACGTTTTAGCTGAAAAGTTGAATCTCCTAATGTGCAATCAATATTCTAAGTGATAGATTTTGTAAATAACCAAAAAAAAAAAAAAAATACACAAACAAAAATCTAAGCTGTACAGACTGCAGACGTATTAAGGTCTTTGAAGTATCTGAAGTTGTACAGGGTATTTACTAAGGACATTAAGATTCTTCTCAAGTTCAAATTTTAAACTGATCTGATGTGGTGGAATTAAATTCGATTTCTTTTTCACTGGCCACCTCATGTGAATACCGTAGTTCTGTAGAATATGTGTTTACATACATACTGCATTTTGCTGATGGAAATTATTGGGTATCATTTGTTTGTTTGTGTTAGAAATATTGAAAAATTAGTTTTAAATTGTAGTCTTTCATAAGTTTGGCAATAACATTGCTCTTTTTCTTTGAATATATTATATATTATAATTCACAATATTATGCACTGTTACGTTACACCAAGATATAAGTTCACATGAAGGAAAAAAGGCTCAAATATCTGTAACCAACTCTCAATCTAGATGTTAAAAATGCTGAAAACGTAAGGAAACTTTAAAGTGAAACATATTTTTTACTTTAAATGAAAAAAAAAGAATCTTGATTATTTATGCATTACGGATATTTAAATCACCCTCCTATAATTACATTTATTTACATATGAATATAATCTGTAACCCTCCCCACCAAAAAAAAAAAAAAAATTAATCAAAAAAGCAGAAAATGTTCATAAATTTTATTTATAATGTTTATTACTTATTATGTACTTTCATTTTTAAACCTCAATTACGATTGATTTTTATCAAGCATTCAGTTTGGTAATGTGTTATTTATTTCAAAGTATTAAAAATTACTAGATCCTATCCCTAATAGTTTTATCCAATTCAATTTCCATTAAATTTCTATAGATATATATAGATGCCATTTTAAATATATAATATATTTATATTGTATCCAAAAGTTGCTTGAAGTTTTTATGTCCCTATTTTTAAAGTATTGCAAGTTTTGATTTGTCAGTTGAGAAAGTTTTGTACTTTCGTCAACCAATGAAAAACAAGCTCACAAATAGCACGCACCCACACACACCCACAGTCACTTTGCTATTTATTTTTTTCGGGGATGGGTATTATGTACACCGCATGATGTACAGTATAATTATAGACAGTAGTATTTAAATATAAATTG
Source organism: Astropecten irregularis (assembly GCA_963971285.1). Taxonomy (NCBI): domain Eukaryota; kingdom Metazoa; phylum Echinodermata; class Asteroidea; order Paxillosida; family Astropectinidae; genus Astropecten; species Astropecten irregularis. Next base: position 13,664,375 of record OZ020252.1, on the reverse strand, counting down.
TAATATATGAATTATTTAATCAGTTTCTGTACATTTTAAAATCTGTTGAAGTTAAATATTTAAGAGAATTATTTTCCGTACGTACCCTGCAGGACAGTAAGTTTAAATTAATCAGATATAATGTTACAGGCTTTGCTTCTGAAAAACAGGATTGCACGATTCCCTATAAGAGTCACACTTCAAAGATATTTTTCTCTCGGCGGTTATAAATTTTGTTCAAATTTATCTGTGGCGGATCTACAGTGCCGTAACTATTTGACGTTTTGTTTTTTTAAGAATTGCCTTAACAGTGTTCATTCGCTTCATTGTGTCCAATTGGTGCGCGCATGTGTGCCCCCCTCAGAAAAGTGACCCTAGTTATATCACTGGGGATCTACAACCAATCACAGACTGACAAGGCAAAACTAGATCACTGATTGGCTGAAGTGTAAGCATTATCATATTCTTGGGATAATAAGTTTGATTTTTTTTATCTGTATGTGTAGCTACAGGTTTATACTCTATTAGAATTTGTGTGCCATATTGTGTGTTTTTGGACAGCCTTAACTAGCCTATATTTTACTATTTATTTATTATGTTATTCGTTTGGTTTTTACTTTCATGAATTTACTGTACATAAACTATCACTATCAGAATGTGATACAAGTTGTTCAGTTCCTTTGTACATGTCAACGTGTGGTATCAGTTTGTGACCACATCCTTTATTGGGTGAGAAAATCCCTTGTGAATTTTTAAATACATGTTTTTCTGATCCCAGTCAAATATCAAAACTCATGATGGGTTTGACATTAATACCAAACCCCTTTTTACCAAACCAATACTATGGGTTTTTTGCAAGTCTTGCAAACTGTTGAATTGAAAATTGCCCCATTGGTTATTTGAATACATTGTATTCCACACCATCTTAATATAATTTTTTTCCGAAGTATGCGATTGATTGGGTAGCTCTCTGTATAACACTGTAGGGTTTGATTTTTACGAAGCCCTACGAATGATCGTAACTTGAGTTACAAAGGATAACCCATCATATCTACGACTTCTACGTGGCTGGGGCTGCATGGAATGCATGCATCATAAGTCCTACAATTGACAGTAAGTTACAATGAGTTTGGTGAACTTTGCCACAGTTTGGCAACCAAAGCCCACATGATTCCAGTATTCATAAAAGTTTCTTTTATCACATTTGTGAGTGGTCTGCTTAATTGCTGAAAGATTACTGGTGAATTTAGGTCCTGAATTTTGACAACTTCAATCCAATATTGAAATGAATTTTGACACTGAAGACAATTTACTAATTATCAAGCAATGTAACCTTTTCTGTGCATCTCTTGATTCAGTGACCGTAATTTAAGGGTTTGTTTTAACCAGGAAATGACTAAATATCGTGCAAGTTGTACTGGGTCAGCAAATTTATTTCAGTTGATCATAGTCATTTATGAAATTCTCAAACCAAATCAACGTTCAAATTGTTGTCTTAATAGCCAACAGTATATTGTCTGCATGCATCAAAGTGCACTGACTATACCGTTTACAAGGAACATACAATGACTGAATGAGAAGTTACTGAGCTAGAAATTGATTACAAAATCTACTAAAGAGACGACCTGAACAAATTTTCTGTTTCTGGTATTGAAACCCACAATTCCTCAGTGGTGCATGTGAGTGCCTGGAACTTGTGAAAAGGTAAGCATGACATGTTCAAGTCTATAGGCTGGAACAGAGTTAATGTCCAATGGAAAAATGTGTTCATTTTGTCAAATGTTTGGTATCATGGTATGTAATGCTTATGCTGTTGGACAATTTGTCAATGTAGATAGAACCGTAGCATTACTGAACATTGTCTGCAGATGTCAAGAGCACTACTATAGAACTCGCGGTGTAAGACAACACTGCAAAAAGGAGATGCTCATACGAACGATGAGAAATTTTGAGTTCTGGGAACATTTGCATAGCAATTTTCTGATTGAGCAACTCAGAAACAGTTTCATACTTAAAAAATGTCATGGCCTTTGTGTAAATGTCACTTGAATTCATTACCTGTGATGATATTTGAACACTTCTAAAATGAGCCTTGTTACAATTTATTGAAGACCTTTCCACCAAAAGTCTGAGCCAATGAATTTCTGTCCACTAAGATGGAGCCCAAGGTTTGGCAGCATTGATATTTTTTACATGTCTCAGTGCACATGGTTAGTTAGACATGGCCTCAATAATGCTGATGACCTTTTGTTTTGCATGGCACTTTTTGAAGGCTCGGCTCGGACTTGTGCTCGGTCTCCAGCCTCAAAAAGTTGATGGTATAGGTTATAGAGTTGGAAGCACTTCTTTCTTGTTTGGAGTACAACAGAGTAATTATGTCAAAATTAGACCCAATACAAAAGCCTTCTATTTGAATCCCTGTTTTATAGAATAGATGTACATTGTACACAATGAAGCACAAGGCAGATCAGAGCCCAGGCTAAGGTATTGAAATGGGTCCAACGTCCTCCCACTTCACAACTTCTATCCCCAATGTTCCCATATTGTCATATTCCCTGTATTATACCCAGTATTGTACATAATTAATAACTCGTCATCTTGTTATATACCAGCCACACAAGAACCATGCACACATTTTTACCATGTACTGTAAATAAATCACATGTAGTTTGTATCATACAATTGTAAATTGGCTTGAAGATTTCAACATTTCCGCTGCCCTGTTTTATTTAAGAAGTTCATTTCTGGGTGATTGGAAACCTTTTTTTATCGATAATGTTTAGGTGACAGTGACGATGTCATAGCAACTCATGTCAAAGGTCAGATTGCAGTCTATTGATATTTTTTTTCCTTGCTTTCAAAATACTTTTTGGTTTTTAAAGTGAAGATGATTTCCATTCATTTTGCATGGCTGTGTGCGCAATATGAAGAAAATATTAAAAAAGAGGAAAAAAACTGAGGCAACTGAAATGAGACTGATATTACTTGTGATTTATTGGAGAATTGTTGTCTTGTTTTGAAGTGCAGCAGTTGTGTAGTTTTGATTTCCACACCACAGAGAAAGAGTGCGAGAGAGAATAAAAGGATGTTGGAGCGGTGGACTCTGCAAGAATGATAAATTCAGCTCCCATCAAATGTTGCGTCACAAAGACTTGTGCATTCTTCATTTTTGTCGTAAGTGCAGCCCCAGTTTTGTGAACCCCAAATTACAAACATCTAAACCTGAATTAATGAACCCTTCTGTCCTATGTCAATCAAACTGCATATTGCCCAATTGGAGCACACCTTTTATCAGAGGCTTTTCTCTAAGCTCGGCTTCGGCTCAGACTCCGGCTTCATCTCTGTAATCCATATTCTGAAAATATAGGTTGTGGTTTTTCATTGAAGCTGATGGTCTGTTTTCTTTTTCAAACCAGAGAATCTACTTCCGAACGACATGCAGCCAAAAGCCGCTTTTTTGATATTTGTAATTTTAGAATGGATTCACGAAATGGAGCCGGAGCTGAGCTTTGAGAAAGGCCCCTGGTGACTGCGAAAGCTTAACAATGGTTGCTAATAGTCATCATCGACCATTACCTTGGTCAAACTCGACGTCATATGCAGTATGTCAAACACACACAAACCAATTGGCCCTCGTCGTGGGCGAGGCTTAAAAGAGCAAAGTCAGAACGGTCTATTGTTCAATATAGACAGATTACAACCCAAAACACAAGTGTATTTTTGCGAAGTTCCCAACGGGATAATTTATTACACAGTTAAAAAAAAAGAGGACATTTTTCATTTATGAGCTCTATCAGTTATCCCAGTACTGACTCTAAGACTATAATTAAGGTAAGTTTGGAAAATCAAGGTAAGTTTGGAAAGTTTTGCTCTTAATTCTTATAAATATTCCTGAACTCATTTTTATACAGAGCCATCGAGAGCACATGTATTTAACATGGAAAAGGAAAATATAATATATTTTTAATTAATTCCAAAAGTTTTGTACGAAATGACAACCTACAACCGTAAAAAAACACAATTTACTATTATTGAAAATTAACATTTTTAGGATGTAAATAAATATAAACCTGTCTAATTACACCAAATCAAATCAAAACTTGCACCTCTTTAAACTATTTATAACTGATTATTTTTTAAAAACCTCAATATGTTACTCCTGAAGGGAAAAAATACTATGTTTATGTACATAACATTCTTATTCATCATTGGTATAAACATCTTGGTGGTGGGTTTTCATGGTTGAAGTTGAGGATAAATATTTACGTCAATGGTAGTTTGTGAATTTGGAATGTAAAAGCCTCTTTATGATGAGCCTACAAGTATAACATTTTGCAAACGAATTGGAAGCCCAAGAAGAGTCATCACCAATATGGTGGCTGAAACATTCTGAAACAATGACTTAGGTGAGTACAGCACTGCTTTGGTTATCTTGAGATCTTCAGGGGCGTGTTTTGGCGGCTCGAACTGTGAACATGTGAGTGTGTTGGTTTATATTGGTTCGGCATTTAGGCGACTTTGGTTCGGCATCAATGACGTCATTGGTTCAACCGAACAAGAACCGTGGTAAGGGATTGGTTTATGGACAGTCCAACATGGTGGAGAGGTAAGCTACCCACAGATCCAACTCCTTCTGCCTTGTCTGCCGCCATTTTTATTTATATTTTGCCGAAGTGTTTTGGCGCCCTCCCCGAACTTCAACAAGCATGTCGACAGAAACACTTTTCTGGTCGCGTCTGCCAAATCACGCCCCAGGAAAAATCTGCTTCAGGCAAATTAACTCCAAGATAATCGTAATTGCTCAATAAGTTTTCCTTTTTTCCGAATTCATTGACAAGTTGCACAGAGAACTAACAATTATATATGCCCATGCAGTCCCACTCACACAAACACACTATGCACCCATTTAAAAGATCTAATTTGGTCTAGATCTACTCATAAACTACTGGTATATCGAATACACAAGGCACAGAATTGGATGGAACCAAAATAAATCATTCATTAAAATCATTCGGCTTCTCTAATATGAAATAAAATAGACCTTTCTATGCATAAGACCAATATTAATTAATGCAAATTATGGTATTCCCAATCCAAACCAACCAAAAGTGTGTATTGAATACTATTTACTATGGTAAATTTCATCCAGCAATTGTGTGCCTGCTTTTCTTTTGTTTCTAGTTTAAGAATCGTTGTTTCATTGTTGAAAGTTAACCAAAAAAATATGATTTGTCATATTTTTTGCATCTTGGTTTTGATGTTAAGTGCACAAACTTGCATTAGCAGATCAGAGTCTTGACTCTTCACGCCCCCCATCCTTGCAGGTAGGTCAAAGTTCATCTCTAAAATGTCCTGTATAATTGCTATTACCAATTATTATTATTATTGTTATGCGTCATTATTTACATTCATACTCGCACTGTATAACCTTCACAGTAACCAAAGGATCACCATTAGAATGAAGACTCAGTCCACACATCTCGCTATTATTGAAGTTGGATCCTGCATAGCCAAGTTCGGAGCACATACAACAAAGTGACCCAGGGTCGATTTCACCAAACTCATTGTAACTTACTATCAATCGTAGGACTTATGATGCATTGCAGACCTATGTAGGATACGATGTGTTAACCATTGTAACTCGTGTTACAATCGATCGTAGGGCTTTGTGGAATCGACCTCAGGTCATACAGCAGTCATTATGTGGTCCAAGCATTGGTTGTATTAACAATCCCTATGCCTCCTGGTAGTACGGTGGTACGTGGCATAACCATCCTGTCCTCATCAACATACAAGATTCCTGCAATAATAAAAATCAATCACTTCTTCATTACCATTAAGATCAAAAGTGGATGTCTTCGACATCCGTTGATGCCAAAGTGTCCATCACATAAGTTTATATATGAAGATATGGCAAATTGGCAATGTCCTAAATTCCTGGCTACGGCTACTAGTACTTACAACACACAAGTCTATGGAAATGGCTGTGGCTTGTGGCTGCCATAGGTGCCTGTGATGTTTGCAGTCTAATCCAGAGATATGGACACAGTTTTGTGTGGTTTTAACCTAACCCTTGAGAATGAATGCCAAATCAAAAGTTCTTGTGTCACAATGGGAAAACAGTGTTTATTATTGATTCTTGCATCTTCAAACAATATGCATTTAGTATGAACCAGGTTTAAGCATGTATTTCATCAGCCCATTGTGTATTCAATACATTTACTGCACGAGTATCATTATTAATATCATGATGACATTTTGATCAATTTTGATGAAATTTTGTCAGACATTTAAGTTGTACCTGCAATCTTTAGCCTTTGAGAAAGATCCTGTTAGTATCGAAATGTCAGGCCCTTCAAACTCTGAGTGACTGTTTATTTTAAGTCACTATTTTGGTTGATGAGCAGTTTGTATAGCAGATTATTACTTGCATATTTGGCCAGTTTGACCAAGATGGGCTTTTTGTGTCTGTGGTATTGTCCATGTAAATGATAGTCATTACCTGCAATGCATGCCGTCATGAAGCAAGCTATTGTGCCAGCCATGAGAGCCCTCAGCACCACTGCAGACAAGTCGGCCCTTCTCTCAGGCGCCATGGGCGTCATACCACCCAACATAACACCCACAGATCCAAAGTTGGCAAATCCACACAAGGCGTAGGTTGTTATAACCTCAGATCTCACCTGCAACGACAATTGTTATTGAGAAACCATCAAAGTTTGGCCCAGCAAAGAACTCTATGCATACATGTGTTCTATTTGGACACATTTTTAAAGATAGTATCATACTTTGGTAAGAAACCAAAATAGAAATGTTCACAGATTTACGTATAACTTACAGGGTATGAAGATGGTGGTGGTAGAAACATACTATTAAAAAATTGTCCGCCTGAAATGGTGTATTTATCCAGAAATTAGTAAAACAAGGACCGAATATCTTTTTGATCTTTTAAAAGATCAAAACTAAAAGAGACTTAAGAAATACTGTGGCTGTTTTTCACTGTTTTCTCAAAAAGTGGGCACCGTATGGGACTGAAATTTTAACACATGACTGTTACTGTATCTGTCTTGTTATTTTTGCCCATGAATTTGTATTTCTTTGATAAAAACCAAAGTATGATATTACCTTTAAGAAGAAATACTCATAATTTTTCACTGAAATTCAGTGACTAATTCTCATGGCTAAATTTTAAAAGTCGGGGCTTTACTAAGAATTACACTCAAAATATTGGAAAAGACAAGTTTAGATCCACCACAACCTTTGTCAGCCATTTTTTATATTCATTTTTCCTATATTTCATAATATCAATATTATTTCAGTAAACATATCTTTGGCTGTAATTATCAATAACTGTTTGTTGGTTTGACTTGACAAAAAGGTCAAAATTTATTTTGGCCACAGCATTTCCAAAAGGACTTTACTAATATCACACAGTTACTATTTCCCCATAGAAAACCCACACATTAATATTGCTTGGTGCACCCAGTGGTCTGCACATGGCATTGCTTTCCACTGATTGGCTGAGAGTTCTGTGCAAAATTGCCCTCATTTGCATAATCCAATGGCACAACACTAAAGGCTGCGTTCGAGCGGTTACTCCCGGTAACACGAGTGTGATGCGCGCGCAATACTCTCCGGTGCAGGAGTATACTCCCCAACGCTGGAGAGTATACTCTCGCTGACCCGAGTGTCGTACTCCGGCCGTTCGAGCGCTCAGGAGTATACTCGTGTTAACACGAGTAGCTCGCTCGAACGCAGCCAAAGTGTGACATGACCTGCACACACCTGCACTGTTGGTGCACTGTGCAATGTGTACACACATACTGGTACTTTGTACATGTACACATGGCCTGATATACACAGTGCACATAAATGCACATGGGCAGTAGTGTACAGTTATCAAGCAGCAATTCAAGAAGACATTTTCTACATTCACCCCAAAAAGGTAAGCAAAATGTCACAAAAATTATGGCTGTATGTAGCCTTGTGGACTCAGTAAAATTGGAAATACCATTTTCCTGCACTCTGTATTGAGAAGAAAGTATTACTACGTGTACACTATTTTTGTCATTAAATGTTGAGTTACTTCACTTATTTTGCTTATACTTCATACCCAATCATGTCCATAGTCCTAACATTTTGGCTTGTCCAGAAAATGCAATGGATTTTAAATGAGTTAAGAAGTTTCTAATGACACAATTTTGCAAAATGTTAGAGCAAATGTCTCTTTTTATCAAGGTAGTTATTGCCAAACTGAACATAATTTCTCCTTATTCAGTGTGCATGTTTAGTGTGAAATAACATAAACATTTGCTCAAATACATTCCAAATTCGGCATTAGTGTCTTTTACGCCAGCCATATTATTTTCAGTATTTATTCGGGTAAGAAACTTTTTTTTTCCACTGAAATATTGCCGTAATATGTTAATTTTAGGGTTTACAGGACCCATGAATAAATTTGCTTTAAGTAACAAATCTCATTTTGGAACAGAAGAAGCTAAATAAATACTGAAAATAATATGGGTGGCGTAAAAGACACTAACCCCCCCAAATGCCATTTTAAACTTGACACCTGATGCACAAACCCTATGGGACTGAACTGATGCACACAATGCAACAGAGGGCGTTTTAAGGTAAAAACAAAACAAAATGGCTGCCGCTGCAGCTTCAAAATGAACATATGTATAATTTTTTTCCAAATATACCTTGTAAAACTAGCTTGTAAAAGTATGCAACTGGTTTTACAAAGCTGAAATTTCAGTTAATCACTGCTTGCATCCAGTAAGTAAGCTGTTGACTTGCCAAACTAACTCACACCTCCAAAAACCGTCCTTCTTTCATGCCTAAGTTTAAGTTTTTACTAATTCCAGTCCAGAGAATATAATTATTCAGGGATGATAGTAATTCTAGAAGTTTGTAGAATAAAATTAGATTAGAATTTAATTGGAACAAAATGATGTGTGCCACAGGCTACATAAACATGTATTTCAACCGGTCTACGGTTTAAATTGGAACACTGCACCACGCTCAGCCCAAAATATCAGTACATGTAATTGAGAAAGAGGCTGAGCTATGGAACTGTAAAATAGATGTTTCCCCTGCAATTAAATAGGATATCAGTCATGTAATATGTCTCACACATACAGTCTGATACAGGCAAGGTTTGAGCACTCTTAAAACCACTGCGTGCAGGAAAGAATCACGGGGTACTCTCCTTGGATGCATAAAGGTAATATCATACTTTGATTTTTGTCAAAGAAATGCACATTCATGGGCAAAGATATCAAGAAAGATACAGTCACAGTCATCTGTGAAATTCCCAGTCCCATACAGTGCCGACCTTTTTTAGAAAACAGTGAAAACGTCAAAACGCCTGGCTACGGTATTTTAAAATCTGTATTTTTGATCTTCCAAAGATCAAAATTGTTTTTGGTCAATTGGTTTTACTCTACAGTATGATAGTACCGTTTTTAACAAATAATTAAGATAAGCAACATCCAAGATATCCAGTTGACAAAAATGTCAAAGTTTTTTGGAATATCCAAAACTGAATAATATTTCACCAAATGTTTTATTCATTGTTCAATCTTTGTACATTTGTTACACTCATAAAAAGAGAATACGGTACTGACATTAAATGAATCACTCCTGCATTTACACACACAGTAGTGCATTTTGCTGACTTTGTAATAGTACATCCTCCAAACAGGTTGATCAAATTGTCCTACCAGAAACTGCTTATTGTTTTTTGCTTACACCAATAATGACTAAATCTGTGTATTGTGTGTAACCAAATTATACTCCGGAGTCCCCACTTGTAAGGAAGTTAAATTATTCTATCAAAGTTTATGAGCCAGAAATGCTCATTTTTTGCAGGGATAAAATACCAGCCCCCTTGCCATTATCAAAATCCATCTTTATGTTACATAAATAAAAAATTGTGCAATTAAAAATGTACACAAGGCTTGTAATAATTGTATAAAATTTGCATTGATTCAGTGTTTTGACAAGTGACTTGTTCGCCGAATATTTACATATTTTGTTTGTTTACTTCATATGAATACATACATAAAAATGATCGTTTCAGAACTTCATAAATTATTCCTTCTTAGCGGAAGACGAAAGGTTTATAGTCCCTATTCTAGAGTTAAAAATTCTAAAAATCTTAAATATTGTTATTTACAGAAAATTCTCTGAATTTATAAGAATTCTTTTGTAAGTTTACATACAAGTGGACAAGATAAAACCTTTAAAACCTCTTAAAAATTGTAATTAAAATAGCATAAATGTGGTTGGACATACCTTCCGTGAAGGTGCACAGTGTACCCAAGAATAATTTTTTTTTTTTACAAATCAGCCCAAATACATTCTGCATGTAGACTTAACCTCATGCAAGGTTGCCATACAATGTCAAGCATCAGATGATTAATGATGAAAAGTAGAATTTCTGACTTCCTAATCGATTTGATTTATCACAGAATATGCATTACTGTGCTGCTGAGTGCCGCAAAAATCCAACTTTGTTTTCATTTCCGATGCAGTACATGTATTGGGCTTTTAACAAACTTAAGGCCAAAAGAAGATTTCAAACATTGATATTTCTCAAGGTGTACGTGAAAACATATCTCATGAAAAAAAATTATACACAAAAAATGATTAATTACTGGCAGTTACATGTTTGAATTCTTGGACAGTTAGCAGAGTTACATGGATGTTACTATCTCCTTTGGAACACAGAAAGTTCTGAGACAATCTGGAGGTTTGGGGCAGTTCCCTTAGGCTTACATACAGCTAGAGAATTTTTCAAGTCTGGAAACTGCCTTTATTTTCCAGGGATGAGATTGATCAATGATAACAATATCAGAAAACAACTGACAGGGGGCATAAAAAATCTGAACTTTTGTTACGAGCCTGAGAGGAAAAAAATCTGAATTTAAAAAGAAATAGGCCTAAAATCTTAAACCATTTTAATCTGAGAAATCTCATCCCTGATTTTTCCTGCCCTCCGAATACTACTCCTGCGCTCAAAATGTGTCACCTTACTTCATATCACTTCCTTAATGCTTCAATTTCTATTTCCACTCAGAGGGGAACTTAGTAAGCCAAATTAGCATGGAATCTGTTCAGGCAGGCCATTGCTGAAACCTGTACATAGTACTTATTGTCGTTTTGGACAAATATTTACAGGAACGACAATACGACATATGCAATTACCCACAGAAAAATAAGAGATAATAATAAATCTTAACTGAACCTTTAAATTTATATTCCTCCATCAATCTGTTGACCACATACCGCCCCTTATTGAATTTTGCCGTAATCATTAGAAATAACAAATCAATTAAGGTGACAGACTGCTAAGAATAGCTGTTAAAATAATTTCCCAGAGGTGGTCCAGTTCTGCTGCATATTGATTTTTCTCTTTGTGCTAATATCCCTCAATATGAGGCGGTGTTCTTATAACATAACTGATTTAGATTACCGGTACTCTCTCTGTAGAGTACAGGGAGGTCGGTAAAATTATCATATGCTGACATTTTTCATTGTTAAGTTAGTGTGGTTTTGACATTTCTCCTTTTTACCTCAAAACAACAAAAACCTGCTGAGGAAAAATCTTAATACACCATAGGTTTACCGCAAACCACCGCTGATCAGAAAGCTCAATTTCATTGAGCAGCCAAGAAATATAAAACCTATTTTATGCTGAGCAAGTATCAACAAAAAACTAATCACTAGCAATCACACATTTTCTGTAATTTGTTTGGTAACCCGTTTGTTGCTAAGTGAAACTTTTTCCTTCTTGTGCTCAGCATATTTTGCAAACACTCTGGATTTAAATAGCCTCTAGAGGGCGGTGTTTCCCAAGAGTGGTACCAAGTACTGACAAGTTGTCCAAATTGCTACCATGTGCAATGTTAACAGACATACAGGTATGTACCGGGCTAACATGTAATAGCAGTTCAGTTTTAAACCAAGAAACTCAAAAACCTGTATTACGTACTATTGTTGGCGATTGTGGGTTGACGGGATCCCAAAACACATTGATTTGTTTGGCTCTGAACTAACTTCTTCCTCAAAAATGATACTTTTGACTTTCAGCAAATGTTCCTGGGTCAATAAAAGCCTAGATTGAAGAAATTTGTTAAACATCTCAGGGTTAAAACTCAATTTTCTTACGCACTTCTTGTAAACTTTAAAACAGACCGTCTGACACCGTGAGGCCATTTTGTCTGGTCTGGTTAGTCTAGTGCCCAGACCCAACAGATCAAGAGTCCTCAAAATGTCAGAGTGGAAACCAGACTATTCTCGTCTGCAGCCGTCCGTGCGGCGGTGAAATGTTACAATCTTGGTTACCGTTTTTACCCCATAATTTCCCTCAAAAATCAAAGCCCTGCCCTCTTTCCAAAAAATTAACCTTAGTAATATAGAGGGGGAGACCAACAAAGTATATGTAGGTAAGTTACTTTTCAAAAAGTAGTTTCCTTTCCTTTATAGTTTTAGGACCTGTCAACCCACAATCCCCCTATTGATGTTATTATCACAAGTTTGGCAGATTGAGCAAAGATTTCTCAGCCAGACTTGGCAACTGTCCCAGAAAATTGAAACAATTTTTGTTTTGGGAGATTGTGTTGCATGAAACACTCCCCATGAAATCACCCATGCAGTTTTTTTATCATGATGAACATGTAGGTGGTGTCATCTTGGTCGTTATTTATCATGTAGATGGTGTAGTCATATTGGAGAGTGGTGATATTCCACCAGGCAGCACAGTTGTACTCATCTCTTCACCAACAAACGGCACGTACAACACTCCTGCAAAACGATGCAAAAAGACATGATTTTGATAATCATTCCATACAATTTCAAGGTGACATGTCAATAAACAGCTATAATATAAACAATAAACTAACTTTTTAACTAGCTTTCAATTACCAATAGAATAATATTCTGTGACTAATGACAATGTAACTCATAGTGGCAGTATCTAGAATAATGTACACTTCAATTCAAGTATACTACCACATGAAGCCAATGTGCTTTTCATTTTAGTGGCAAAGTACAAGTACATTTAGAGAGAAAAATATGCAGTTTGTTGTGAAAAACAGAAAAGAAATAGAAATACATGTAGATTCACTGAGTACTGAAGTGGCATATAGATGAATGGGAAGTTTGACCAATGTGGACTATGACACTCAAAACATGGTAAGTTTCTATCAGCGTTGTGAATGGAAGTTGGACCAAAATACAGTTGACAATTTGGGACCAACCTACTGTACTGTACACAGTATGGTTGCACTGGTAATCGGGAGCTATCAGGAGCTCCAAGGTTAGAGCAGGAACCATTCACAAAGTGTGTACCGGTATTCCACTGCACTTTAAAAATCATTCATTTCCATGTTCAATTCAAATGGCAACCAACCAGTGGTTGACTTGTGGCTACTGCACAAACATAGTCAGTCTTTTTACAATTCTGAGCAGCACAAAGCTTAATTTTGCTTTTGTGTCTCAAATTCTCCACACTGGTGTGGAACAATTAGAGGTGGTTTCTGTGTTTAAAGTACCATAACCATGGCGATAGACAATGTGATTTGTACATACTATGCATAATTTGTACTAGAAAACCAAGAAAGGATATGCATGTGACAATGTGGCAAGATTGATAATGGAATATACTTTATAGTACAATGAAAGGTGATGAATGTATTTGCACACATGTATCTGAAACAAGTACTATCTAGAGCACACATTTTGGGAAATGATTCTTTCGTAATAATGTCATTGCCCCAATGGATAAAAGTTATTAAAGGAATGAATACCAATAGTGAATATGCATATATGTGGTTACTGTAAGCAACTTCACGAGTTGACGAATGACACCCATGTACTGAAAATCACAACTAGAGTTTTCCAATGTTGAGCATCAATCCTAGGCCAGTTTTATGAGAACATTAAACTTGAAGGATGACGAACTAAGCATACATTACATGTTCATTTCTAAAGGTTCTGACAGTAAAAATGGCGATAAAAACTAACTTCATGAAAAGAATACTGACTAAGAATAAAGTTTCAAGGTCTCCCCCTCTTGTAACTTATTAACCAACAAATAATCACTTGACATTATTAATTATTACGATATGAAAACAGATAGCATAATACTGATTGTAATGTTTAAATGGAGGCTGATAAGCCTACATCCTAGATAGTAGATAACATGTGACCCGGCCATCAATACAAGTTCCAAGCCAATATTTTACAGTCTGAAGTGGTAATTGGCTGTAAAATAACATTGCATGCAAATTATATATTTTTTTTTTTGGTACTATTTAATCATTTCTAAACTGACTAGTTTGTCTACAGTAAAAAAGAATGAAAATGACAAAGCAATAATTTTTCTAGAAGTTGTTTGTCATCAAAACTACCTAGTAAGCAAACTACATGTATGGGATGATTCCTCGAAAATCATATAATCCTGCTTTTATATGAGGATATGAGTGTCACTGACTACCGGTATGCGATGTTGTCTCAATAAATGTGTAGGCTTTTACAAGCTCAAACCTTTATGAAAGAGAATTAACAAGAGCTAGAGTACTTACCAGCTATGCAAGCCGTCATGAAGCAGGCTACCGTGCCGGCTATCAGTGCACGTATAGCCACAGAGGCCAGATCACCTTTCCTTGAGGGTGCCATGGGTGTCATTCCACCTAGCTGGATGCCCACTGAGCCTAAATTGGCAAAGCCGCACAGTGCATACGTTGCAATGACCTCCGAGCGCACCTAGATATGCATAGATGTTAGCCAAGGAAGGGCCAAGATGGCAAAGGAGGGGACACAAAGGGCAAGCTCTTATATCATGCAAAAATAAAAGCTGTGCATGCAATCTACTGAATAGTTACTCTTCCTCATATAAAGTGCTCGAACAGAATTTCAGTTTTATAAGAGGAGGTGTTTAGGCAACTAGGGTAAGGCAAATTTGATGGCAGGTCTAACAGTACTCAATGGGGCTATGACTTGAGGCACTAAAGCAATCACTTGTTTATACTATGTTTTATAATGTTCAAGCTCTGATTATGTAATAACCCAAATGACATGCAAGAAGATACCATGTAATATAATAAAAGCATAAAACCAACCAACTACCCCAGAATGCTACAAAACAAAAACCATTAATGACAGTGAAGCCAAGCCAAGTGTGATAAAAAGCTGTCGCTTAGAACCAGAGATAGTGATAGACAGTTAACCATGTTAATACCAAGCATAGAATATGAGAAGCTACACCAAAAGAACGTTAGTTTGTGAAAAAGGCCAAATCTTGTTGTCTGCAATGGATTAGCGTTATGTTGCATTGTAAGCAGATAGGCCCTGTTCCTTATTCTCGGAGATCTTTTTATTACCGCTTTTGATACTTGTACTGCCGCTAAAGACCAACTGAACCAAAATACGCTGCACACGCCACTTTTCGGAGAACAGTAAAACCGTTCTATCTCTCATGAGAATGCACTTGTGTACAAAAGCTGAACAAGACGTGGTTTTGACCCACTTGCTTAAAAACTGGCTACCGGTACTCAGCAGAATATTCCATTTGAAATGCATTCTGCAATCTCCTGTTGTATTTTTTGGCAGGCGGTAACTCCACATGCTACCTCGAAGTTTAACTCACTAAATTTTGTGTGTATTGTGCAATACATGCATGAAGTGCAGTGCAGACTGTGCAGTGCAGTTGCATGTGATACATGTGATTACAGAGTGTGAATTAGTGTACAGGTGATTGCCATGTTTTGCACACACACCATTTCCACACAGTACTCGTCTGTGTTGCCAGCCTATCCGTCCATTCTAGCCAATAGGAACGCTTGTTACGCGCTTTTAGGCAGTGAGAATCGACGCGCCTTAACCAATCAACGTCAACGATGTGTGGAACCTTTGGTTTACCGCTGGCCACGCAGTGTCACACATGCATATTCAATATGCATGTATTTGTAAACTATAAAAAAACACCGCTATACCGAACATCATCAATGTATAGGCCTGCTGAACAGTGTTCACTATAACGAACAATTTCTGTATCCCGGCTTGTTCGTTATAGTAGTGTTCCACTGTATTTGTTTTCTATAACCTTGATTGTTTAACTTTAACACTGTAATAAGATAAATAAAATCCGAACAAATACGGCGAATCCGTAACGGTTGGCTGGCATCTCTAGATAAGATTATAGAAAACAACATGTACATTTTTGTCATGAAAAGAAATTAAAAACACTGAAGTGATTTTTTTTGTTTTTAAATTTTTGTCATGAAAAGAAATTAAGCACACTGAAGTGAGAAATCATACTGAATGAACATTTGAGTTCAACATTTGAGCATGTCTTACCGATAGGGTTATACCCTCAGTGCCCCTGTTGCCGATATATACAGCCAGACGTTCATAGGCCACAAACTCGTTGATGAACGTTTTGGTCCCAATCAGCTCGGCAACGACTCGGCAATCATCCCATTCAACACCCATCAAGAAGGCCACAGGAACAAACACATAGGAACAGATCAGCTGCAACAGATAACAATCTCACAGTTACACACACATGTAAGTCTAAAACCCTTGTTACCTCATATCTAGCAAAATCAATAAGACTTCTTGAAGATTCATTGAAATTCATTCCATATTTCGACATGTTTGTACACAGGAGGATTTGGGTCAGTAGTGGGTCGTTTGTGAAATTTCTGAGTAAACAGTATAAACCCCATTATTTTTTCCACTGCTGATTAATCAGATTAGATCAATATACTAAATGTAGTACGTACACTGGACAAGACCTGGTTAAATGTTGAAAAGCAAATGGTTGTGGATCGGGCACAAGCGAGGAAAACGATGATGTATGGAACGAAGCTGAAACGACTTATAGATATTCAATTCTGTCTAGAGTCGCACCCAAATACCGAGCACCGGCCAAACATGATGATGATGAGTAACTCCTTTATTGATTTTTTTGTGGATTGAGGAGTAAATATGCATTCTGGGAATGGTAGATGAAACTCACCTCAAAGCTTAGACCATCAATGCCTACTAGGTTGCCAAGGTATCCCAGGATGCCGTTTAGGAGAGCCAGGAGGGCTAGAAAGGCAATGAGGTTAGCGCCAATATTCAGAGCCAGCATGACGGCAGTAGAGGCACCGGTGGAGGCAGCTTCAATGATATTCCTCTCTTGGCTGAAAGTGGAAATCAATGACAATAATATACCCCACATTAAAAACGTATGGATGTAAAATAAACCTTTCTTATAACTTGGATTCCCTGAAGTGATAAACTGCTGCAAACTCCTCATCAACTAAATATTGACCTCAAACATGTAAAATGCTTGGAGTTTGAAGATAGCAGGATCTTTCTCAGAGGCTCAGAGGCTTTCCAGAAAGATTCTGCTAGGATCGAAATGTCAATGCTTTGAGTCACGAGGGCCTGACATTTCCCCTGAAGTGCCAGGCGGCTCAAAAGAGGACTGAGAGAGACGTTTCGATCCTTTTCGCCTTTATGAAAGATCCTGCTATGATCGAAACATCCAGCCCTCCTAACTCCAAGGATTGATGTCATTAGCTCATTATTGTGTTTTGTATTTGACTTTCTTCAGAATAACATTAATCTCTTCAACTGGGCTTTTAAAATTGTTTTATAAATTCTGAAACAGGAACAATCCTTGAGGGCACAGCTTGGATCCAAGTATGCAGAGTATTGCTCACCCTTTGGGCAGTTTGACTTGATCTGCCGTCTTCGTTTTTGACTTTTCTGTCTCCGGGTAGAACAGCTTTGAGATGGCTAGGGCAGCAGGAGCCGACATGACGGACGCAGAGAGGAGGTGAGATGCGCTGATGCCAAAGGAGATGTAAGCGCCCAGAACACTGCCGGCTATGGTTGCAAAGCCACCGGTCATGACAGCGTGGAGCTCTGAGCGTGTCATCTTAGGAAGGTATGGTCGGATAAGTAGTGGGGCTTCAGTCTGTTAAAAAAAAAAGAATGAAGATTTGAAAATTGGGCAAGACAGTTAGTTAGATAAACTGTATATCAGATAGTGACAGCACTGGTGCAGTCAACCAGAGGTCTCTGCTTCAAATCTGGCCCAATCAAATTTGTTTTGCTCCTCCAAAAATCAGTACGGCAGATGTTGCAGCAACTGAATACTTGTTATGAGTATGAAAATCAGCCTGAAATAAATATCCTCTGCCAAGCAGCCAGCTCCACAACAGTAGTGTCCATTTTTGAGGTCTGGATGAATAGTCCTATGGCCAATTTCATAGAGCTGCTTTAATTTAAAAGCACAAAAACTGCTTAAGCATGAAAAATCTTCCTTGATCAAACAGGATTACCAAGCAGATTTCTATGTGATGTTTACTGCTTTTGACTTGTATTCGGCCATTGTCTGTTGAGCATTCACAAGTTTTGGCTGGCAATGGCATACTGACTTTATTTAACAAGGTTTTTGGTGCTTAAGCAAAATTCAGTGCTCAAGCAGCGCTATGAAATTGGCCCCTGGTCTGGCACTTGCCTGTCCAATGAAGATGTTGCCGGCAGCACTCAGTGACTCTGAGGCAGATGTGTGCATCGTCTTCTGCATGAGCCAGGCCAGCTTGGCAATGACAACTTGCATCACACCGAGGTAATAGAAGATGGAGATGCAAGCGCTGAAATAGATCACCACGGGCAGAACCTGCAGGACAAACAAAGAAAGTCAATTGGAGAACTTAGATTTTGTTCCAACAGGGGCAAGAGTTACAACACTTATCCACTGACTAGAGGCAGATCTACATTTATGTCTGGAAACTGTATGTGAAGTGGGTGCTAAGGACAGTTAAGAAAACCATGGCCTCCTTGGGAAACAGTATAGTCCATTGCTGTAACATAATATGAGCAATCAACAAACTCTGCATCACTTTATACAAAAGGCAGAGAATATAATGCTAATTTCTATTAAAAATAGGGTTTAGGCCCTATGAACAATTGTTTTGATGCTGGATGACTCTAGTTCAGTATCCTTTCAGATTTGTTTGGGTTTAAGAGTAAGAATTTGTAAGTTATTCCTTTAATTTGTTTCAGTTGGCATTTGGCCATCATATAACCATCATTTATGATATCATTTTTTAAAATCACAAATTCTGGTCATTATATTTCAACACTAACATTCCCTTGTACAAACTGTGAACCACATTTTCTGCCCATTATATATTATAAGTAATACCATGTACTCTCCTCTAGCTAATATAAACACTTTATTTCATAAATGATATTTCATAAATCTGTAGTGCACCCTTTTTAAAGGTTTGAAAAGTATGCATAAAACAATGTACAATGTTTGTATTGATTTGGAATTGGAAACATGCTATTCATAACAAATTTTCTGAGATGGCTTTCATGAAAGTTGACTGCATAAACAATAATGAACACGAATTTATTCCCAGAGTAAGCCTACATAAAAAACTAAGCATTGTACAGTGACTCACAACTTAGAGTAAACCAGACAAGCCTGACAAGGCATACATATTCTCTTTGTGATTTTTGTATGGCTGTTTTTTGTTTTGTCAGGTCGGACCATTGTAGCTAGGTACAGAGTTCCAACAATGAAGCGTTTCTAAAGAAATGGATAGCTGGGTAAGTGCATGGAATTGAATGCTTACATTCAATTGTTCTGTTGCTTCTCAATGGAAACTGAAAACTACTGACCCTAACAAAACGTGGCTCATTCTGTACAAAAAACTCCAGGCTTTACATTTCAATGTACATGTTGAAAAGTTTGTTCTGCAATGTAACCCTAGTGTGGAATATTCTATTTGATTGTGCTTCCCCAAGAGAGCTTACATGTAATCTCTAACTCACACATATGTACATACTGTTAAGCTATGTATGCAAGTTATAAATCACCTAACATTTTCACTTTGGGGTGGATAGTTGTTGAATCAATGACATTGTAGTATTGAAGTAGTGAAGTTTGAATCAAGAGTCACAACTCCAAGACCTTAGATTTATTTTTGACTGGAATTATACCATTTTGATGAAATTTCATGCATTTTCACTTCCCCAGCTTAGGTTTAGTACTGAAAATTCAAAATGTTGCCTTCTGGCAGGGCAATTGTTATTTTACCACCAAGCTTGTGATATTTTGTAAACTGTGTCTTAATCCTCAAGATTATTCACACATGGCCTAGTAGTGTGAGACCCCTTCCCACCCATCTCCCAATTTTTGTAAGCTTGTTGTGCGTACCTTGAAGGCAAAGAAGTGATCCGTGAAGTTGTCACCAAACACAAACTTTGATCCCGCATCCGTGTAATCCAGAAAGGTCTGTACGACGGACCCCAGGAAGTTGAAGATCTCGAAGCCGACGTTGGTTCGCAATATGAAAAGACCCAGGATGAATTGCAGTGCAAGACCCCACACGACTGGCCGCCACTTGACCTACATACACAAGGTAAACCAGTGAACAAACTTTATCAAACAAACTACGATACAAAATACAACCTACGTACATTTTTTGTCTGAATTTATTCATTTTATACTGTAAAAACCCTCCATGATATAGCTGAAAAAGAATGTCTTATATCTTAAATGTCAGAGGAAAGGGGGCCATAGTTGTAGACCATCCCATATATTTTCAGTTTAATAGTGATATGAGTGCCCCTTAAAATTAGAAATGAAAGACTTTATTCCATCCAGAATGATCACTTTTGTGTAAATTAACCGAAAGGAAGAAACCTTGGTCGTACAAGATAGGATTCATAGGTTTCCCAGCCTATATTCTTTAGTTGTAGGGTCTACGTTGGATTAATTTGAAATAATAAAAGTAACTGCATGTCATTTGATGATTACAGTAAAGTGCACTGGTTATCAATGGGGTTCCATGAATGGGTCACTGATGGGTCACTTTGTAAAATGGTCTGGCGCCACAGCAAAGCATGATGGCCATACTTACATGTCTAGGGTACTTGGAGAAAACATAACAGAAGAGGACAAAGGCAACCAGACCACCTGCAGATATCAGCTGGACCGGGTTATCCTTAGTAAGGAAGAACAAGGCCACGGCCACTGCGGCTAGAATTAGGATGTACAACGGCCTGCATTGGAAATATAAGGAATTGTTTATACACATTAACCATGGCAGGGGGCATTTTCAGAAAAACCACTTGGCGCAAAACATAACCAGGTTTATTGCACACTAAAAAAGATTGCTGTTCTATATACCAAAAATACTGAAAGCAACAGGCTCTGCATCTTGACTCAGAAAACCGTTGAAGCATGAAACTTGGCTTAGTTTTCAGAATTTTGTCCAAAAGGATCTGAGAAAAGGGAAACTTATACGAAAACTGAATGAGGATGAATTGTGAGGTCGCTGAACGACCTTTTAAGGTCAACAAAATCATCATTATCAAGACTTCTCGGTAGACTGAAGGAAGTAGTACTATGGATTACAGGAAACCTGTCAAGCATTTCTGCTGTCATGTACAGACATAACATCCTGACTGACACTCTGCTGGTGTCTGCTTACAGCTTGTCAGTCACTCAGTTATATTATAATAGGATAAGATTATGCTTTTGATAACACTATAGGAACAATGCAATGCATAGGGTATTGATACACTAACTATAATGAAACATGATAGACAGCCAAGAGTTTTCAGGTTAAATATATCTTGGACAGATTTAACTAAAACGCCCTTTGAAAGCTAAGTCTAAATCAAACAGTACTTTGCAGAAATGCATGTATAGTAGACAGGTATGGATCATCAGTACTGAAAACATTCAAATGTTTAAAATCTATTCATTAGATATAGATTTCAAACACAGTTTGCAGGCCTTGAATTTGGTTCTGAAAGGGGCAAGGCCACCTTTTTCATTGCAAGGGGCACTTCAATTGGAAAATCATAATGTCTATGGAAACATTTGAAGGGGGCACCAAGGCCAAGAAGCAGGGCAATGAAGGCCATGGCCTCTGTGGCCTCCGTTAAATTCAAGGCTTGAGTTTGTCATGACCACATAACATTATGAGAATATAAATCATATGTATACCAGAGTATACAAAATTGAATGTTTAATAACCCAGTTACAACTTCAGATAAAAGTTAATGAAAATAACTTCAGAAGGTCAAAGAAAAACAAGGCCAACCTCTTTCGCAGGGCACTCACCATTTGATCCACTTCCAGTGTCGGTCAACAAACTTGCCCCCTGGTTTGCAGGTCAGGTTATAGATCTCTTTGCCAAAGTAATCACGAACGATGCCGTACATGTACAGGCCCAGACCTATGCCTGTGATGATGACCATGATCATGGCCTCATTAAAGTCATAATAGCAAGCATAGATGAGGTAGGCCAGGTATCCCAAGGATAGTATTAGGTAAATCACATTCCAGCAGACATTGCGGTATTCATCATAGAAACTCTGAAAGATGCCAAAGAAACCATCCAGCATCTGGAAAAGGTTGTGGATGAAAAAAAGGAAGGAAAGGATTTTAGTTGGTCAGTTTAGAATTTGATAGATGCAGAACTTTACAAGGTAAAGGAAAATTGGCTACTTATTATGGATGCGTCCTCATATTTGACTTGGATACCATAAGATGCGAACTATATTCTGTAAAATAACCCATGCACAGTGACCACAATAATTTGATTTTGGAAAACTCTAATTTTGTATTGAAAAAGTCTAAATATGATTTTGTCATGTGATCACTTGTCGTTTTCAAAGTTTTTTTGGCAGAAAGTTAAATGATAAAAGATTCATAATGTGGTTAGACACTCTAACTAGGCATGCAACTTGAACTTATAAATAAAAAAAACAAGGACATTCCAATTTTTACCATACTTTCTAAAAAGTGTTTCGCTTTTTGATGGCAAAAGAGTGAAGTATAAATAAGGGGAAATCAGCTGACATGAGGGAAAAGTTGCATGCCTGTAACTTACATGCTTAATTATTCATTAAATAATTTCTTTTAATAGACAGAAAAGGAAACAATTGTCAGCAGGGAGACACACAGTGATATTTATATTTTTATTTAAAAAATCATTGTACTGAATAGTAAATCAGATATTCTAATAATTGCTCAGAGTTTTGGCAGTTTGAAATATGTTCAATTCCGGCACTAAAATGAACTCAGGGACACCTTAACATATATGTTGCATTGCTATCAGTTGTAATCAGTTGAAACTCAAGTGTAAATATAGGTGGGGATTCATGTCCTGGTTAAAAAAATCATCTATCCCAAAGCAAAACACAACCAAGGTCAGACCTGGCTTGCTATCAGACATAGCCTAACATTGATAAAATGGTAGCAGAAGAGATCAGTACTGTGCTGATAACATTATCTAATACCAGGCGTTAACTTTATATAATTGGAAAAGAAGTGCAAAGTACAAGCCCTATCTGGTTCCTGGCTGTATTTTTTAATTGTCCTACAGTTGGGTGCCACTGTTTATTCAAAGTACTCAGTATGTCAATATAATACAATATTGTTCAATCTTGTAATGTACAAACAAGTCATACATAATACAAGTACCACCCAGAGCTCATTGCATGGCAACTAACCATATTTGAAGTTGAACAGAGTCTTCCGTTTATATACCAGTTTGATTGCCAATTGCTTGGAGGTGACTGTTCAAAGTTGAATATTGATTTCAATAACCGGTAAAGCAAAAAAAATAATCAAAATAAAAAATTACCATATCTAATTCATTTTTGCAGACAGGAGGTACATGTAATGTTCCCATTTTGACAAGCTAACTTAAAGCTGGGCTCCAACGATTTCGAAAAATAAGATGTTCACGTAAAATTTTGTTCACCTAGCTCCAATTAAGGTAAACATATAATAAACCCTCACTTTTTGAAGTTTTTTGATGTGAATTTTAAGCCACCTTTTGCCGTTCCACATTCGCCAAGAATGATAAATTTTCTCTCGACTTTGCCCGTTTTTGGTTCATTAACATATCATGAATATTCATGTTTTCCTCAAGTTGGTGACGTAGAAGAGGGGATTCGCTTTCCTTATGAATATTTATATTCAGTGTGTTGCATATTACATACCCACACGCAATACATGCACTCCAATCATTTCGAAGGTAAAATGGTTGAAAATGATACATATGGCGACCGTCCTTGGTAGGAATACAGCATCGATGAAGAATCAATGTACCAATCGGATATTAATGATCATTCGGGCAGTAATTTGGACAGTTTTAGCATACAAAAACCGCATGTACACAAAACTCATTGGAAATCCCATACAACTCCCGCGCACCGAGGGGATTTGTTCGTGGACCGTATCCCCTCGACTACGTCACACATTGACATGAATTTAAATAGCGCCACCCACGGCTAGTTTGGGTAAATAGTCCCCAGAATTGACAATTACTATCAAATTTTATTTCCAATATTACTAAATAATGAAAAAACAACAGCCCCATTGTATATTATGAGATGGTTCTTATATGTCTTATAAACGAGGATTTGTATTTGTTTCATTTTTTTACAAATCGTTATTCTCCATCTTTAAGCCAAAATTGTTAGAGATTTCATTTTAATAGCAATGTGAAGGAAAACAATATTTTATCAACATTAATCACTTTCCTGGTTTCTCAAATTATTTATTTTGTTGCATCTGTGTGTACAAATAATTTGTAAACCTTGGCACTTCAAAACATATTTGATAGTTGATAGTTGTTGATTGTTTCTGTATTGTTGTTTTTTTACAGGCTGTTTTTGTTTTGATTTTTAAACACACCAATATACACCACTAACAATATTTAAACAATGAAATACATATGTATAACAAAAATCTAAATGGTACAATTTTTTTGGGGGGGCGCAGTTGAATGCAACAATAAGTTTGAACTTCCCATTGTTTTTAAGTTTTTAAATTTGAAATGTTTCTTTTGCACTGAATGAATTTGTTGATTTTTAATGAAAAACAAAAATACCAAAGAAAGAAGTCTGAGCCTGAGGGATCCATTGCATAATTGTGACAGATAAATAGAAATAATTTCAATTGGGCACATGCATTATGCATACAGTATGCAAATACTTTGCATGTTTATTCATGTATGTGTCAGGCATCCCACATGTTTCTTTTGAAAATATTCAAGAGCCTCATAAATATTCATCTTTCCCACAGCCGGTGCCCTGGTCCCAATGGTCCCCATATTCAGTATTCAGACTGCAACTTCTGTTGACTGCATTCCCTCTTTTGCAAACTACTGCATTCTACAATACAGCATTCTACACAGCTACTTCTTTCTTTGCTTTGTGCAACAAAGCACGCTATGCATCAGCAAGTTTCAGCAATATGCTCTGCCACACCCCTTGACTTGCTGCCTTAGCACTAATAAAGGACTAGCAGTTTAATTCTTAATCAACTAGTCCACACATATAGAACTGCATTTTAGTGGTTTTGGGGGGCTCTTTGGGTCAATTTTGCTGGGATAAGTCAGCACATGGTGAAACAGGCAATGGTGTGCCTGTGTGTTTAACTGGTAAGCAAGATTTCCTGAATTAAATAATTTCTCCAATATTTTTTTTCCCTTCAGCTCAGAAACATGGCAACTTGGCAAGGCCATTTTCAAACATCAAATTCCAGCATGTTCTTATTATTTTCCATTGGCATGACCTCTGCTGATCTCAATGTAACAATTTTCCCTGTTATAATTAATTTGACCAATAACACTGAGATTGAAGACAAATTACTTGTTTTTATCCTGCCCTACAATTTGACAAATTCATCATTCTATATATCTGGGATAATATATTTGATATTCTACATTATGTCCATGCCTTCATTAGAACATTAGTGAGATATTCATAAAAGGGACCAAATGATTTTGGAATGATCAACATGATACTGTATCGTAGGGACGAAGAGTTGCTAATATTAGTGTCTGAAGAAATTTTGGTGGGAAAGAATTCCACTGACGGCCATCACTTGTGCCCAAGCCTATGGGACCAACAGAGAGCATTTTGATAAAAATGGCTACCGCTGCATTCAAAGTGTAAATTGTAGGTCAAAAACCCTGAAAATCTCACTTTTTAGATAAGCTACAACAGTTTTCACACCTGAGATTGAAGTTCATCATGACTTGCATCAAATAAGTTAACTCTTGGAGGAAATAACCCTGTTTCCGTCATGGCTGTCAGTGGAATTCTTTCCATTTTGGTGTCTTGTGTGAGTGCATAGTTTGTGACAAACAAGCAAAAGTATTTGGAAATGAAGGGATACCACCAACAGTACATAAGGCTGGGTGGAAAGCTCGGCTGTTAGAGCCCTGGTACAGTAACACAGAGGTTGCAGGTTCTTATCCCACCGATACCACCATAGTCAACTCCCTTTGTTTCGGCATTAAATGAATTTAATCAATCTAATAAGTTTCCTTTTTGGATAACGTGATATATCTAAATTGCTTCCTAATGCATTGCCATAATGCCATTTCATAATCTGTCAATCTAATTTGAATCAGCCATGCTGTATTAATTATGACCCCTATTGTCAATTATATCGTTTGTGATAACTCTAGTCTAAATCCAAATTACCGATTTCATTTTTTTGTGAATCCCCAAAAGGCCTACATTCACACAGGACAGAAATTGACCTGTACAGGAATAAATTAGTTTGTACCTTAGTTGAATAATTATCTAAATTTGTTGTCTGTTGCATATTTAATGATGGATCATTCTTAATACATGTACTTTATTTTTAATTTGATTTGTATTCATTTATTTAATTTGTTAGTAGCAATTCCACCATCTGTTCCTCTTTCTTACAAATAGAAAACTACAACTCTGCCTCTAGCCAAAACAAATTCTCCCCAACAATGATCCAACCTAGTCAGACTTGTTCAATCCTTAATAGTTGGAAATGGAAACCAGCTTCCCCTGCAATGGGAACCAACTAGCCAATGTGTTTGCAAGTCAAATAGCTATTTAATATGGTTGGTGTTTTTAGGAACACATTCTACATGCATAAATAACACATGTAACTAATGAGCCTTACATCAAGGTAGTACAAAATTCAATCAGGCAGAAAAGACACACTGCTTCCATACAAACCTCTCTTTGAGATCCAGCTAGCAATATTTTGTCATGTAACTTCTCATGGCTTTCCAGGGTCACTCCAATAGTGCAGTTTCTCATTTTAAAATCCCAAATTGGGCCAACAAGCCCTGATACAAAACAGGTTTCCTTTGCCTTACAGTCTCTGTCCTTTAGTTGTTCCAATACAGCGAGGTTAATTTGGGCGATTTGGTGGATTAGGAGTGACTATGGATAATCAACACCATCAGGGTCAAACAAATTTTTCTTTTTAATTTGAAAGTTATGCATCATAACCTAACAAGCCGGAAACACTTGATTTTGTTTTGGCACAATGTAGATGTGTTTTCAGAAATGGCTTGCAGGTGCTTTAGTAAATCCTTTTGCCTTGGACGCAGTTCAGTTTTGCTGGACATCAAGATCAAAGAACTCTACAGAATGACTCACAAACAGATCATAAAGACACAAGCTCTATAAAATGAAAAACAATTTTAATTGGCTATAGTGTCATTCACACCAAAAAAATTTAACTTTGATGCAGTTTTTGACCGGGACTATCTTGTTTGTATCTTACCGTCCATAACTTGTTCTCATTGTCATCTTCACCATCGGCTTCATCAACTGCTTGTTCCGGCTCGTAGCCATTACTTTGGACGTGTTCGGGTCGTGTTGAAGAGTCAAAACCTGGGTTATCTATTTCGTTCATGGGGATGCCATACTCAACATCCTAAAAGAAACACAGAGAGAGAAACAAGGGTAGTTTTAAGCCAAATAAAAAAAATATATATAGATGGGCATATGAACAAGATAATGTAATTGACAATTTTGGACACCAGCACTGGTACTCTGAGCATTGCAGGTTCAAATCCCGGTCTAGTCAATTTTTCTTTGTTCACTTTACAATGTTTAAAACAGGAAGACATATGTGGTATCTATAGACAAGTAACTAAGGTCACTAAAAAGATGTGGCTTTTCACCTCAAAATTCAAGTACAGTGGTTCTTGAAATAAATCCTGTTTAGTGTTAGGAAACTGATAGAAGACATTGTTTCATTCAGCTAATGCAGTGTTTCAGTACTGATTTTTTTACGTGGAACAGTAAGAAACCCAGTGTGCGCAAGACACACCATCAACACTTCATTTCCACCTCCAGGATATATCCAGGTTTTTCTTGATAACTGTGGGTTAATTTTGAAGGTTTTGTACACCCTAGCCCAAGAGGTCTTGGTTTTTTTTTTAATCCATTATTTGAATTACCGATAACAAGAGAATGCAGGATACTGTTGTGCGCCATGCCAAGGCATTTGACACCTGATTTAAAATCTCACTCCAATCCACAAATGCCATGCTAGAGTAGAAACATTTAATCAATTTATAAGAAAATGTAGTAAAATTGTGTAACTCTTTGCAAGAAATTATTCAGGCAAAAGCCACAGCACTACAGCAGCTAGAGCTGTACATATGTATTTTCTGTAGAAGTAACTTTCTATATTGGATTTTGTTGATTGGATTTGAGCTTTAAACTAATAGAATAAGAAATACATTGTCCATTTACAACAAATATGATTTCTTTGTAACTTTATTCAGCAGATTTATGACATTCAATTTCAAGCAATACGAAGTATAATGTGAAACAATATTTCCTCAATAGATGCTAACGTAATTTTTGACATAGAAAAGGCAAATACATGTACATGTAATTCACAATTTCTTTCAGGTAACAAGACCACTAACAGAAATCCCAAATGCTACAAAAATTATCTTCCATTCAATACAACTGTGTTAAAATCTGCCAGATTTGGAAGAACACACGTCCTCCATAAAAAGTCAAAACTGTAAAGAAACAAACAACACAAAACAATTCCTTACTGCTGTAATTCCTTCATTTGAAGCCATTCTGATGAATCACAACTTGTAGGCTTAGTATTAGTCCTGTCTTTGTGGGATCATCTATAGGTGAAATTCCAGCAGCAGGATTCTATGGTTCCATGAATACTGTCCATGCAATGTACAACCGAAGTTAGCTGGGCCTATAACCACCCTTCCTATATCATCCGTACTACCAGTGTGGCCTTACTGCATTGCAGCAGTATCATATCTAGGGCGAGCATTTAGTACTTTTAACTGCCTCACCTGTATGTATTCAGTTTCTTATCAGGCCATTCTATTTTCATGTTAATCTCTGCAACACAATACAAAAGTTAACTTCTTTGCATAGGCACAGTTCAATTTTGTGTATGATTGATATCTAGGCGAGCTCTTTTGGTATTAGGTAGAGGCTTAGAGGATCCTAAAAATGACTGCATACAGTGTTTTCGTGGTTCCAACTATAACAGTCTTTCCTGCGGAAAAGATTCAATTTGTTTATTGATTTTCTTTCTCCTTTTCTTTTTTTTTTTGCACCATCTCTATTCTCCAGTGCAGAGGCTACTTTTCTGAAGGACTGTCCATTGGCATCAAAGTGTGAGTTTCTCAGAAAACCCCTCTTTGCAAAATGGAAAAGTCCAGCAACTTTTGTTGCGGACAATACCTGGGCATAGTAATGCAGCCCTTATGTTTGTGTGAATAGCAGGTTGACTAAGAATAGGCGCCAGCCCTACAAAAAAAGACCTTGAGTACTGTGTACAAGCCCAGGTAAGGTATATATGCAAATACAATACACTCTCTTGAATAATAATTAGAAGCTGAACTCAGTAATACCTTTTCCCACAGTTGTATGTATTATGGCAGGAGGCGATGCATTGAGGGGGCACTTCTAGCACTGAGCAATGAGCATGCTCTGCTGGTACCGGTATAGGCCTACATGTCACTCAGTTGGCCCAATTTAGATAATGAAACAAAATGATGTATGAACCAGACATGATGAACTTTGATCAACACTCAGTAGTACTAGTAACAACTGATAAATGGGGATCTCTATGGTTTGTGGCTTTTTCCCCTAAATTTTCAGTGCTGCTGCATTTTACTACCCTCGGTCTCAGCTTGATGTCCTTTGAAATGCTTTGAAATTCCCCCCTCCCTTCCCCCGCCCTCTTGCCAGTTGAACATTTTTACTTGTTGAACACATTCACAAGATACGTGCATGTCTGTACATATGGAGGTGAAGCATCCAGCCATCTTGCTGAAAAAATATATGGCATTAATTTTCCAATTTGAAGGCTGCAATATATATCACAATTAATATTCTGTCTTCGCAGCTTGTTCCACATATCAATTACATACATGTACTCACCTCCTGAGTTCCTAACATTGCATATTTATTTCTGCACCATAGCTTTGTACTACTTTTTATAAATTTTATGTATTTACCGGAGATGATTATTAACCATTTATGCGTCTAACTGCTCTTATGGGTTGCAAATGTCACATTTTATCAGACACCTTATGCTTCATAACTGTGTTCAATTATGTTGATGAGTTTTGGCACTTACTTTATGAAATTCTCTGGAATATTAATTATTTTCCGTCTGGGAAATAGGTGTATATATGCAAATTAGGCTTGCCCTAGATGAGCACTGCATATAATGCTTGTTAATTGAGTGTACATGAAAAAATCATCTGCTGGCTCAGGTGGGACCCGCCCTGATATGGTATGACATCTGTACTTGTGAGCAAGAGGTCATGGGTTCGAATCCCACAGGTCTGAAATTTTTCATGTGCACTTAATAAGAACTGAGTATGGTATGCAGTGCTCATCTCTGTTGGTGAAGGACAAGCCTAATTTGCATAAATAGGGCCACTGCTTTTCCGTTTCAGAAAAGTGGAAATTCCATTTCCCAAATCCTTGGATTCCGTTTAAGGCTGAAAAAATCGGTTTCAGACTGAACAAACAGACTGAACAAATCTGTTTTGTGCTATTCAGTTCCAAAAAGTTGGCATGCACTGGGAAAGTGTCGTAACATTTGCGCAGTGAAGACTAACTTGTCAGACTGGGTTTGTCACAAAACCAGTCAACCTTTGCTAGACCAAACCATGATTCTGTTAGCCTAGGAAATGTATAGCAATCAGTTCACATAAATGATGCATAATATTGTGAATTTAATTGGTGCATTTACTTAGTTCCGTTTCGAAAATGGAATTCCGTTTCAAGAAGCAAATTCTGTGAATTCCGTCCATCTTCCATTTTTGTGGAAAATCAGTGGCCCTACATAAATTCTGTTATTTATTTGTCCCGATAATGACGTACTATTTGGCAAGTATTTGGAAAATGTACAGTGTATAACGAATCACATTGACCAGGCCTACATTTCAGCTGAAGATTATTTAATACAGCATACAAGCTCTCAGGATCTTTCAAGAACAGCAAAACAGAACTGGATATTCTCCTATTACATCAAGATTGCACTGTTAAAATCTCGTCTCACCATCTCATATTTCATGATTGTTTTTCTTGTCTTGTCTGAAATTGTTCAAGTTGAAAAGTATGCTACAGCTTTATCAGTTTATCTCTATGGCCGTTTACGAAATGGAGGCTCAGACTTGGAGTATTTCGTGAATCAAAATAGATGCTTTTTTCCCTGCGGTTCGGAAGTAAAATCTCTGGTTTGAAAAAGGAAAACAGAGCTTCAGCTTCAATGAAAAACCACAACCTACATTTTCAGCATATGGATGACAGAGCTGGAGCCTGAGCCTCCGTTTCGTAAACCCTCTATGTCTGCAATTCTGATGTCTAAAACCTCACATTTACCGCTTTATACTCAAATGGATTTTACTTGGCAGACTAAAAGCACAAGAATGTCTGTTACTTTAGCTCAGGGATTTGCCAAATAATTTAATGAACCAAATAACCATTAAGTTACTGAAAAGTGAACAAAGAATATATAACGAACGGAGTGTAACTTGTGGTTGATTATTTGAATTAACAGTACCTAATACAAAATTTATGTCAAATATTTGTGAAAAAAACAAGTTTTGCGCCCTAGTATTGCTCTCTGCGGAACTGTACGCATTATTTTGACACCTTAACAAAGGCTGTGCTTTTGGAGAGGTTGTTTGAAAAGGATAAGAACCAATTATGGCCTCATTTATAGAAATAAACCCCCCCCCCCTCCAAAAAAAAAGAAAAAAAAAAGAAACCAAAAATATTCAAAGTTTTGGTGCCAGTTATCAAATTCCTAAGTTGATATTACATTTTCTGTCTTCCATTATTATTCATAAACATCAGGCCTTAATTTTTAAGGAGAGTGAGAGTGATCACTCTCCTCCGCTCTCCTTAATGTTTTTCAAGGAGAGTGAAAAAGAGAGCTCCTTAACAATTTAAGGAGAGCTGCCCTTTTTTCAAAACATCACATACATTTTTCCAGCCAACATTTACTTTTTACGGAACATACAAAAATGTTCAACAGGACAAGCAAAAATGTGCATGTTCTCTTTTTCTGACACTGGACACAAGCGGAATATAGAGCAAACTGCTCTCTTAAATTCGCTAGTATGAATGGGCCCTATGTTGATTTAAGGAGTTGGATTTGTAGCTCAAACTTGATTTTTGTTAGTGAGAGCAAATCACTCTCCTAAATTCTCTACGTTGATTTAAGGAGAGCGATTTGCAGCTCTCCTCATTTTTATTAAAATGAAGGCCTGAAACATGTAACAGTAATGGGAGACTTTGGAGAACCGGTCTTCAAGTCAACAGCGCACGTGCACGCACACGTACGCATGCGCCATGCGTATAACAACGCGCGCATGCTCACAATTGCATGCGCTGTTGACTTGAAGACCAGTTCTCCAAAGTATCACATTTTCTCAGCATGCTGCTGCTATATATACCGTGCGTACATGAATTAATGTTTTACTGGTTAGGCCACATAAAAAAAATTACTTGTTTAGCGTCCCCGCCCGACCTCCGATATGAGCCCGACCTGCATTATTTTTTTATTTTTTATTTGTCTCAAAAAAAATAAATATTGGGGGAAACAATTATTTCTTGTATGTAAAAGCAGTGTGCGCTAATATCTACAGTAATTTTCGGACTAAACATCATGAAGGCCACCTGGGGTAGAAGCCGCAGCATGCGAAAAATGTACAAATTTAAGCGGAAGGGACATTTGATAATCAACGTCCCGGAAATTTGTACCGATGTGGCGGACTGAAGGAATATCAGCCGAGCGCATGACTAGAACTACCGTAACCCGACTTGAGTCAAGTCCACACTTTCACTTAGGTTTCTCTAGTCTACTGAAATTTCCAATGGTCAGATATCTAGCTTGAAAGCTTCTATGATCTTCAGTATCTTCCTAACATGTTTTCTGACCATGAATACCATGTATCTTTTCTTCCACAGGCATGTTGCCATTCTATCCTTAAAATAAAAAATAAAAATAAAAACCTCCCTCCCTACCTAGAAAATTTGGAAGAGGTGGACGCTAAACAACTTTTTTTTTTTATGTGGCCTTATAATTATCCCTTTTTACAAAAAATGGGAAACTTTTTGTCAATGCCAACACTCAGTCACTCACTCACCAATGCTTGATACATGCATAGCATACAGTGTACACAGCCACACTACATGGCTCTCCTAAATCAAGTTTATTAGGCACATGTATGTCATACTAAAGGTACACTGTAAGTCATCCAAAACTCCCATATGTGCACTTGTACTACTTTGTAGACTGTAGGTTGTAATCATAGAAGCAAAGCAAATTTTGTTGTATTCAAAAGTATTTTCTACAAAAACTTAACATATTTCTCAGTCATAGGTTCATATTCTTTCAACATACATGTATCTGCATCAGAACTGATCATCATTAAATTAAGTTTATAAATTATATGTATGGAAAAAGAGGCGGTCATCTGCAAAACTTTATCCAATTTGCTTTGCTTGTAATTCTATAATTAGAATTTAGCAGTAGGCCTAAGCCCGAAGCAATGTTTTTTGTTTTGTTTAATATGTACAAGTGATAAATTGCTGCAAGCTAATCATCGGTGAAATAAATTACCTCAAATTTATCAAATGCTTAGAGTTCAGAGGGCCTGGTGTGTTTTAATCCTAGCACAGTAGCAGGATCTTTCTCAATCTCAGTCAAAGGCTAAAGGGCCTAACAAGTTTTGATCTAGTACTAGCAGCAGGATCTTTCTCAAAGACGAAGGGCCTGTTTGTTTATGACGAATCCTGCGGATCCGGATCCGGATCCCATTTTAGCGTACCCTGCATAGGACGTGGATCCGAAAATTTGGGATCCAGTGCATTAAACAAACAGGCCCAAAGGCTAAAGGGAAATCCTTTGAGAAAGATCCCGCAAGTGCTAGGATCGAAATATGTCAGGCCCTTGCAACTCCAAGCATTTGTTTTCTTTTTAAGTAGCCTAGACGTACTGTAACTGTGAGCAAAAGGACTGGAAATCCATCTCCACTCAATATTTCTTCTCAATCTTTTCTTCATTGTGACAACGTAAAATCTGTGTTAGACTATGGAAATAGGGCTAGGCCTACCTCCATATGGTTAGACTCGATGTAAGAAATGTTTAGCTTTCAGTTTTATGTAGGCCCTACTGTACATACACTGTACACTACAACCTACAGTACAGGGCAGGACAGATTTATTCTTCCTCCATGATATAATTCTCTTTCTATGGATGCTCGACCTTTGCTCCTGCAAATTATAAATCAGCTATCACATTATAACAACATATACTATTCTGTCTCAGTTTGAAACATTGGTACCGAGTACAACATTTAATCTATGGTCGTTGCCATTCATTGTTTTGGCGGCAGTGCTAATGTCCGGACAGTGCGCATTGTTCGATTTGTTGTGGTTCGGGATGAGTGCTTTGGCGCGTTTGAATTTGGCGCCAATGTGAAGGTCCTTTATTTTCATCGTATAAATTTCACTTAAACGCATCGTACGTGCTTAGATGTAATATCACCACACTCCGATGATTATGTTTTTATGTGGAAACATTTTCTGATGATTTCTGATGTAGAAATCAACGATCACAACGTGAAAAGGAAGAACCATCTTGGTAAATGTTTGTGATGATCACATGCCGGCCGCGTGCACATGCCATGCCCACGTAATCATAAAGAGAAAGTCATCGTACTCACCAATGTTCTGGAGACGGGATTTTTTGTTTTCGTCGGCGAAATTTTCGAAAATGACGAAGAGTCTTCTGGGGGGAAATCTATCGTCGTTGAGAAATGACCGGAGTCGGGGTTATACGAAGTTGAGTACTCCATTTTCTAAGGGGGACAACCTAACGATGGACCACGCTCGATCCGATCTGCCTGATTTTATTGTGCCGCTGGTGATCGTGAGTAGTTAATGCCGCGCCGGATAAATTTCGTAGTAATCCTGTGACGTCATCGACCCAGCTCCCAAAATTATGAATGAACGCGATACGCAGATGCATACATGTACAGTCTGGTGCCAAACTGATCTCATCAGTGAGTCGATTACGGTGTGTACGTACACCAGACTATAATCCCATATTTTCCGTTGCACTGTGCGCCAAAAATTGACATTCATAACAGAAGGGGTGAGACAAATATTGGAGGGACTGTCCAGTTACGCGTAATAACTTATCAAACCTTAAAACAGCGGCAGGTTCACAAACACAAATAAGTGAGTAAAGGAAGCAGAAAGTTATGCTTTGCTTTTTCTGATCATTTATGCTAAAAAAATGAAATGCCTTATTCATATTTTGATTTTTATC
The DNA here is from genome assembly GCA_963971285.1 of Astropecten irregularis. Classification (NCBI taxonomy): domain Eukaryota; kingdom Metazoa; phylum Echinodermata; class Asteroidea; order Paxillosida; family Astropectinidae; genus Astropecten; species Astropecten irregularis. The sequence goes on along the minus strand of OZ020252.1, from coordinate 13,628,710 downwards.
CCAAGATTTTGTTTACAAGCAATAAATGCGTATTCATGTATTGTTTTTGTATCAATTTAAAGTCTTTATTTAACTACTGCCTCGAATAAAAGCTACATATTTTTCCAAAGTTTCTTTTTTGCAATTTAACGGCCAAAAACCCCCGCAGAAAACTTTGTTATTATCACCCTCCATATTATACACAAATGCCACCCCTGCAGTACAGTGTAACCAACCTACCAACCAACCAATTATTATCTGGCAACCGCAACACACCCACAACATCTACTTCATAAACATGAGATTGGTAACCCACGCACGCACTGTATTGAACAGGAAATGACCTCAGTATTATGTACGTACGTGTTTGAACAAGGTCATCATCCTGGGCGCCAGGCGGTGCAGCGGTGCTGGGCTGGGATGGAGGCCTCGGTGCCAACAACCGGATTACCTGGAAACCTGCCAAATCAGCGAAACCAGTCGTTCTCAAGGGGGTGCTCAACGGACCAATTTTGGGGAACTGTACTTCAGTTTTAGAAGTTTCTAAACAAAACATTGAAAACTATCGTTCACGGTTCCGGGTAGGCCTATACTTGCAAACTTATACCCCCACCCCGGCCGGCCGTCGGGGCTTGCAGCACCACGTGATTAGGCAGTTGCCTTGGGCACACTCGCCTAGTATTAGTCCACCCCGGCCCGCCTCATACCATGGAGGAAGGCCTCTCCATGCTTACAAACAAATTTCCTACGAAATTGGTCCCAAGTCATGTTGTGGTCAATTAAATCTAATAAATTTGTGTATTATGTTTTGTTGATTACAAAAGTGGTACGAACCATGAAAGCTATATTACATGCTTTCCGGCATTGCTATTCCGTCGGAAACTGGTTCTGCCGACACATATTTTGTTCTATAATCACAGATTATGGGATCATCTGAGCAAATAAGCACTGAGGAATTAATTAGTGTGCTTCGTGACCTATATGTGCCGCGTAGACCTATATCACGGCGAAGTTCCACAATCGCCTCCCTGCATACTAGGCAATGAATTTTATTTTATTGTGAATTCAACTTTCCCGCCCAAAAATAGGTAGGCTAACAAAAGCACGCCGGGCACTTCATGCTCCAGGCCCAACTAGAAGGCCATACTCCGTAAGCTATATGCATTACCCACAGAGCAGAGTCCTTGCTCCTTGCTCTAATAAAACAGCCCACCAAGGTGGTCAATTTTGGGATTGTTATGAACCATCGAACCAGCCAAAAAAGTGTCGCAGGATCAATTAGATCAATAAGTCGATTATCAAGCTAGACAACCGAATCATCGAACGCGTGACACTGCCGGCGCTAAATACAAACTTGCTTATTCCACCCTGAACCTCTGTATTTTTTTGGCGGTAATTTCTACCAGACCACGTGTTGTTTTACTTCGTCAAATACGTTGCTTGTCACCAAATTAGGGTGTGTTTTTTACAAGCAAACTCATAATATTTGCCGATATTGTACGACGGAAATTTTGCTCGCAATGCTACGGAATCCAGCACTTTTTCATCAATCCACCCCTCTCAATTTTTCGAACCAATCTTATACTAAGATAAACCTCTACTATGGAGGCCTTAAAGGTAGTATCATACATGTACATTGGTTTCTGTCAAAGCAATACAGATTCACGGGCATAAATATCAAGGACGATACAATAATATAGTCATCTGTGAAAATTTCAGTCCCATACGGTGCCCACTTTTTGAGAAAACAACCACAGTATTTCTTAAGTCTTTTCTCTTTTATTTTTGATCTTTTAAAAGATCAAAACGATTTTCGGTCGTTGTTTTACTAATTTCTGGATAAATACACCATTTCAGGCGGAAGAATTTTAACGGTATGTATTCTATCACCACCATCTTCATACCCTGTAAGTTATACATAAATCTGTGAAGATGTGAACATTTCTGTTTTGGTGTCTTACCAAAGTATGATACTACCTTCAAGATAGAGGCTCTGAAGCTTTACTTCGGCTAGCTCCTCCATGTTTGCTGAGTCAAAGAACAGACTGAATTATACATACAGCGGGGACGGCCTTGTCCAAATAAAAACTAACTTTGTCATTGGCAAATGCGGTTTACCAACAAACTGCGGGATTTTACCACATGTTCATATTTATAGCCTGTATCGCACCTATACGTTGTACCACCATCAACGTGCTTACTTTGATAAGACAATGGAGCTAGGAAGAGACAACGGTTAAGGATTGGAGATAATTATACGGTACATGCATGTACCTCTTCTAAATGCATGTAGGACCTACATGTATTATTTGGCGGCATGGATGCATGCGGTTTTCTTTCAGTGCATTTGTCAGCATTATAAATACGATGGAGTGCAGTAGAAATATATTTTGCAATGATTTACTGAACTGTGCAATGGTTTATACTGATATTCAGTTTTGCATTTACCTTTTCCAGGCCACAGTCATGTACCTTTTCCTGTACGCCTACTAGCTTCCAAGTTTTATCCAATTTTATATTGGATTCACTTAATACTTACAAATCAGAATCACTGATTATCAGATGCAATTTAGTAAAATCTCAAAGATTCTGGAATTCAAATCGAACTATAGATAATGAATTTATCAACTGTCGGGATCGAACTTCCCATTGGTTCTTTTCAGAAACACACATCTATAAAAGAGTTTATACATGGTGTCTCCGCAAACCTTTATTTGAATTATCAACCATCAAATAAGATTTTAACTTGGATAAAATTGGGTCTCGTCCTCATTTTCACTCTTCTCTTATTGAAAATATTGGTTCTGTATTCCGAATGGCATCTGTAATAATCCAATGCGTGTAGCCCCTCAGTAATCTGCTATTAATTTAATCCTGATTCAGATGGGAAATAATGAAAAACGAAGCTGGTAATATATTGATCAGACTTCAATTTCAAGTTGGCTTAGTTTAAGGTCAATCATTACAATATCAGAAGAGGATTTTGTACAGCACCCGATCCAGGGCATGTTGACATGCAATGTATAATACAAAATGTTTATTTCAAGAAAAGCTTCCGTGTTTGTGTGACAACTTACATCTCAGAATGAAATCAAGTTCAACATCGACTTATTAAATCTAAACTCTTAAATGTGTAGTAATACATGATTGGTAAATGTCACAGAACCGCACCCACACTTTGTCTGATCCTAAATGTGCACGAAATAATAAAGCTGTGACAATTTGAGTTCAGTCGGACATCTGAGTCACGAGAAAACAGCGAAAGCCCAACTCAATTTTTCGGTCCTGGTTTTACTTATTTCTGAATACATACACTACTGGTATTTCAGGCGGAAATATTTTAACGGTATGTTTCTACCAGCACCATCTTCATACCCTGAAAGTTATTTGTAAATCAGTGAACATTTATGTTTGGGTATATTACCAATATTATATTATACCTTTAACATTGCTCAAATACTAAACATTGTTAATATTGCATTTTAGTTGGGATCAGAGTAGCTGGGTGGTTGATGTGGTGTTATGTATCAGTCAGCATGGACATCCTCCATGGTATCAGCATCTTGAATCCCTGAGCCATACAGCTGACCTTTAGACAGTTCACAGGTGTGTGAGTAATAGATGATGGGACTCAGGCTGGTGGGTGGATTAGAGTCAGATCTGTCCCTGTTTTCCATGTACAATCAGTAACCATCAACCCATTAATTCATCATACCAACCGACTTGGTAAACAAGAATGACTCGTTTATTCACGCAGTAATGCAATTTGTGAAGGTTACAACTGTCAGTAAAATGAACCAAAGTAATTAGGAATTCCTAATTACACTTCATCAACTGTCTGCTTAGGTTCATACACAATTTACAATTCGGTTGAATAATCTCTGGAATGAGATGTAATATACACGTAGGCAGTACTAAGCCTGCCCGGGATATTACGGATTTGATATTGATAATGAGTCTGTTGAGTTCCCATGGGGCGCTGCTAATTGAAACCAGCAACATATCTATGCTGTTGATCCTCTTCCATGTTGTTCATTAATAGATGCCTTTCCCTCATCAGTAAGGGCATTAGGCCGAAGCTGCAGATTGGCTTAAGTTAAAGGTAATATCATACTTTGATTTTTGTCAAAGAAATGCAGATTCATAGGCACAAATATCAAGGAAGAAACAGCAACAGTCATCTGTGAAAATTTCAGTCCTATGGCGGTGCCCACTTTCTGAGAAAACAGTGAAAAACAGCCACAGTATTTATCAAGTCTTTTCTCTTGCAGTTTAATTGTGATCTTTTAAAAGATCAAAAAGATTTCCGACCGTTGTTTGACTAATTTCTGGATAAATACATCATTTCAGACGGAAAATATGTAACGGTATGTTTCTACCACCACCATCTTCATACCATGTAAGTTATACGTAAATCTGTGAACATTTCTGTTTTGGTTTCTTACCAAAGTATGATACTACCTTTAAGAGGAATTTGACAGTTTCCATTTTATCACAGAGGCGTATTCAGCATTAATATGATATCTGCTTTCGAAATTATGAAGGCATATTCCCCCCAAACAAATCTTGTTTCACACACTGTTTTAAATTCTATCTCTTGCCTCCTCAACCTTCCAAGGCCCCAAAAGGTTTCCCACTTCAACAAACATAAATTTAGCCTTTGATAAAGATCCTGCTAGGATCGAAATGCGCCAGGCCCTCCTAACTCCAAGCAAACATAAAATTATGTGTAAAAACACAGAAAGGAACTTTTCATGATAGATTTTGATTTACTTTTCTTGTATTCATGCAAACAACTTTAATTGATGTAAATCTGTAAATGACTTAACAAATCCCTAACAAACTAGCCCCCAAAATGCCATAATTTACATAATTATACACTTGTCCGGTAATAACTAGGCTGTGTTGACAACCTCAGGAATGACCAATCAAATTTAACTGTACATAATGATAAAGTAAAATCAATTCTGACTTTGATGGTTTGAACTTGACCCAGTTAATATAATATTTGTTTGCCCCTTGTACTTAAAAAGTCCACAATTCTTTCATCTTTACAGGATGTTTATAAGAAATTCAGACACTCTGGTGACTTAGTCCGGGTTTCGTGGAAGAAGACCATATCAGCATAATGGAGGTCAGTGTATAACCTTACTGCCATGCAGGGAACAAATGGAGTTTTCCCTAATGTTCCTTGCATTACAAGCCCTTTGGGGGACCGGGCATGCCCAACATTTTCAGAGCATCTCAAGTTAACTTAAAAACAATCCAAGATAACTTTCTCTCGCGTTCCTGGGCCTGGTCTTGGATAAAGAGAGACAGTATCAGAAAGTCATCTCTTCCTAGCTCCATGGTTCCACAGTCCACTATAAGTGAGGTCTTGTAACATGTTTATTGACTGCTTTCAAGAAATTCAGACACTTTGGTGACTTAGTCCGGGTTTCGGGGAAAAAGATCACATCAGCATAATGGAGGTCAGTGTATAACCTTACTGCCATGCAGGGAACAAATGGGGGTTTCCCCAATGTTCTTTGCATTACTAGACCTTTGGGGGACCGGGCATGCCCAACATTTTTAGGCCATCTCAAGTTAACTTAAAAACAATCCAAGATAACCTTCTCTCGCGTTCTTGGGCCTGGTCTTGGATGAAGAGGGACAATATCAGCAAGTCATCTCTTCCACAGCCCAATATATGAGGTCTTGTAACATGTTTATTGACTGCTTTCACTTAAAACATTGCTAATGATATGAAAAGCAGCCTCCCTTGGAGGTCAGTGAAAGGTCCAACAGAAGAGGGCGATAGTTTTACTATACCACTCTCCTGCAGTCAATAGGTTTTACTATACCACTCTCCTGCAGTCAATAGTTGCCTATCATTCCTGTGTGAAGTCCTGGGAGGTTCCAAATGCAGATTCCCCCGTGCTGAAATCCAGCAAGGTGATCTGGTCCCTGATCTCATATGTGATGATGCATGTAGTTTGGGATGTACCATTCGAGTAGAGGGAGAGCTGATAAACTTTATCAGTACCTTGCACACCTAAAAAAAAGACAAAATTTAACCAAGTATAGATGTCACACATAATGCTGGACTGGATTTCAATACAAGCAGCTGAAGTTTAGAGGCTGCGTTCAGTCTTACCTGATATTCTCAAGACTGTTGGAAGGAAACCGCTGTACACATGTTCCTGTGCAACCTCACAATTACTGGTTGAGGCCACCGAGGCAATTAACACACACTGAGGGTTGTAGTCATCACTGGTCTGTGCTTGATTCTTAGCCCTACAATTTGTCACAAAATAAAAAAAAAACTTATAAACAATATTGGCCATTACAATAACATATTGAACAATTTTATACATTTTTTTCTTATGTGTACCACAGTAGAATTTCATGAACAAACAAAAAATTGGCGCCCGTCAATAAGGGATTCTCTTTACTCCGCTGACCCCAGCTAGCTTTGTGGCCTAGCGGTATGGCATCTGCACTAAATCAGCAGGAGGTCGTGGGTTCGAATCCCACCTGAGCCAGCGCATGATTTGTTCATGTGCGCTCAAAGGCACTTAATAGTGAAGTGCTTATCTACGTCGTTGAAGGGCAATAAATTGTTTCCATTATTCTATCTTCTCAACGAATAAATCAATTATAACAAAATAAAAATTGTTGTCAGCAAAGTAAAATTAGAAGAATCAAGATTTTTTACAGAGTAGTGAGTTTTACAGAGTGAGTAGTGACCCAAATTTGGTTGTATTTGTTTATAAATGCCTTGAATAATGGCTAGATTTTTAGCATAAATTCTTACTTTTGTGTTTCTATGAAGGTGACTGCATCCACCAAGTGCGCACACAACACTGCAATAGTACAGCTAAGGTCTTGGGCCTGCAGTGGTACAAATTTCAAACCCATTTTAAACAATCCCTAAAATCAAGTACCTCAGACCGTCAACCAACAACCAAAACATATTCCTCAATCAATCTATGAAAAGCTTCCATGGGTTCATAGAAATCAAAAGTTCAGAGGTCACATATTTCACTAGGGATGACAACCAAGGCCTGTTCTAAACCTCGGCTCCGGCCGGGCTCTGGCTTCGTCTCTGTAATCCATACACTGAAAATATAGTTTGTGGTTTTTCATTGAAGCTGGATCTCTGTTTTCTTTTTCAAACCAGAAAATCTTCTTCCAAACAGCAGCCAAAAGCCTCCATTTTGATACCCATTACTTGAGGATGGATTCATGAAATGGAGCCGGAGCATAGCAAAGGTTTGGAAAAGGCCCCTGGCTCTTCAATATTTCTGATTATTTACAAATTTCTTAACTCCAACCTATTCTGTGGATTGGTAGAACTTAACTGGGGTATGTTTCATTGCAAATACTTAAAGTAGTTTTTTTATAAAGTATAAAGCAGTTTAAATGCCACTCTAGGCCAACCTTTGGGTGTGATGCATAGAAGTCCAGATCATCAACAATGACAACATCTGGGCAGACAGGAAGGGTATGAATACTGGCAAGGTACTGGAGCAAGGATTGCCTGTCCTGGTAATATCTGTCAAGGAACATAGGCATTAGGCAACATGATGAGGATACATTACCAGTATAAAATCCAAGCTTAAACCCTCAGTTGCCACCTTCTGTCCCTAGCACATTCTAGCCCAAATGTTTGTACGATGCATCCTCATTCCTCCAAAAGAAGGTAGGTTTGCGGTGACATCATGTAATCTCTTCTTCTGTGAGAGTGTGTGGTTCTGAGAAGAACCGGTGGTATTATCTTAACATTCCGAACAGTGTGCTGTTCGTCCTCAGGAGTCACTCTCACAGAAGAGATTACATGGTGTCACCGCAAACCTACCTTCTTTTAGTACTTCCACCATGCATAGTTTTAAGTCTTATTCATTCCTCCAAAACCAATCAAAAGCCTTCCATTTCAAATTAAATTTTTCAATCCACTTCAAAGAGCAACCTAAACTCCCACACTACCTCAATCTTTCAAAATCCAACAACTCCCTCAATAAATTAAATCAAGTGTGATCAGCTCTTGAAGTCATTCTAATTTTGTTTAACAACATGGAATGCCACGGCTGTAATACTTATAGCAAGCAAGCTAGAAAGTCAGGATGCACACCTTATGTAGGCTGGGCACTTGCTTTCTGTGAATGTCAAGCAAACTAAAAACTTGCAAAGGGATTACCCATATCAAAATTATGAAAACTATACCTGTACAAAGGCTGTAGTGTTTATTACTAATGACGTTTTTGGAATGTTGATTTAAATGTTGATTACATATAGCAAAGTTTAGTTAGCCTCTTACAAATGGCAGGTATTTGTATTACATTCAAGCACTTACAGGAAATGAATCTGCTTCATAAGCAATGGATCAGGTAGTGGTGCTCCGTGTACGGACAGCGGCATTGCCTGAAACCTGCTGTGAGTGATGAATACAACCCTTTGACCATCTGACGCATAGCTCAAGGCACACTGGAATAATAAGGAGGTCCTTCCACTGGCAACAAACAAAGGCAATAACTAAAATATTATTTAATAAACAATGTCAGTCCAAACTCTTTGCTTGAACTAAAGCACACAAGTGTTATGTTGCTCTCAGTGGTGTATCTAGGGAAAACGTCGCCCTAATTCCACCTTGTGATGCCAATGCAACAAAAATCAGACAATTTGAAATTGGAATCTTTCTTTCTTTGTTCGAACTTATTCAAATTAGATTTCCAATAGCTTCAAAAAAACAGCTCCTTTATACCACTGGTTGCTCTATGGTTAAACTCTATATGGTTACTCCATGGGCCTTCTAGCACTCTTTCTTTTTGGGGTGCCGTAACGCTATTGGTTTTGAAAACAAACGTTGGACCCAGCAAATTTGCAGGTTTTCTTAAAAAACAAGTCACTTCGGACAAACGGTTAAAGATTGCGCAGGTTGAAAGATTGCGCTCGACATAACTACAAATAGGCCCCTACTACTTAGTAGTAGGCCTCAGGCCTTCAGTTTAATAAAAATGAAGAGAGCTGCAAATCGCTCTCCTCAAATCAACGTAGAGAATTTAGGAGAGTGATTTGCTCTCACAAACAAATATAAAGTTTGATCTGCAAATCCAACTCCTTAAATCAACCTAGAGCCGACTCATAGTACTAGAGAATAAAGAGAGCAGTTTGCTCTTGCTAAACCAAGTTTCCGCATGTGTCCGGTGATGTCTGAAAAAGAGAACATGCAAAATGTTGCTTGTCCTGTTGAAAATTTTTGTATTTTCCGCGAAGGGTAAATGTAGGCTGAAAAAATGTATGTGATGTTTTGAAAAGGGGCAGCTCTCCTTAAATTGTTAAGGAGCTTTTTTTTCCCTCTCCTTGGAAAACATTCAGGAAAGCGGAGGAGAGTGATCACTCTCACTCTCCTTAAAAATCAAGGCCTGAGGCCTAGTATGTTAACTTATATTGTTATTAACCACTTCACGACGGTATTAAAAAATTAAAAACGAGCCCACCCGCGGTATTATTTTCACCGTGTTTAATAAAATAATCAGGTTACAACAATATGAATACAACTTTACAAGTACACTTTACAGTTATAGTTACAAGTATTGAACTGAACCACAGGCCATGCGCCACAGTAGTACTACAATTTACACTGAGTGACTGACAGTGACATCGACAGTCATGACTTCACTTGACAACAACCAGCACAGTAGTTGCGATGATCGTAACCCTAGGTCTGACATGGGGACTGGGACCTTAGGGTTACGAGAAAACGTGTTCAAAATGTTTGGGAATGACATTTTGGCCAACTCCTGAAGTACGTCTCCACTTAGTTTTCCACTTTCCAAAATCCAAACACAAAATCTGACTACATGGATGTGATTGGTACTTATCAATGAGTCATATAAAACCACTTTGAATATCGAAAGATCATTATATTCAGAAAAAATGACCCAAAACTTACCGAAGGTGTCGAGATTCCCTCCGTTTGCCGTCAGTCGGCCATTTTGAATAGTGCGCAGTGTGCCATCTCGACCAAATCACGTCATGCGAAATGCCGTTTTGGCTGTTCCACCTTTCAAACTCAAACTCGCAGCCCTATGGAGGGCTCGTGTCACGTGCGTTGTACAGTGCTTCACACGGCATATCGCATACAGTGTGTGAGCGTAAGCACAGGTTATTGAATTGACCAGACCCGTGTGCCGAAACTGCCGAATTAAGTTATTTTCCGCCGCTCTTCTGATATGACAGGTGAAGAAAAACGTATACGGCGTGATTTTTTCCCGACATCCAACACAGGCCGACATCGAACACATGCGAAAATACGATTCATGGAGAAAGAAATGGAGTGTATTATACACGATATGTATGCGTTTTATACCTCCATGGTTATTTCGTTGCGAGATCTAAATAAAAATATTCTGATCGACCGTCCTTCCAAAGTACCGTGTAAATCGTAGGCTGATCAGCTTAAAAATCTTACTTGAATTTCACTCAGATATTTTGTTCAATTGGCGAAGTAGAAACACTCTTTTCATAATTATACTTAATCTAAAAAAATATATCGTGAAATCCTTTCGAAACCGACCGCCGATCGCATTAAAAAATTAAGACGTAAAAACATTGCCCACACCGCAGAGAAAGACAGCCTGGTATCCGCGTGCGTATAGCCACAGTTTCAAAGCAAACGTAGTTAACGTACATTGTGTACGTGCACCAGCGAAAGTCTCAACCAGGGGCCAATTTCACGGCGCTGCTAAGCACAAAAATTTGCTTAGCACAAAAATGTCTTGCCCAATAAAACAAACCACAGTAAAAATTTCATTTGATGGTCATGGTCAGTGAACAACAGGCAAAGAACAATCACAAGTGATACACAGCGAATGGAAATTTCGTTCTTAATCCTGTTTTTATTAAGACTGAAATGTCATGCTTAGCGAATTTTTGTGCTAAGCAGCGCCGTGAAATTGGCCCCAGTACATTACACGTGCCGTGGGCTTGCGCGCGGTCGGAAGGCCTACCTCTTTGGATAGCGGCCGGGTTCGTTCCACCGTTACGGAGGGGAGCTCACGGCCGGCCGGCTCGGTACAGAATTCGCCGTGGGCTTGAAATGGAAGTGTATGTTGCGCTCGGTCGGTACCTTTTTGGATCGCGGCCGGGTTCGTTACCGTATACGGACGGTGGCTCACGTCACACAGCCGCGGCCGGCTCGGTATACAGAACTAGAACTACAGATTTGCAGTAAGAAATTGTGGTTTTTCCGATGGAATATTCCTGTGATACTTTTTGGAATATGTCCTCACTGTCCTCCCGGGTATGATCATTTTTGGTGTAATTGATGACCGGATATATTTTTCAGTCCACCGTTTATTCCGACCACTGCGGCGATCTGTGATGAGGTGGATGACCTTTTTATTTCTGTTTGATCATGGATTGGGTCGGCACCGAGTTTGTGACTTGCTAACATTTGTCTGTTTGTGGGACCATTCATAAAGGAAATCATTTGAAAATCTTAGCAATTTCCTTCAGTTCATGATGAAAGATTTGAATTATCAGCGGCAGCTTGACATGGGCAAACAACCTCCTCCATACTGTAGACGATATGCGTGTACACGGTATTACAGCGCACGTGTTATTCGGGGAACACCCCCTCCATAGGGCTGCGAATTGGAGTTTGAAAGGTGGAACAGCCAAAACGGCATTTCGCATGACGTGATTTGGTCGAGATGTCACGCTGCGCACTATTCAAAATGGCCGACTGACGGCAAAACGGAGGGAATCTCGACACCTTCGGTAAGTTTTGGGTCATTATTTCTGAAAATAATGATCTTTCGATATTCAAAGTGGTTTTATATGACTCATTGATAAGTACCAATCAGATCCATGTAGTCAGATTTTGTGTTTGGATTTTGGAAAGTGGAAAACTAAGTGGAGACGTACTTCAGGAGTTGGCCAAAATGTCATTCCCAAACATTTTGAACACGTTTTCTCGTAACCCTAAGGTCCCAGTCCCCATGTCAGACCTAGGGTTACGATCATCGCAACTACCAGCACAGCAACTGATGAGCAGTAAATCAAATGATTAATTATATTCGGTGTGTTCTAGACCCAGTAACTGGGGCGCTGAACTCCCTTTTTTGACTTTTGGGGTTGACGGTCGGTCTAGCTAGACCGACCGTCAACCAAAGTAAAAAAAAGGGAGTTCGGCGCCCCAGTTACTGGGTCTAGGTGTGTTCATTGATTATAAAACTCACCTTCCGTGGGTCCCTGTGAGTAAGCATCTATTTGCTTTAAGTACAGCTCGAATCCCAAATACTGCCTTTCGAAAATCATACTCGGAGTCTTTATCATGGGCATAATTTGATGCACTTGAAGTTGATATCGACGGAAAGATCTTCGCCATGGGCGCAGACATCTTGTTGCGTAATCTTGTTCATGAAAAATATAGAGGGCGTCCTACACAAAAGCAGGGACAGAATCGTGTGTGCACCACAGACCACACAAAATAATAATAACTCCCATTGACAGTTTTATTGACGATTTTAACTTCAGAGTTAAAAATCCTCATCCAGGAGTTCTCCAGTTTTTCATGCGATACTGCAAAAGCTAGTTTGAACCCCCATCTAACTGATACTTTTTAATTTTTAATGGGTCAGCGGCTGACACTTTTTGCTTGTCGCCCAAAGAAGAAAAATACATCCCCGAAAACCAAAACTTCTCAAGTCTCCACAACAGCTACAAAGCACTGAACCCCGTGTTGCGATAATTTGTCATAATCATACAATTATTAATTTCATGAACACCAAAATGCATATTTTTTTAAAACAAGTTGAGAGTACTCTCAAGTGAAAATTAGCTCGGCGCACTAATTTTAAGCACCCATTTTGCCTGCACCTGATCAGTGAAGTAATAAGATGAAAAGTTTCTAAATCTAATCAAAGGTAGTATCATACTTTGATAAGAAACCAAAACAGAAAATTAATGTTCACAGATTTACCTATAACTTACAGGGTATAAAGATGGTGCGTTAAAATGTTTCTGCCTGAAATGCTGTATTTATCCAGAAATTAGTCTAACAACGACCGAAAATCTTTTTGATCTTTTAAAAGATCAAAAATAAAAGAGAAAAGACTTAAAAGTAGTATCATACTTTGGTAAGAAACCAAAACAGAAATGTTCACAGATTTACGTATAACTTTCAGGGTGAAGATGGTGGTGGTAGAAACATACCGTTAAAACTGTTCCGCCTTAAATGGTATATTTATCCAGAAATTAGTAAAAGAACGACCGAAAATCTTTTTGATCTTTTAAAAGATCAAATATAAAAGAGAAAAGACTTGAGAAATAATGTGGCCGTTTTTCACGATTTTCTCAAAAAGTGGGCACCTTATGGAACTGAAATTTTCACAGATTACTTTTACTGTATTTTCCTGGAAATGTTTGCCGATGAATCTGTACTTCTTTGAAAAAACCCAAAGTATGATACTACCTTTAAGAAATACTGTGGCCGTTGAATTTTTTTCTCATAAAGTGGGCACCGTATGGAACTGACAATATCACAAGGGGACTGTATATTCCTTGATATTTTTGCTCACAAATCTGCATTTCTTTGACAAAAACCAAAGTATGAAGATGGTGCTGATAGAATATACAGGGTATATGAAATTATAGTTGGGTATTAACAGCGGGCGCTCAGTGCGCCGGATCCGAATGACGCCACCGCCAGGAGTTGGCCTTCCCAAAGTATAATGGTAAATGGGTACGAAAAACGCGTTTTCGTCGTAAAAACGTTTTTGTTGTTGCTGTGGTTTTTTTTACTTTATGAAATGTTGGACATCTTTTAGTGACATTCCAGTCATAGGCCTATGGGGAAAAGGTGAATTTTGTACAAAATTGGCGAGGGGTATTATCCTTTGCCCTCAAGTTTGACGAAATTTGATTGAAATTGCCACAACTTGGTAGTGTACGAGAAACACGTTTCCGTCGTAAAGACGTTTTTCTTATTGCTGTTTTTTTCTTTTATTTTATTGACCGGAAGGACTGGAAGGTGTAAGCGGGACTACCGTCCACAGCTCCGTAGGTCCCCGGCTTGCGAGCACGATCTTTCCCGATGAGAGACTTGCCCAGTGCGGGGCTAAGAAAAGCTCTTTTCGAGACTGAGCTTACTAAGGATGGCAGGTCAGGCATTTTCTTCAGTTCCAGAAAAAAATTGTAACTTATTCCAGGACGAATTCGAAATGAACGGACTAACAAGAAAGGCGGAAAACGGGTGAGACTAACTAGTCTTGACACTAGTCGGGGGGACACCGCTAAATAATTACACTCCTAGACGATGTCGCCACGTCACATAGGCAAAAAAGCGAGACCGCTAAGGGGCCGTCCATAAAGAACGTACGCACGAAATGCCGACTTTTTTGACCCCCCCTCCCCCTCTGTACGCATACGCATTCCACATTAGGTTTTTCACTTCTCGTGGTCCCTTGCTTTAGCATCATTAAAATGTCACCGTAATCCGGGCCGGTACCGTTATTGGGACCTCACTTTCAAATTCTGAAATGAATGACTAAAGTTTAACAGCCTTTCTTATACATTTACAGATGGATTTTACTGTTTTTTACCATGTTGAATAAGAAAACAAAGGAAAAACAAAACAATCCCGGTGCTTTTTTTCACGTTTTTTACCTCTCTTTTCGCGCGATAATGCTATGCAATTTTTTTGTTTGCGTACGGTACGCATTGGCCTTAACCCCCCCTCCCCCCTGTACGCATGGCGTACGCATCGGTAACAACCCCCCCCTCCCCCCCTTCGTGCGTACGTACTTTATGGACGGCCCCTAAGAGTAAGAGGCATATGTATAGTTAGGCCTTTAATAGGCAGACTAAAATAATGTTAGACCGCCGCGGCTCGCCGGCACAAGCATTTCACCTCGTAGAATAATCAATACCAGTATCGTAATAAGTGGTGTTTTATTGAAATTTAGGCGACCCATTTGATACTTTCCTATTTTATATTAATGTATGTGATATATAATGTGTTTTCATAATTAATTTGCTGTCCAATTTTTACTACAGCATTCTGATTGTTTGTTTTTTCTTAATTTTGAGAGAGTTTGACCTATTATACGTAGCGAAAAAAAAATGAAATTAAGTCTTTGTGTAACGGGCCGAGCAAGGCGGGGCGTGGCACAAGACTGGTCCGGATGGACCAGGTCGCGCCACTGAACAACCAAATGTGAAAATATTAATATGAATAAGACAAGACTGACATTGACGCAAAGTAACCAAAGAAATGGGCGTAGAGCAGGCAAATCTCGGGGGCGCCTCCCAGATAATTTTAATGCAACATAATTAATATTTATAATACAAGACAAACATGGAGCACTTCAAGTTAAATAATACAAATTAAAGATCGACAACACTTACAATTAAAGTCAGAGGAGGCCGGAGCAGGCGCGAGGCTGGAGGCTACACACACATATGTGTAAAATGAACACAAATAAACGGGGCAACCAAAAAGTACCAAACGAAATACCCCGACGTAAGGAAAGTAAATTGTGACCAACGCCCCATCGCCTGCTACGGCCTTTTATACAAGTAGAGTTTGGTGAGGCGTGCCTATTTTGCATAGACCAGGAACGTAGGTGGCGTTTTGTAAGGAGTTTTTGTTACACCACCCCCTGCTCTAAAGAGACACGCCCCGTGTCTGTATAAAAATATGGTTAATCATTGTTTAAATTGAAATTGGTTTTTACAAGAAGGCTCCAATGATGACTTAATATTTACATAATTCACTTTGAAATCGGCATTAGATTGTCAATCGTCATTTCGTTTATCACAAAGTTCCATTAGTCATAAATTCGGTTCGATTTTTCAATTATTCTATGATTCAACAACCTGACTTTGAAGCACATCAAAAAGTGTGAAATCAGCAAAGTTAATTGAAAGAAAAAAAAGAAGAGAAAACTGTTAAACTAACGGCAACTTCCATCAGTAAGATTTTGTTTTTACTCTTTTACGTAAACGTTTATACAAAAAATTTAACAAAAAGCATTTGGTGGGTCAACTAAAATGTTAATAAATTCATAAAGACAAATAATACGATTATGTATGTGTAACATGAATTTAGTTATAGATGGCAAATTCAATCACAATCCAGCTTTTTTTTTTTTTGGCATTATAACAAAAACAGACGGGTCCGAAAATTTAGTAACTGCTTTAAGGGCACACAATTTCCACAGGTTGTACTCGTGAGATAGGGCATTTAAGTAACAAAGTCTCTCAGATAGTTCGGAGGTCGCGATATCCTTCCGGTGCGTGTTCGACGATGAAGGCAGAACGTGTTGTCCTCTTGTCCGGAGTCCTCTGTAGCGTAGTCCCCGACGACCTGGCCAGTATCGTCAGAGTCATTCCAGCAAGCGTATTCGTCGGCAATACCGGGCCCGCCGGTACGTCTGCCAGACGTTTCATCATGGACTGCAGCATCCTCTCCTTCCCGTAGAACGCACGGCTTCAGTCTATCAAAGTGTACGACTTGGCGTTGGCGAGTTGTGTTCGGCACTTGGACGAGGTAGTTCGCATCAGAGAACTTCTTGATGATAGTGCAGGGTCCCTTCCATCTGCTCCTGAGTTTTGACGAGAGTCCGACGCATTTCGCCGGGCAGTATAGCCACACGCTTTCGCCGGTTTTATATGGGCTACCATGCATGCGTGTGTCGTACAGTCTCTTGTGCCGTTTCTGCTCGCCGTCCGCATGTTGTCTCGCTACCTCGAAAGCCTCTTCAAGCTTGGACTTGACCTCCATAGCGTAGCGTTGAGGCTGTTGCATCTTGGCGTCTGGTAGTGGACCTGCCAATATATCTAAGGGTAAATTAATCTCACGCCCAAAAACTAGACTGTTAGGAGTAGCCCCTGTGGTTTCTTGTTGGGATGCCCTATATGCCATCAAAACATATGGTAAATGCTGATCCCAGTCACTTTGATCTGCTTTACAATACATACTAATCATGGTTTCCAGTGTGCGATTAAAACGCTCCACTAAACCGTCTGACTGAGGGTGATAGGCTGTAGTTCGAGTTTTATCTACTTCCAGCAACTCACACAGTGTACTGAACAATTTAGATTCGAAGTTTGTTCCTTGATCACTGTGAATTTGGTTTGGCACACCATATCTACATATAAACTGAGTTACTAACACTTCGGCTACTGTTTCTGCCTGTTGGTCTGGTAATGCAAAGGCTTCAGCCCATTTAGTAAAATAGTCCATAATGACCAGAATATAAGTATTACCATTCTGAGTTACAGGTAAAGGGCCCATGATGTCTAGCGCTACGCGCTCGAAAGGTGCACCAGTGGGAGCCAGCTGTAAAGCTGCTTTGTACTTCTTTTTTGGAGCTTTTCGTGCTTGGCATGCAAGACAGCTTCTGACCCACATATCTACCGAGCGACGATAACCTACCCAATAGTAGTTCTTTTGGACTTTTGCGAGAGTACGTTTTTGACCAAGATGACCACCTGTGCGACTATCATGACTTTGTTTAAGGACATCCTTTTGCAAACCAGACGGGACGACCAACTGAAAAGCGACTGACCTGTTTTTTTTTGACTGACCGCGACGAAAGAGGAGACCGTCTCTGAGTAAGAGTTGATCCCACTGGAACCATAAGGACTTGGTTTCTCGTGACAGGCCTGTGACTTCTTTGCCCGGTGTCATGCCAAAAGGTGTCCGTTGCCAAATAGTGTCCGCGGAGCATGCGCAGTGAAGCCTGGACACTTTTTGGCATGTATATACATGCCAAATAGTGTCCGCTGCCAAATAGTGTCCGAGCACAGCCCATGTGTACGTACGCGAATCACGTAATGGTGCATTTGCAGTAGGCCGCGTACGTATACACCTATATTCTCGATCCTTTCTGATTGTATTTTGTTTGTCTTTTTAAGCCATTGCAGGGAACCTAGAGAGGTGTAATGAATAATACATATTTTGCAGGAAGTTAAAACAGTACAATACGCATGCTATAAGCAAATACAAAAATACAAGGCACAAATTTCATGTACGATAAAAAAATAAAACGTACGGCATTGCGTGACTTTGATCACTTTTTTTCCTTATCTGTATCTACCGCGATCTAACCTTTTCCTTTCAATTAAAAATAACGTCATTCGATAATTCTTAAACTAGTGCCAAGTCATGGCAGCACGATCATTTTTAACTGCATGCCCTTGTAGATTTCACAATCATGATTTTCGTCGATATTAGCCATAACGAGGTCTTTCTTTTACACACTTTGAACGTAAAACCTCGACGTCTTGCTAGGTGAAGAGTCAGCCTGACTCAATAGGACGCACGCTAAGCGCGGACACTATTTAGCAAGCTTGCATAATTATGTGACGTCAACGGCGCATAGCCAATCAAATCCCTGTATGCTAATTAGCGGACACTATTTGGCAACGGACACCTTTTGGCATGACACCGGGGGTCGCTGCTTGACGCCGGATTTTAGCCAACGCATCACTGGTGCCAGGATTGGGTCATTACTCTGTGTTTTCTGAATGGAATCACGGTCCCAACCTGTAGCAAGAAAAACTCCACAACAAATACCTTGATTATCAACATGAAAATTACAAGTTGTATTGTTAGGGTGTCTAGACAAAGCATCTGCATTTTGATGCTTACGACCAGAGCGGTGTTGGATTTCAAAGTCAAAAGTGGCGAGTATTTCAAGCCATCGTGCCATCTGACCTTCTGGTTGCTTGTTATTCAGAAGCCAGCGCAATGAAGCGTGGTCAGTACGCACTATGAATTTTCTGCCATACAAGTAATGTCGAAAATGTTTCACATACGTGACCATTGCTAGTAATTCCTTTCTAGTAACACTATATCGGCGTTCGGACTTACTCAACTTACGACTAGCATAACTTCGGCCTCCAACTGAGCTATTTCATCCTTAATAGATTTGACATGAACTGGAAGTGGTGTCGACCGTTCTAAATAAGGGTGCTCCATATCTGAGAGGTTTACCCCGGGTGTTTGCCTGCCCGACATCATATTTTATGAATTTATACTGACGAAATAAATCTAGCACCGCTGCCACCAAAATTTGTAACGGGCCGAGCAAGGCGGGGCGTGGCACAAGACTGGTCCGGATGGACCAGGTCGCGCCACTGAACAACCAAATGTGAAAATATTAATATGAATAAGACAAGACTGACATTGACGCAAAGTAACCAAAGAAATGGGCGTAGAGCAGGCAAATCTCGGGGGCGCCTCCCAGATAATTTTAATGCAACATAATTAATATTTATAATACAAGACAAACATGGAGCACTTCAAGTTAAATAATACAAATTAAAGATCGACAACACTTACAATTAAAGTCAGAGGAGGCCGGAGCAGGCGCGAGGCTGGAGGCTACACACACATATGTGTAAAATGAACACAAATAAACGGGGCAACCAAAAAGTACCAAACGAAATACCCCGACGTAAGGAAAGTAAATTGTGACCAACGCCCCATCGCCTGCTACGGCCTTTTATACAAGTAGAGTTTGGTGAGGCGTGCCTATTTTGCATAGACCAGGAACGTAGGTGGCGTTTTGTAAGGAGTTTTTGTTACATTTGTCTTTTGCTTGTTGTGAATTCCATAGTGTAATACAGCTTAAAAAATAGCTTTACAAAAATTAATATTTTTTGCCGAAAAAGGTTTGCATTTAATTGCATGCCATGCCGTCTTCTTTCGAGG